>VRYO01000406.1:379282-428809 GCA_009812075.1 Sialia sialis
GGGAAGGGAAGGGAAGGGAAGGGAACCTCCAGTGGTGGGGGCTAAGAGAAATGAGGGGAGGGTGCAACCGTGCAAGGTTGTACTGCCTGGATTGTTGAGGCTGAACCATTTGGACACTGCAAAGATGAAGTCACTGACCTGAGCAAGACAAGATGCAAATCCTATGCATGCAAACAAAGATTCGTGGTATGCTTTTGATTCCCCACCTAACCAAATACTCTGCTTCCCAGGACTGCCTGGTCAGAGATGCTGAGCTTCCTCTTTATGAAAGGACAGCCATGGTTTTGGGGACTCCCTCAGAGCCTGTAGGCTTTGGCAAATCCTCCAGTTTTCTCAGAGGATTCTGTGGGCTCAAAAAGAGAAGCAGAGAAGGTACTCCAAAACTCAAAATGGCCTTCAAGTAACTGCTGGGAAATTGGAACAGGGACCAAGATCAAACACACTCAGGGATTTGGGGAAGAGAGTCACTTCTTTGACAGCTGACAAGGAGAAAGCAGAGGGGACTGCAGCACTGAGAGGAAGATGACCTGCAAATTTCCCATTCAAAAAATCCTCCCGAATGAGCTTAAGGCCTTTGAGCTACACTCTATTCACAGTCACAAACAGATTGCACCTCAGTTTTCTATCACATTCCACAAAGTTTAAAAATAAATATTTCTATAGAAAGCTATTTGTTTAAGCCTTTTAATCCCTTCAAGTATATTTTCTGTGTTTGTTATTCAGTTCTGATCTTTAGATCTGTGGGATTAAATTTTTACTGCAGGAGAACCTGGAGTGTTTCTTTTCAGCTTTATTTTATTGAGGGGGAAAAACCCCCCAAGTTTAAATTACCGAAATAAATATCGAATGACCCAAGCAGCAGATCATCAAGTTCACACCACTGCAAGTCAGAGCAAGCTATGGATTTAGAAAGCATGAGCCACGAGAACAATTGCAACATAGATCCAGTGAAAACTCCAGTCCCTAAAGAATTGCACAGCTGTTTTAGGCGGTCTTCATCTATTTTCCCTGGGTGCATGCTTTGATCATTTTCCCACAATGACATTTATTTCAGATTTTGTGACCTCTGCCTTAATTCTTTGTTGCCTCACTCCTTGAATGCCTGGTTTCTTCTTGTGCCCTATGCAAAATGAGTCTGGGGTGGTTGTAAAAGGTCACTGAATTGAAACAGCTCTACTGCCCAAAGGAGGCAAAAAAACAGTGAGTCTTGCTGGGTGGTTTTCTACTCTACCCCTCCCCTGCTCTTTTTTAAAATCAATTTGTAATATGGTTCATGGCCCAGCCTCACAAATAGCTTTACTGCGGCAACTCAGGGAATAGCATGGGAAAACTATGGCCTTAGCAGTTAAAGGAATCTGCTGAGTTACATAAAATTACTTTTTAAACTATGAGGAATAAAAAGATAACTGTCCTGACTTTAGCATGAATGTATTCTATAGGTTCAGTTTCATTGATGACATATATTACATTGGCAAGAACTACAAAAAATTCCCCCATCCAAAAAAGGAATTCCTTGCATTGAGAGAAGAGCAAGGTCAGTTTTTATGAAGCTACATGCAACTCTCATTTCATTATCCTATGACAGTATCAGTCTGTGAGAAAGTTCAGGGTAACCCACTAAAAGTGTCAGGGAAAAGATGCTTGCTGACATTTATTCTCAGCTCTTTTGTGTTAGCAGCAGGCAAGTCGCCCTTGGCAATGCAAGGAGATAGAAGGTCATAGATTTTTACCCAGTATTTTGTAGGTAATCAATTTCCAGCCCAGCTGACAGGAGGTAAATCATTTGCCCATGAAATACACTTCAGCTGACACACTCCAGTGCCTGATGTCAACCAGCTCACACCTTGCTCACGCTCAAGTCCCACCAAGACCTTGTGCCTATTACCATGACTTTTCTGTCTCTTATGGTTCACTCCAACTAAGCATGGCTAGAGGGGAAGGAGTACAGGGTGGTTGTGAGTGTGATGTTCCCAGGCCCTTGTAAAGCAGTAATTCAACAGTCTCACAATCTGTCACGTGAGAGAACCAGGTTCAGATCCTTCTCCATCAGAAGAGTGAGACTGCACCTCGCCTTATACAAGGAAATGTTTTAGCCCAGACCAGAAACTGTGGACATGTCCCTCACTCCTCTTTGCTGAAGAGGATTAGAAATTAATCAGACAGATGAAGTAATTATTGCAATTATTAACAAAAATTACCAAACACTTCTAAGTCAATAATTGCTGCAGTTCTTAAAAACAAAGGCACAATTCTTGGCCTCACAATGAAATGATACAACATAAGGATACCTGCTGTAGCTGGAAGAATGGCCTCCTGCACATATACTTGTTTAGCAGTCACAGTCCTTTTTGCTGGAAGAGCTTGGACATTTGCTTTGAAGCTTAGCATGGAGCTAAGGGGAGCAGTTATCACTAACCACTGCATGATCATGTATTCTTTTCTTCTTTTCTTTAAATCCTATTTATAAAATATTTCATCCTCTTGTAAGCTATTGCTCTATTAAGCTGCAGCAAGGTTTTTGTGGATGCATGATACACTTTGCATACAGAGTAAGCAGTGAGGTTGCTGTGTCAGTGTTTGCCTTGCATGAAGCAGCTCTTACTTGTTTTCAGAGTTTGCTTCTTCTGTTTCCAAAAGCTTAATAACTATGGTAACAAGTGTTGTTCGTTTCGTTTTTATATAAAAAGAAGATGACGCCATTAAGCAAGAAAGCAGTATGCAGAGTCCCAATAGGAACCTTTCAACTATACAAAGTTTGGTCTAGCTACACAGTTTAACTTGCTCTCCATCATAGGCTCTGTGAGGGGTACTGTTCATCAGCTGTATTTTCATTTAGGACTCTGAATGTATATTGAAATTATCCCTGCCAGCTTGACTGGAAGAAGAGGCCTTTTAAAATTGCACTAACACATTAAGATATTCAATAAACATGCATGTTTTGACAATTGTAGAGCTGTGTGATTTAAATTCAAAACTAGTGATCCTTCAAGAACTTGAAGGAGTCCAGTTTTTTCTCCCTCAAAAGTACAAAGATGTTGAGCAGCAATTATTAAAATCACAGAGCCTCAAGGCACAGTAGAACACCTCTGTTCTTCTTAAAATCTATGCTAGAACAAACTCCATCCTCATCAAGAGTGTGGATAGGTGAAGAAGGGAGAGAAAGAACATCTTTCAGCAGGATTTAAACCTCACACTAAATGCCTGAAAGCTCCACCAGTGCTAAAAGCCCCTCTGAGAACAAAGCAAGACAGGCAGCAGAGCAGAGGACACTTTGCGAATGCCCAAAACAGGCAGCTCCAATATAGCGGAAGGCTGAATACAGTCACTTTCTTAGATGGATCCCAGCTCACAGACAGCCTGGAAGTCCTGAAACAATGCTTGCAAAGATGTGCAGTGTGAAAAGCACAAGTATATTTCCTTCTGTGAAAAATACAGAATATTTCCTGGCTCAGATGCCCCTTAGAAAGAGATGCAAGGTTCCTTGGCTGCCCAGAAGAAAGAAATAGCAAAGCATGAGAATTAGGAGCCATCCTAGACAACTGTAAAGACCTTATTCTAAATCATCACAGCACGAACCCATTGTGCAGAACAATAAATGGATTTGGGTGACAGCCTTTCTGCTGCACTCCCCTCTCCTCACAGACTTTCATGGATATTCATGCGTAGGGCAGAGCTCTGAGGTAGAACTGGTAGAAGATATGTAAAATTAACAAACCTGGAAGCATTTACAAATGGTGCAAGTACAGGGAGAAGCTGGGGTGTGTGGAGGATATTGCTTGATCCTCAAATTGACTTGCTATCTGCGGTTTATCCCCAGTGAAGCCTTCCCTGGCAACCAGCAATGATACAGCAAGATGAGATGCAAAAGAAAATGCAGTCTTTTAGAGAATGTTTTTGGAAAGTGATTGAGAAAGAAATTGTAGTTCACAGACAAGTTGCTCAGTCTGCTTTGTTGGTGAGAATGTGACATGGAGTGGTTTTGCCGAATTGGGGCTGTGGGGTTTGTCCTTCAGTTCTGCTCTGAAAAATTCCTATCAAGAACTGAACCTTACCATTTGTATTGGTCCAGCTTCTCCTGCTTTTGAGAAAGCAGTAATTGCACACAGCTTGCTTTACTTTGCTTCAGCTCTCCCCTGGGGAACCAATACTTCTCATTTCAGTGAACAGAGATGAAGCTGAGAATATTAAGCCTATTGTTACTTGAGGTTAAGAGGCAAAAGATGTTTGGAAGTTTTATAAATTTGGCTTAGAAGACAAGAGTCTTTCTTACTCTCACTATCCACTGGGACTAGCTGAGCTACAGGCTTATGTTTTGATAATATGGAAAAATATTCTCCCACAACTGCAAGGGCACCACCCTTCTCCAAACACCTTTGTCCATTGAGCAGACCTCTTTGGCAGCTCCCTCAGTACAATTACAGTCCATCTCAAGCACTGCATACCACGTATCCTGACTTCCCCTAGGTGTTTGATTTAGATTGAGCATAAATGAGCTGCATCTATATCTCAGATGGGAAATAAGGCTTCTAAAAAGCAGAGAAGAGAGGATCTGAAACTGTCATGTCACTGGAGGAGTGAATGCAAAAGGTACATTTTTTTTAATACAGAACTTGATCTAACATTCCCTAGCATTAGAGTGAATAGTTCTCCACACAGCCATGAGGTTATTGCTCATGGCATCCCTTCTAGGCTCACAGTGTACCAAAGAATTTGCATGAAGCTAGTGAGCCACTGTGCTAGTGCTCTGTGCTCTGAGCAAACTAGACCCCACTGAAGGCTGCATCTCCAGTTCCTAACAACTGGCTTTCCACATGCTAGAGCACTAGAATACACAGATCTTCCTTATCCAGTGGAAAGATGTACATCTCAGAGACTACAGAATTCCACAAAATACGCTGGCAAGCCTGTCTTCTGTTTACCAGAGAGGCATCATATAACTTCTGCTGCAAACTTTCTTCTTTGTATAAGCTAAGCTGCCTTGAAGCTGCAGACACCCTCCTCTTCCCTCCTGTTAAAAAGACATCAGCTGAGCCTTCTCTATTTGCAGTCCTGCCACTCACCTCATTTGCATACAGCTGGTTATGATCCTGTGAAACTTACGGAAGGTGAAGGGAAGTGTGTGCTAATTATCTTCAGAGACCAGGCCTTGTACTCCATCTAAGTGCAGGTCTGGGGTGGCCTGATGCCTCCAAAGTCCAGTCCCTCTTTTCCATAACCCTTTCCTACTTTCCTGTTTGGGAAACTACAATAAGGAGTTTCCTCAAGGAAAAGCACAATGGCACCAAAGGTGTTCTGCATTACTGTCCTAGATCCTATGAAGAAATCCCCTAATCCAAAGTTGACTTAAGATACAGGACTGGTTTTAAAGTAGTCCAAATGTTTGATATTTACCTTCCTGGCTTGATGTGAACCTTGTAGACAAATAAATTATATGAGCAAAACCTAAAGGTGTCTTGAGTGCATTTGGACACAGTATCTTAAAACTCATAACTGTTTCTCACACCAAAGTAAGTCATTCATAACTCATGTTATCCTCCTGCACAAAATACCCAGAACCTGGGATTCATCTCTTTAGCAATTGATCCACCAAAGTTTTCAGATGCTGTATAAATACTGAAGAAGTTTGTCACACAAAAATGTTTACAAACTTCATGTATCACAGCTGAACCAAAGCTCTAGAAATGGCAAGGAAATAAATGCCCTATCATGGCATTTCTACTTATGCTGCAGGAAGGCACCATTTTGAAAGCTTTTTGTAATTGCAAGAGAATAAAATTTTCAGAAAGCTGCTCAGGAAATACATACTGCCAAGAAAGTCCTAACTTAGGGATTTTGAAAAACACTCATCTGCACATGGTGAAGCCTGGACTTATGACAGCTCATACATCAGGCAATTCTAAGCCTAGAGGTCTGTCTTGTACGAATTGTTTTTGTTCCCTTTTTTGGCCTTATTATTTGGCTCCTTGGTCTAGATTTGTGATTTTAAACAAGCCTTTCTTTCAAAACAAGACATATTTCCTGCTGGAATTTAAGCAACAGTCGTACGGCGCTACATGAATTATCCCCTTAGACAAATGTCAAAATATATAGCAACTCAAAACAAAATAGTGCCTACTGTCTTCAGTTCAGGCTTACAAGCAATAAACTCCAAGAAGTTTATGTAAAGTAACTTGTAATTGTGTATTTTATATGAAATAGCAGAAATACTTTGGCACCAGGGTGCTAGATTAGAGCGTAAAAGTATCCTTCTCTTGTTCTTTACAGAGATCAGGCAAATGGATGAAAGCAAAAAGTTTACTTTCCATGGAAAATTCTGAAAGGCTGAAATAATTATCTTTTAGACATTTTAAACTTAAGTGTCTTTAAAACTCATATATATGGGGGACTTTGTCTAAAATTTAAATATTTAGGCTTTTGAAATGTTTAGGTCCTTCCCAAAGAAATAAGACATAAATCTTCAGCAAAACAATTACTAAAATTTTGCTTTAATTTATTCTTCTTTTTTCTTCACTAATTTTGTGAGAATGGCACCCATGAGAAAAGGTGATTTCTGTTCTTATTTCATGTTTCCTATAGCTTCAAGGGTATATAAGATACAAGATTAAAATTATATTACTGAGCAAGCACATTCCCTCTGAAACCATTGATATTTAGGTTGAAATTCAAGAAAAAGTCTTTTGGTATATAAATCAGAGCTGTGTATGTGAGGAAGTAAAAGCACTAAGTTTGCCCACTGACTTCTGTGAATGGCTTAACATTTTTTTGAAGTCTGGCTTCTCTTTTGTGATCCTGAATTTTGACATAGAGTTTTAAATATCCAGGGTTTAATTTCTGTTGCTATAATAGTTTGTACATTTCATTTTCATTGTGAAGGTTTTGTATAGCTTTACATACACATATATAAAATGATACCTTCAATGTCACCACAGAATATTGTAGAAATTGAAGTTATATTTACCTTTTTCAGACAGTGTAACCTCTGAGTATCATCCCTGAAGAAAAAGCTCTTCACAGTGAGTTTCAGTGTAGCTACAAGCACAGCTTGGTCCATGCTCTCTTCAGGGGATTGCAAAATAGCCCTATGCTGCATCTTCCCTGTAATGCACTTGTAATTACTTTCTGGCCCTGATTTGGTCCTTAGAATCTAAACAGATGGTCCTGCCACCCCACTGTCCCCTTCTTCATGAAAAGCTGGTGCTGGCAAGTGAATGCTTTGTAGATGAAACCCAGGAGAGGCACTTTCAGTGACAGCTGTGGGACCAGCTAACCCTTGACTAATGGGGCATTTGTGATGGCTGTGGTTTCTGAAGACATTGACAGTCTTGGAACCACACTGGCAGCCCTAGAGGGAGGTCTGGTATTTCACACACACTGTCCAATGCATCATTTTGGGGGGTTGCGCATGGATGCACAGGAGCTAGGCTCTCCACAACCATTTTGAACCTTCCTAGTGCCTGGCAGCACAGGTGCATTTTCTCTCTATTCCTTAAAAAGTGCCAAAACCAAAACATCAGGCTTGGGAGGCCAAAAACAACAAAGCCACAGTTTTGACAAGTGACTATTAAATTGATGTTCTGGGATACTGTAATTTTGAGACAACAAAGTTTGTGATCAGCACTTCTCTTGCTTCCAGGTCTCTGAACTGATGACCAAGGGCCAGGTCCTTCTGTCTGGCCACCTGTCATGGGGTGCTGCAGACTGAGTGGTGGCCTCAGAAGAACTTGGTCACCATCACTGGTTTTGCAGATTCGCCACACCGAGCTGGCTGGAGTTTGGAAGACAGTGGTTTGCAAAAGAGATGCTGACAGTCAGTAGAAGCAAAGTGCACTTCTCAGCAGCAGACTCAGCAGGTAGGACGGCAGCTCTATCAGATTAGGAAATATTGTTTAAAATAGGCAGTACCTTGGAGAAGGACCCATTTTTCAGTCCTTACGTAATGGCATTTTGACATATATGATGGAGAGAAAATCTGGAAGCCTCTCATTTACAGGCAACTGATTCCAGCTGTTGCTGAGCCTCATTTGCTGACCTCAGGGACCTAATATTTGACACCTACTAGACCATTTTTAGCTTTGTCCCAGAAACTGAGATAATGGCCCTGTTCCAATGGGAAGCATGACCTCTGAAATCCTGCTCATGTGTAAACACCCATCCTGACCCAGTTTGTACAACTGACACAGCACTCTGTGCACAGCAGCCAAATGAAATACTGTTTCTATACAGAGTCAATCAGTAGTTGAAGGCAGGCCTGTCTCACTTCTCACCTGCCAGCCACTTGGCTGGAAGTGCTAGTCAAGTGAGCTCTCCTAATTCATCAGATGCCAAATCACCAAAATAATCTCTTTCTTAACAAGATCCAAGCTCAAAGTAAAGATTTTGCAAGCTATTCTTCAATGTGTTGTATCTGTTATTTATCAAATGCTGTTCTGTTAGCTCACTTTATCTTCATGCTTTTCTGCTGCCCACTCATCACTCTTGGCACTTTAAAATTAGCATCTCCGGCACTTCTTTAAAATAATGAGTGAGATTTCAGAACAAGTGTTCAATTACTAATCTTTCCAGTGCTATACTTTCAGTTTCTATCCTTCTGCTCAGACCAGTATGCAGCCTACCTGGCTACTGTTTAACATTCAAGGGAGCAGGGGTAAGGAATTCAAGGGTTTTACTCAGACTTACTGGAAAATAAGAGAGACCATTTTTCTTTGTTTATATGATGCATTTTTCTGCAATTTTTGTATTATTCAGAGGTCCTTCTCCAAAAGCTCTGAAAACTACAGTTGTCCAGACTGTTCTAAAATCTTCTAGGATTAGAAGACAGGGATGAGAGATGCATGCTGAGTGATTTGTTTTTGTGGCCTTTGAGCCACATATACATACAGCTTCCCTATACCCAAACTAAAGAGCTTTCTTTAAGGTTAGGTGTGAACAGAACTTTCTGAAATAAAATTTTAGCTCTGAACTTGTTTAGACAATCCTAAAGGCTTGGCACCTCTTCCCAAGCTCGTCACGTGCTCTGCTTTTGGTGAAGGAGAGTTGATTGGTGTAATTAAGTGCTTATAACAAAGAATCCAGAGCATAGGTCCCTAAACAGGCATCTTCTCACTGCTCACAAAAAAATATGCATTACCTGACATACACACAAACTGCACTGCTAACACTTATCTTGCCAGTTTTGCTCCATCCTGAATGGGACACACAGATGCTCTTGAACCCAACCTACACCTAATCTGTGTCCCTCCAGATCTCACTCTTGGCAGGAAGCAGAACAAATAAATTAAAAAAGCACAGTATTGCCATCTGCTTGATTTTATTTGGAAAAATATGACCTGAGGTTGATGAAACAGAAGAAAGTTCTTCAACCTTCAACCTTCAACCTCAACCTCAACCTCAACCTCAACCTCAACTTTCCTTTATTGTTAAAAAAAAAAGTATATTATATGGATGTTTGCTGGAAGGGACAGGATATCCATCCACATGAGGATCATAAAAGGACTTGGGAGAGCAGATGAGAGAAGAGAAGCACTGAATGGCTGAGATGATCAAGTAAGCAGTGCACATTATGTACAGTGAAGTATTTATTGGATATTCACATCCTGAGTAATCAGACAACTGAAGCCCCTGGATGGACATGAGCCATGGCTCAGTAGGTCACAGCGCAGCAGGAACCAAATGCTCAGGGCCTGGAAAACGGCTCAGTTTGATTTAGCCAAAAAGGAGAAGTACCATCACTTGGATTTGCAGTAGAAGACACCAAGACATCAACAGCAATTCACGTGTGAATAGTTTAGATGAATAAACTGTGTTAAGGGATGGTAAAGTGGAAATCGTAGCTGAGGGGGAAAGACAGACATACCTCCCTTGTTTTTGGATTTTGTAACTCTGGAATAAAATGGCTAAGACTTTGGGATACTACCCAGGACTGTGATTCCTCTTGGCTGGTCAGTAACAAGTGACACACAGAGAATACTTCGAAGTACAGTAATAGTCTCCATTTAATGCCAAAGGATGAGGGATGGAGAGGGAGAAGCAGGTAAAGCAATTCAGTTTCTAACCATAGTAGCGTCTCAGGCAGATAAACTCATTTGGCTGGGCACATTTTCCCATGGCAAGAAATTTGTTGAGGTCTATCACTTTTGCCACCTTTGAAAGGAGGTATCCTCGAGCTCCTTCACAGGCACCCAGGGCTCTTTGTTTATATGTGGCCAGGTGAAGCAGCAGAGCTCTCCTGCCTGGCACAGAAACATGACCCAGCCACAGCTTTTCTTATCATATCTAAACTGTGCTTCCTTATAAGCACAGCTCTCTTCTGACTAATACAATGGGTAGAAGCTACCCAGTCAATGCAGGCAGAAAGTTGTCACGGGCTACTGCTGGCTGCAGAGAAAGGGCAGTCATGGGCTTCAGCGTGATACACTTTTGTTATCTACGGGTTTTCAGATAATTGATCCTGAAACATGTAACTTTTCCACCACTCCAAAGGTGAGAAGTGTGCTGAACAGTCTGTTTCAGGAGGCAGTGGAACACCATGGGATATCTCTCACAGCCAATAAAATTGGCTGCTAAGGAGCAAAGCTCTGAGGTGGCAAGATTGAGTTGCAATGGCAGCTGTACTCCCTGAGCCCTCAGGGGAGACACTGTCTCTGCCAGCTCCTCCTTGGCTCCTACCACTCCGGAGGCCTCAGTTTATTAGCAGGAAATCACATCTGCTTTGCCGGTTTTCAGAGTCTGTTATTCTTCTCTGCTGCACTGGCTGTACCCTCTATGACACCAACATGCAAATGAAAGTTAGCCTCTAATTCTCTTGTAATTTATTAACTGTGTATCCATATGATGGAAAGATAAGCACTGCACCTGGGAGGGCTGCCTGAAACCCACAGCGATGTCTTGCTCACATGCACATATGCTTGCAGCGTGCTCACTGGAGTCTGCTTGCAGTAATTCTTTCCATCGTTTTGTTTACAGCTCTGTTTCTGCATTTTGCGTAATAGGCTGTGTTAGCAACTCCTGCTTAGGATTCTCAACATGTGTCTGATTTAAGAAGACAGGTACTAATGTAAAAGAAGCCAGAAGATGCAGCAGATACTGTTGGCACTACTTACACATAATAAGAGTGAGAACCACTGCTGCTTCTGCTGCAGCGCAGAAGAAAATTCACATGGGTAAATATAAAGTACTAATCAAAGAACAAGGAGAGACTGGATTTCCTTCTGAACTGATGCGGAGCTACTGGACAAAACCAAAGCTTTTCATTCCCAATATCTCTCTGTGTTTCTTGAGAATGCTTAGATCTTGGCCACATGCAAGTGCTACATGAAGCCTTAGCCAGCTTATAATTTTCCCACATGGCTCTTTATTAGGGGGCTTGCACTGAAATGCTTGTGATTTCTGGCTTCTCGTTTATACTCCACTTCAAAGTGTCTTAATTACAAAATTCTTCTCTCTGAAGACTTGAATTTTTCTACATTTGAAAGGAATGAAAAATAATTATGTATCAAGTAATGAAGGATTAGTCCTTAGACTCTTGGCTCCTGAAGAAGTACATGGTATTCATTCTGTCATTGAGACTAAAGCATTTTTATATTGTTTTGTTTGGTGTAACAGCTTTTAGAAATCCTGATGAGGAGAAATAATAAGGCGGGAAGTCATCATGATACATGCTTGATGAAATCAGCATTATCAGAGGCATTTGTAAGGCTGATGAGCAAAACTACACTACCAGCTTGGTCCCACTGACCCCCAAACTCATAGGATATATAGGATATAAAAATGTGTGCAGGAGTGGGGAGCCTTCTCTAGAGCCTGGACCTCTTCTCAGTTCCTGCTACAGGCATCCCTCAGAGCCATTGTCACCACATGTGGCTCCCATCCGCTGTCACTACAAAGAAAGACACAGCTCCCAAGTGGGTAACATGAAGATGGGAACTACAATTTCTTTCCTACACATATACACATTTCTGGTGACAAATGCAACCATGATCGGATGAGGGAGGCTATCATTAATGCTCCGTATGAAAACAGACAGACCTAATTGTTCCTACTCTACCTGATGCTTCAGAAGAATTGGGCTCAACAAAGAATTACTTATTCCAGAGTGGAAAGCTGAGAAATCTCTTGGGTGACCCTTTTTTTTCCCCCTCAAATAAAAGTCAGAATTTAAAACCTAAAGCCATGATTTGCTTACATTTACTCTGAAGACCTTTCTGGGATTTTCAAGGAACTCTGTCTTACAATTCTCTCCTTTACAGTGGGAAATTTAACAATTCCCAGGATTATGAAAACAGAAGGAATTTGCCGAGTAGTATCATATCCAAATGATAATGGAATAATTTCAATTCAAGGAAGTAAATTTTTCCATTTTAGTGTTCTCTTTAGGACACCCCACCCTTTTCTGCAGACTTGCTAAAATCTCATTCCTTCCATCAGAGCTGCTCCAAGAAAAAAGTGGAAGTAACTATTTTCCTCAGCAAAAGCTGACTCGGGAGAAAACATTATCCTTTTGAACATAGCCCACAGAATGCTATCTTATCAGAAGCTGGATGAAAATATCTTGGAGGCATTTTCTTTGTTCAGTACAGTTACAGGGAGCTTTAAAACTGTTCAGCCACTGACAGGCTGTTTCTTTTCAGAGGGATTTTACTATCTACCTTCCATTTGAGCCCATACCGCTCAATATGTGGATGTTTCTGCACATCCAACCAACATATCTAGACACAGATGGCTGTCTCTAGAAAGTGTGGTGATGGTAAAAGGAAAAAAGACTACTCGTGAATTTTATTCCATAGTGCGCAACTCAATGTAGAAAGCAGGGCCCATTCTGAAAGTACTCTTAAAACTGCCATTAGTGCTGGCATCTTCTTCAGAAACACATTTGGCTATTAAGCCTCAGATGTCCTCTTGTCAGGCAAGCTGAGGTGACCACTACAAAGATTAATACATATATTTGGAGGTCATTTGGAGGACATTGCCAGGTCAATCTATATAACCAGATCTTTGGAAACAGATTTTGGTTGTGGGGCCTCTCCTTCTCTCTTCTGCAAGCCCGGGCAGTGCCTGGCTATGAACACTTGAGCAGACTAAGGCACAGTGCCTCCATTCCCATCTTCTTCTTCTTCAACATGGGTATCAAAACGTGGAACCTGACTGTGCACAGAATTATACAATTTTTCCACATGCTTCTGTAGGAGCCTTTACTGCCTTTCCAAGGACAAAGTTGGTGTGGCCAGAGAGTGAGCTCATCAGCTATCTTGGATGTCTAAAACATGTTAAACAAATTAGCTCATCTGATATCTGTCACTGTAGAAATTGTTTGAATAAATGACCCGCTTCCCAGATATACAAAGCAGTGCACCCCTGCTTTGAGCATCAGCTGAAGCCTTGAGACACAGGGACCTCAGAAACTTAGAGCATTAAAAAATAAAAAATAGCAGCCAAGACTCTAATGCTTACTCAGTATGGACAATGTTGAGGCTTGTTCATCTTCCTGTAAACATTAACAGTGCTAAAATATATCTAGGAGGGCTTTTTGCTTGCTTTGTTTTCAGAAAGGAGAAAGAGAGAAGGAGGAAGAGTGGAGAGCATGAATACTTGTTGGTGCTTGTTTTCAGCATACTAACGGAACCAATTTCAGTAAAATTCCTCATTATCTCAACAACTAGAGATACTGTCAAGATTTAGAGATTTGTCAGGACTCACCCTAAAAATGGCAAGCGTTTGGTTAAGCCTCTTATTACAGCTGCCTTAAATGTATATTCTACAGTTTGTGAATATTTGGTAAGCTGTGCCATTCTGAAATAGACACTAACTTAGACAAATTCTGTGATCAGTAAAGAGAGATTGTTTCTACTCAAGAGATTGGTACCTAGATATGGAAATGTGTCTGCTTCGAATTGCCACCCTTTCTACTACTGTGGTGTGCAATCCCTGCATGAAACACTTCTTGAGCCTTTACCCACATAAGCACACAAACACTTTATAATGCTGCAACCAAGCAGCAGACTATGTAAGAAGAACAGGAACACGCATTAGTTGCAATTTTGGCACATTTTCTCATGAATCTCCATTTCTCTGAATCCCTATAAAAGAGATTAATAAGGCCTTCACTATGCCAAGCTGTCTCTATGACCCAGATCCACTCCTGCCTGCAGCCCCCTCCTCTGCTGCAGTTTGGCTCGCATCTCTGTCCCCTGGACCAAATTGGTAACACATATTCCTTTTGGGAGTGATGGTCATCTGTTCTTCTCCTCTCAGCTACCAAAATCTCCTTCTCCATGACAAATTCAAGCTGCCCTACATGGTCTGTGATTTTGTGATTTACATATGATATGGCTGCTCTTCACACATGAATGACTTTCATTTTACATTCAGCAAATTCATAGGTTAAACCTTGCCCTTTTTGTCCACGAAGGGGGAAGTAGATATGAGCACTCAGCAACTGAGTAGAGTAGGAGAAGAGGTTGAGACAGGGGGGAAGAGGAAAGGTTTTACTATTTTTCTCTCATGCTGAGGTATCTGCCTGATGTTTGGAAGTATCCAGCCAAGAGAAAAATTAGGAGTGAGTGTTAATTATTTTTATTCTATTGTTGTAAATTTTGTGTCTAATTTTACTGATGCATAAAGTGAGACCCTCTACAGAAAGTACAGTAATTTCACAATTATAAGCCGCACCTGGATATAAGCCGCACATCCGGGTAGCCAGGTAGACCACAGGATTTGTCCATATATAAGCCGTACCCGAATACAAGCTGCAATTATTTTTTTTTTAAATTTTTAAATATTTTTTCCGTGCGGCAGGGTGGGGGTGCTGCTGAGGGGCCAGGCAGCGCCAGGGCC
The DNA here is from genome assembly GCA_009812075.1 of Sialia sialis. Classification (NCBI taxonomy): domain Eukaryota; kingdom Metazoa; phylum Chordata; class Aves; order Passeriformes; family Turdidae; genus Sialia; species Sialia sialis. Next base: position 394,112 of record VRYO01000406.1, read on the forward strand.
GCGCCAGGAGGGGCCGGCCGCCAGCGGGAGATGGCAACACTGGGAGCAGCGGGCAGCGGGAGCAGTGGAAGCAGCGGGGAGCCCGGGGAGCGGCGCTCACTCGCCCACCCGTGCAAAGGGATGCAGCGCTGGCAGCGCTGGCTCACCTGCCTGTGCGAAGAAAGGCGGCGCCAGCAGCACTCGCTTGCCTGTGTGAAGGGAAGTGGCGCCGGTGGCGCTTGCTCACCTGTGCGAAGGGATGCAGCGGCAACTGCGCTGGCTTGCCCGCTTGTGAGAAGGGAGGCGGCGCTGGCAGCGCTCGCTCGCCTGCGCAAAGGGAAGCCGCAGCAGCGGCGCTTGCTCACCCACTCCAAGGGAGGCAGCACTGGCGGCAGCGCGCTGGCCGCAGTGAAGGCGGCTCGCTCGCCCGCGCAACGCGGCAAAGGCGGCTCGTTTGCTCGTGTGAAGGCGGCGAAGCCGGGCTGGCCTCGCCAATCCAGCGGCGGCCATCTGCCCGCTCGCCAATGGCTCCAGCTCACCGCCCACCCGGCAGCAGCTCTGCGGCAGCTCTCTCCCCAGCTGGCTCTCACTTCCGGGTTGGCATTTCGCTGGCATTTGTCCATAAATAAGCTGCACCTGATGATTAGCTGCACTGCTGGTGTAGGCTGCATTCTTCAGTGAAAAAGGTGCGGCTTATAATTGTGAAACTACTGTACTCTTAAAATTGCCATTAGGTCTTTACCTAATCTTCATAAGAAATGTGTCTGCCTGCAAAGTCCATTTTCAGTAAAATAGGTGACTATCTTACAGTCATCAGCACAGCCTAAAGGCATTAAAGGATGCTTAACAGCTTGGTAGTTTTCCTCAGACAGCAGGGGCTGAAGTGGGGCATCCTTTAGGATTTGCCTAGGTGATGATGTGCACAGTATGACAAGCCCTGCTCTGCCAGCTCACCCACATCCACCTCCAGCTACCCTGCTCACAGGCCTTTCCAAGCCTGAAGTGCCAATCTAAACAAGATGAGCACTTGTCTTGCTTCTGCTGGTGTTTCAAAGAGGAATGAAATGTCATGACATGAATTAGGCACAAGCCAGAATTCATTGTTTTTCAGTGATTTATTTATTTATTAAATAAAATGTGGTGCTTCATTTCAGGAAAGCATCTGGAAACCTTTCTTCCAAATAAACTGCTTTTAGATTAAACTTTGAATGACAAGCTTCTGAATGACATGAGCTTTTCTAGCAATTTATAAGAGAACTGCCAGCAAATAGCAAAATACATTGTTCAGCTACAACTAGAGCAGCAGACTTAAACAATAAAGTTAGAAGTGTTTGGCCTATACCTGACGATTTAGAGGGAGATTCTATCAGAAAAAACTGTTTCAGTGTGAGGATGAGTGAGGGAGTACTGATAAACCCATGCTACATTTAAATTAACAGTATATACACAGCCTTGCCAAACAGAAAATTCAACCTCAAATGGAAAGGAGCTTGTTAATGCTAGTGAAGTTAAATCAGAGAGATGAGATACTACAGATACACACGTGAGCAGCAGTATCTAAAATTCCAAGCTTCAGTTGGACAACAGTCACTAGCCAATCTGACCTGCTGAACTATTCCTAAAATGCCATTAACCCAATATTAGGATACCAGCGTCCTTGTGATGTTAGAGGACAATCAACTCAGCCCTTGGTTATTAACAGAGAGTGCCATTATGCCAAATTCATAGACCAAAGCAAGATCTATAATGCATAACAGGAACATAGTTACTTGTGTCACCATGGATATTCATTTAAGTATTGTTTGTGGGAAGGCTCTGCATCCTTTCAAATCAAGACATTACTCATGACTGTTTTCCTTCCAAGTAGTTTTATGTATGAACCTTCTCTGGTAGTGTTCATGCTTGCTAATTCATGTGCTGTCTTTCCCATAAAGGCTTCTACTAACTGATTCTAAGAGGAAAAGCTTTTTAGGACTGCACAGCACAGTGTTTTGGGGCTGCCTTATCCTATGGGCTTGGTTCTCCCTTGGCATTTGCCTGGCTGGAGGCAGATGGCAGTGGGGGTCTCTGGCAGCCAGTGAGCAGATGATAGGCTTCGGGGGCACTGTCTGCTCCAGCATGCTGTAGGGCAGCCAAACTGAGATACTCAGGGTCACTCCTCCTGTGGCATTCTGAGGATTGCTCTAAATCTGGGAAGGGGGTAATCAGATTGTAACTGGCTGTGTCTGCAGCCTTAGGAAGCTGATTACAGTAATTTCGCAATTATAAGCCGCACCTGATTATAAGCCGCACCTCCCGGTAACTGGGTAGACCATGGTATTTGTCCATATATAAGCCGCACCTGAATATAAGCTGTGCTTTTTTTTTTTTTTTTTTTTTTTTTAAAGCAAGGATCCACGTGTAACAAAGTAACTAATTAGTAACAGAACCGCTGCCAGCGGGGTTTGGTGTCAGGTGCTCAAGTTGCAAACAGTTTTCATAGACCAGTGAAGCCTTTAAAGGCAGCCCCAGGTGCCCTCCCCAGCCGGCTCTCACTTCCAGGTTGGCATTTCACTGGGATTTGTCCATAGATAAGCCGAACCTGATGATTAGCTGCACTACTGGGGTAGGCTGGATTCTTCAATGAAAAAGGTGCGGCTTATAATCGTGAAATTACTGTAATATTTTCTTCAGGAGTAAGACCTCAACCTATTCAATTATTTTTTAAAGACTTCAGCATCAGATATCTGCAGCATACAGTCTTACACTAATAAAATTTTATTTTAAATATTTACAGAAGCAGTGAAATTAAAACATACCATGGGCGCAGCAATGTGTAGGAGGTACCAAGCCATAGACTGTATTTTGTGCTGGTTTTATCCCAAACTGTGTCAAATCACAAGACCTTTAGATATGTAAGAAGAGGAATGACACCACTCTGGAGCGGCATGGGAGTTGGTTGCAACAAAGGGATTTTAAATCTAAGTTTCCCAGAAATTTGGGGATTGTGAAGATTAAATGTTGCTTTGGAATCATCTTTCTGTTGTCTGAGGCCTTCAGTCCGGTGCCTTGACCAGACACCACATGCTGCTTGTTCCCTGTGGCAAACCTTTCACACTTGGCAGCTTGGAGAAAAAACAGAATACATTTTCTGGAACTTTACACATACATTAATTCTTGGCCAGAGTCAAAGGAAAATCAAAACAATAATTTCATGGATAAAATGTTAAACCACTGAAAAGGGGGACTTCTAATAAAACTAATGATTTAATCCATATCAGTAAATTACCCATGGCTGGACCATAAAATTATCATGGCTAATAGTCCAGAGTGAAGATTTTAGTCTCTGGGTCAAAAGCACTTGTGTTTCCTGTCACCCTTAAAAGCACAATGCTTAGCTCAGAGTCTGTGGTAATAGAAGGATCAGTCACTTTCAGGTGAGGACATAAAGCACCCCAGTCTGTCCTCCACAGGGGAAAGGAAGACAGAACCCACTCAAAAACAGCTGTCAGTGAGGAATGCAGTCTGAGATACCCTGCTGTGAAAGTGGTTTGTTTGCACAATAGTCTTATGAAAGACAGCCTACTGTATAGCTGTTGGGATTTCATTGTTGGTCTTCTACAGCCAGTGGGGATTTAACCTTTAGGTCCTCAGATGCTCCCTAGTGCAGCAATCTTTGTCCTCAGTAGCTTTACCAGCCATCACACTTCTCATCCAACAAACATTTGGAAATTCCAGCCTTATTTCTCAAGAACTCCCAAAGAGTGACTGAAGCAATATCCCCAAGTCAGAGATAATCACAAAAGCCTTCCTGCTTGCAGAAAGGAGCTTTAAAACTTACTCACACAGTACTTCATATAACTTGGCTGCTGGTGGAAGCAATGGGAAGGGACAGTCAACCTAAGTAGTGGAAAGGAGGAGAAACCATTGTAATCCATCCCAGAAAATTTTTGCTGCCTGAGTGGGGTCCTATGCAAGAACAGACTCCCACTATTAAGCTCTAGGTTGAAAAGAACTTTAACCTCAGGCAGACAGGTGAAAAATGCTATACTGGACCTTTCTATCAGTCTGTAAGGTGACTTACTACACTGTGTTAGGTAAGGAATGTGCTCAACTTGGCTCCCCTGGGTTCATAGAGCTGAGATGAATCCACACAGTAAATTTGAGTTCAATCCAGTCAAGATGACTTAACTCCTTTAGAGCTTGCTGATATTTCTGCTTTTTATCTACCAGACAGCATCATCCTTTCAAACTCCAGGCAGAAGTTTCCCAGAATCTCAGCAATATTTCCTCATTTTCACTAGTAAATTCAAACAAAAGTGTCTTCCCACATGTCTTGATGCAGGAAGAATCAAGTATTAAGTTGCCTTCCAGCTCTGCTCTTACACAGCTGAACATGTGCTGTTATTGCAGATCCAACATCACTTCAACACCTACATTCTTCCCAGATTCAAAAGCCATTCATAGTGGGGCTCAGAAAAACCGTGTGGAAGTTTGCCAATGCTCAGGTAAAATTTAAACTAATTGAATAATGTTTCTTTGGGGTGCTTCAAAAAGTTTTGATTAGAACTGCTTAAGCTAAAAGGATCATTCCTTTACTCTTTTGCATTGCTACATCCTTAGGAGAGATTTTGAACAAATTTTCCAGACATAGATGGCTGTATTTGTGTTGGAGTGTTACACATTTTCTATGTGGCTGAGAAGTGCAGATGTAGCTAGCATTATTTTCATTTTCCAATCTGTTAAATACATCAAACTAGACAAAAAAAGTGATTGGTACTTTGCAGCCCCTGTGTAAAAACAATCGGATGTCATAACCAGGAGAAAACAGTCAAGGCCACATCCAAGTCTGAATTTATGCTGCAAATTATACTTGAAACTTTGTGATGTTGGGATCCTTATGATGGGTTCATTCCTGCTAGGCAGAGGGACAGGTCATTTGTGCCAGACCTCCCAAGTGGCCCTGCTGGCCAGCTTGGAGGAACCAAATTATACAAAGGTTAAGTTGGAGAGATGAGGAAACATGACTGTAGTGGCAGAGCTGCTGAGCAAGAAACCTCAAAACTATCAAATCTGGATAGCCAAAGTGGCAGAATTTGTTCAAAATTGCATTGATTTAGGAAGGGAGATAAAAGTACAATAACATTTCTTTCTATCATACATGTAAAGTCTACTTCTGGAAAAGATTTCTGTTCACCTAGTCTGGAATTCAACCCTTGTTTTGAAAAGTAAAAAGAGGTGTCTTCTCATTGTCCAGAAATATTTTGCCTGGTCCAGAATTCAGGAAACCCTGTTATACAACATGTAGAAGATGAGTGTCTGTCTGACCTTTAGAAAGCAGAATTAACAGAAGTCATATCAGTCAGATGCATTTAAAAGCAAAATTAGCAGCATGGAATCCTGTGGAGTGACCTAACAGGGCAGCATGTGTTTGCTTTACATCTTGACCTTCCAGCACTAGAAGTTTAAAAAAATTCAAAGATTTTCACTGGCCTTGGTACTCAGTTTCTCTTATTCGCTGTCACTTCTCACAAGCTGTGCAAAATAATTACATATGCAATGGAAAATTGCACTTTTTCTTCCCTGTGACTTTTTCCCATAATGTAAATCTACTTTTTGCCTAAAAGCCAGCAGGGAGCAAAAGTTATTTCAAGTCAGATTGCATTTTTCTTCTCTTCAGGGCAAATTAATTAGCAATCAGAAAAACCACGAGCATATTGAGTGAGTTACTCCTGAATTTGTTTTTACCATAATCATACATGGCACTGTAGAGAATTGCAAAAAGTAGACAGGTAAATAAATGCACACAGCTTTCAGAAGACAGTGCAAAGTGAAGGCATAAAGAACAAAGAGATTAGGGACACAGTACCAGCAGTCCTGGGAAACTTATTAATGAAGTTGACAGGATTAAAGAGAAGAGGATAAAGAATAATAATGCTTACTTTTCACTCTCCCTCTCCCCTAGACTTCTCCAGGGAAGGTTTTTGAAAGTTTGAACACACTCAAACCTAAAAGGACAGAATCAGGAATTTGCTCAGGCATCCTGTTTCAGGGGCTCTCTATGATCTATAGAGCTGACATGACTGCTCTCACACATTACATCTTACAGCAATATTATTGCAGCTGTGAAGAAATCCCAGTGTCTCTATTTCTGGATGATTACAAATGGCCATTATGCCCTAGATATAACCTTTTAGTATGGCATGAAGTAAACTGCAAATATACCATGACAATCAGGAATGGAACTTCAAATCAAGAAGTGTTGGTTTTAATTGCTCAGCACCCTATGATACTGATAGGAATGTGGCAGTCAAAGCAGAATACAAAGCTCTGGAAACATGCCAGTCTTCAAATCCCCACTACATTAAAAGCATCCCATTATACTGAATTCAGCATTGGCATGGATGATCAGAACTATTTAGGCATACACACTCAACTCTAATTTACTCTGAGTGATGACTGCAGTCCATCCCATAGAATTTCCATTAGAATGTGTTCAGAAGATAACTCTTATCTCTTCCTCTGTTAAGCAGCAAAGCTGGACATAACAGTTAAAAAAATGCATTTGTCTCACTAAAATATTCTCAGATACAGTTATAACCTGGTTTCCTAGGCTATGCAATTAGCTGGAAGAAAATGGTCTTTAATTTTCACCATTATCTTTGGACCTTCTCTGGGCACCACATTTGTCACAAACACTATTCTGAATGAGGCAGAGACGCGATTAGAGTACTTTTGGTGAATTGTTAACAGCAATACAAAAAACTAGCATTAGCAGGGATTTTCCCCCCCATTGTCAGCTCACAGATCGATTTTCTTCTTCTGCCTTGACTTTCTTCCTTTAACAATTAAATAAATATTAAATAAATTTTAAATAAATATTAAATAAATATTAACAATTTTGAGCCACTGGGAAAGTTGACTGGAAAAAAAATCAGTATCTCCTAATGATGGCTTTGTTAGAATTGACAACCTCTCAGAATGCAATTAGCCAAGCTTCAGACAAGTAATGAATAACTGGGGAAGCTGAGAAGACCTTTTTTCTCCCCACAAAGTATTCATACACTCACAAACACACAGATTAAAAGGTTCATTGCTTATCTCTGCTGCCTTTCTCATAAATGTAATTAAATGTTTCCCTCATTTGTCCCTGAGAAAGATTACCTTCTCAGGAAGAAACAGCAAAGAAGAAAAGTATGGTTGTACTTTCATATCTTTTAAATGCCTATTATGTGAGCAGCTTAAAAAGCAATATCTAGAAAGCTTTTTTTTCCCCACCATCATTCTGGTGCATCATTTCCACTCATCTGCTAAAACAGACACAATATGCTGCATACTTTTTGTGTCTGAAACGAAGGCTCTGCTGGGCAACCAGAAAGCAGAGTATCCAATACATCTATCCCATGATCCCAGGTAGGACAAGTGATACAACTGAGTTTTTCAATTCAGAGATCTAATTTAATAATTTGCTATTAACTGTACAGAGCTGCTTCCTATTGTGTAATTCATCAATTACAATAATAGTTCATTGAATTACAATAATAGTTCCTGATCCCACTCTCTACATCCTCACCTCCCTTTATTTTACAGCTGAGTCTACCTATCAGCACTTTCAGGGATTCATTATTATTCAAAGTGAAGTTTAAAACCTAAGATAGAAAGCTGTTTTTCTTTTTGAATTAAATCAGGCTGACATTTACTTAGTCATTTCTCAGATCTACAAGTAAAACAAGAGAAGAAACTTTGTTATTTCAGTCTGCTTTTATAATTTTTCTAGGCCAGCTTGAATTAAAAAACAAACAGGAAACCCATATACTGGGCTTTGCAAATGAAAAGCCCTTTGAACAGCTAAAATGGCAGACTAAATTCAGGGGTTATATGTCAAGTGGCTCAAGATTTTCATCAGAGATAGATACAAGAGTCTGAAGCTAAAATCCAAGCTCTGCTTAAACTAGAAACAAAGACTCATGATCAGTTCAGCCCAAGATCATGTAAACCAGTCAAGAGGAAGGAGGAGCTCATCTGCAAGTTGGAAGGAGTTTAAATTAAACATCCTTCTGTGATACTTTGTTGAGAAAGACTTCTCCAGAAGGTGACAAACAACCCAAAACAAAGCTAGGGCTTTAGTGAGATCTAAGGTCTGTGGAATTTGGTAGATAATAATACTTACATAAAATATTAAAGTAATTTCTAGACCACAATGAAAATTTTACCCTGTTACAATAATCTACAGATGGATTTAAAATTAATGGAATTAATTCAAGAGTTTTCTATTACATGCCATAATTTTTCCACAACACTGTTGCTATTATCTAAGATTTGGCTGGATGACTCACAAATACTGGAAGTGACTCATGCTTTCCACTGCTGAGATCACCATTAGGACAGGTAAACCCTGAAGAAAGGTGCTTCTGGGAGGTATGCAGAGACAATGATTCATGCATGAAGGCAGGAGACAGATGTTTTCCCAGCTGAATGCTCCTGCTCACTTCAGCCACGTCAGAACAAGGCAATTGCAGCGGTCGCAGTGCAGAGACCAGTCAGGCAAGGCTCCAATCTGTTTGAGGAGGCAAGGGTTCCTCATTTTTGCTGTTCTACCATAGCATCCAATATCACTTTGAATGTTTTGGTATCTTTACAGAATCACTGGCGACTAATGATCTTGCTATAGGTATCAAAAGTTTTACTAGAGAAAAATGGTTGGCATTACTTCCAACTATTTAGGACATCATAGATGCAACAGAGAAAAGAGACTAGTGCTCACCTAGGCATCATACTGGAAACTCACCAAGTCTAGCACACCATGCTAGCACAGAAAGATGTCCTCCTTTCCTCTTCTCCCAGTAATTAATGCAGAAGGAGGAAAATCAGGGCATGGATCATGATGAATCCTTATGAGTTAAAATATAGAAAATGGTACAGCATAGATCTCTAATTTGAGAGACCTTTTGTTCTGACCAGAAAAAAACCACCTACCATCTATGCAAATGGCAGAAAAAATCTCATGATGTCAGTTGCTGGAACATGTAGTAGAAGATGGGTAGTTTCCAGTGGTGTAAATGGGTACTTCCACAGCCAGTCTTGGATTCCAAATGGTAGTGGTTTCAGGGAGTTGTACCAGTGGTACACCACATATAGATTTTGTCATGTAGTTTTATTTTTCTACTGGCAGTAAAATACAGGTAAAATATGTTAAAAACACAGGGAAAATATTCTCACATAGGGACTGAGAAAGGGAGAAAGAGCAAGTCACATAGAAGACATATTCTCTGCATGAAGTAACTGTTCTTTCTGGTTAAAAAAGTCTTTGGGGTTCAATGAGGAATTTCAATAGGAAGCCCAAATGGCTGATTTCCCTTGAGCATCTTCATTAGGCTTGTACAGGCAGACTTTCAAACATACTCACTTCTCAACAGCTCCTATTAAGAATAATGAGACTTTCTGTATGCTAAACAGATTAAAGATGTAGCAGGAACAGGATAAGGAAGCAAAGCCTTCACAAACACAGCAGTGCCAAGGATCTGCCACTGAGCTAAGTAGTGCCTCTTCTTGGCTGTTCTCTTATGTCAGTGCTACTGGAAACAATTGTCAGATGAGACAAACATTTGAGCTGGTTTCTCATTGCAGTCATGCAGCACCTGACCCTGAGAAACTATGGAAAACTATGTCATTATTTGGCTTCATTATATTTACATTGATCTGACATGTTCACAGAGAAATGGGAACCGGGCCCTGAAACTTCACATGCCATGTAGGGAAGGAAAGTCACTTCTTGAGCACCAACAGCATGTTTGATGAGTGCCAAGAATCACAATATATTAATAATATTTTCTCTGTGGCATTAAGAAGCCTGGAATTAGGTCTAAAAGAGCAAAGAAGTTGCTTGGAAAAAATGTTATGCACTTTCACTGCTGTCGTATGTCACCCTGTCAGCTTGACTGATCCTACAGAAGATGAGCCAAAATAAAGAGTGAGTGATTTCCTTTGCAATAAGGACAATAAAATATATTTGCTATTAGACATGAACCATAAAGATGAAAAGAAACTTGCAATGAAAAAAAAAGATTATTAAATATTTGTATTTCTTGCATTTACTCGAAAATATAATGAAATAATTAATCTCTGACTAAAATTTTCTCCACAAATGGTGTGTAAGGTAATCTGCTGACAACACCTGTTTTCCCAGACTGACAGAGCTAAATCAATAGATGCCCCATTTAAGTCAAAACAATGTCCACCAAAAGTTTTGTGTTATCTTAATGGAGCTTGGTACAAGGGAGGAAGGGAGGAACAGAAGAAAAAGAAGAAAGATAATCACGTTTTAATTACAGCAATTTCACACTTATAAGGTGCATCGGATTATGAGGCACACTTCTGGGTAGCTGACAAGTCCCCGTCCTTTGTCCATATATAAGGCGCACCAGCCTATAAGTCGCACTTTTTTTTTTGCAGCGAGGATCCACTGCCGGCCCCACCCTGCGCGGCTGCCAGCCCCATCCCACGGCTCACACTTCTGGGTTGGCAATTCACCGGGATGCATCTACATATAAGGCGCACCGGATTATAAGGCGCACTTCCAGTTTAGGCGTGAAACTTCAGTCAAAAAGGTGCACCTTTACATGTGAAATTACTGTAAATTGACACAACCATGCTCTTAGAAACTCCACACTGAGGTCCTGGATTTAACAGCCCTGCTTGTTGTACCTGAGTTTAGAAGAATACCCTCACTTATGCTGCCCAATACACAGGCACAGTCGCTACTGAAGTTCTCTAATAGGCAATCTCTTAGAATGTTACTCAGTGCATGCTCCAAAGAGCCAAGTTCAAACAGGTAATAAACCCTGCAAATGGGAAAAGGAGGAAGAGAGTAAACAACACTTGAAATTATTAAAGGGAGCAACCAAAAAAAATTCAGATCAAACAAAGGCTTGCATAAACAGAGGAGCCAATAGTGACAATAAATGGCAGTAATAAGATGATCTCTGTGATCCGAGTGAGTGTATCTTTGGGGAGATGGGAATGTTAGGTATCTCTTCATATCACAAGGTGACTGTGAAGATAAGAATATTGCAATCTGCAAGGCATTCAGGTACAAGGATGATGGAGGCCACTTGATCCTTTACATTGTGGTTACAGGTGATTACGAGAGAGCAAGTTGCAGCAGCACCAGGTAGTTCTTAGCTAGCCAACATAAAGAATGTTAGTGCAGAGCTGCTTCAGCAGACCATGAAAGGTGTAATAGAAATCCTTTTGTCTTCCAGGTGCCATCCTGATATTTTAAACTCCTGGATTCCACCCTGCAGTGCAAAACTGGAATCAGTTTAATAAATGCGCTGACTCAGTCTCATTGACTGAGATACTGAATGTGCAGTTTAGAGCTGTAACTACCCACATACCTATCTACAAACATACATACCTACATATAAACTTTGTGTAAAGTTTTTCTGGAGTCCTGTAGGCTTATAAGGACAGGTATATATACCACATATATGTAAATATGCATAAATACACAGGAGAATCAATTTATAGAATTTGCATTTAACCTGCAAATCAAATCAGGAAGAGGTTCTTTGGTTTTGACATTTTATATCTTTTACTACTCTTTTGTGAGGGTCGCTCTAAGGTTATGCACTAATTTCAGCCTTCCTCTATTAATTCATATGTTTTATCTTAGTCCTCATCCCTTCTGTATATAAAAACAAAGGACAAACATGTTAATAGCATCAAGAGATACTGAACGGATATTTAAGATGATTAACAGGTTCACACACCTGCTCTCCCACATTAACCTATATCAGCATGTTCCATGAGGTTCCATTATACAACATGCCGTAAAACAAGGTTACCAGGCCAGAAACCAAATTACTAAACATTTAGATCTGATACGCAGCTGTAACTCATACCAAGTCAAAATTCACTGCAGCAAGACTAAGTATGGAGAAAGAAAGGTAAAACAAAGAAATTCAGAAAAGACACTAATTATCTTTTGCAGTTCAAGCAGGGCAGATGCATAAGCAGGGAATTATCTGTGTTATATTCAGGGAGAGTTCAGATTACAACCTCCAAATAGCAGGCCATAGGTTATTATGTAAGAAAAGCAAGTAAAGAAAAGATCCATAAGGAAGCAGCAGTTGTATTCTGGTTTGACTTGGGTGTGGAATCAGGGAGAAAATGCTCATGGGAAGTTTTGGCATCTGTCACAAAAATACATTTAAAACAAAGATGAGTTACAGCTGCAAAGCATGAACCTGGATTTCCCCAAAGCTCACAAATGTTTGACTCCAAGGTTTGGTTCAAGCGCATCTATATGTACAGAGTTGAATTAACCCATTAAGATTCACTTTAGCTGTTATTTTAAACCTGCTTTGAAAAGTGGGGGAAAAAAAAAAAGGGAATTTGAGTATCTACAGTTTAGGACAAATAGTTGACCTCTAAATCAAATTGAGGTGCACCCAACCAGGTCAGAATAATTGCAAAAAATTGCACCTCTATCTCTCAAAAGTCACTTTTAGCCAAGTAACTTGGTATGCAGTCATTGATTATTTTAATTTGCAGAGTGACAATTCCTTTGGCATTTGATATGCCTTCCACATAGGATTTTGTTCCCTATATCAATTCTTCAGGCTGTGTTTAGCCTGCAATCTGAGTCTTCTTATTTATACCTTTCTTTGATGCAAAACAGGAGCAAAAAGTGATTACCACAAACATATTTGATGTTCTGAGGAACAGAATGTTGCACCTAAAAACATCTGGGAAGGAGTGATGAGACGATGTAGCAGGGAATAACAAGAACAATATTTCTTTTCAACCATTGTCAGAGCAACTCACAGGCCCAGGAGTGTGCAGCAATTGATGAGGGTCAAAGCCACTGCCATTCAGAATCTCAAGCCCACCTCAGTGCTACAGAGGTGATTGGGATTACTTGCTGCTGCCCTCAGCAAATGCACTGTGTGCCATGTTCAGAGACAAGAAATACTTTGAATAAAGCAACTGTTGCTTATTCAATCCTACGGAATTAAAATATCTCTCTAGGTAACCATAAAAGTAGCTTATGGTTTTTACTCCAGGTAATAGAGCACAGATCCATTTATGCTCTGACTGTTTTGAGTCACAAAGGCCTAGAGCCAAGGATTTCTCTTCCATCAGCCTTATCATTGATGCAGGTCATACCTCTGCTCCAAACATGAAACGTTCCTGTCACTCAAGACACCCCTCCCACATCCTCCCATGGAATGAGTAAAAGCCTTTTCTTTAGCTGCCATCAGTCAAAACAGGTGCAGTTTCCCATTCCTTTCTCATCTAACCATTTTTTTCTTTCTTTTTGACACTGTTCTGACCTTAGACATCCTCAAGGCCTTCATATATGGCAAAGCATGTGGCCTAATGCTCCTCCTGCTGCCTACATGCTGTGAAAGTCCCATGATGGCATTTCACTTCTGCACCTGGTGCCACATGTTCCTATGAATCACCCCACTGAACACCTGTGGTCCATCTGCTGGTGACCATTTACCCTGCAGATTTCTCTAAACCCTGAAAATATCACCTAAACACCTCACTGCTTGAGAGATTATAAGAGCATGGTCTCTGTGGCTACAGCTAGTCTAGGTAAAAATAATATAGGATCATTGGATAATGAAGTGTGGCAGCCTATCACTCAGTTTTCAGCGGATCAATCCTGTCTCAGCATCAGGATACTTGACATCTCTTACCAGAAAGTGGCAAAAAGCAATCAGGTAGCACAACGGAGCCTACACAGGAGATACAGCTTTTCTTGTGCAGCTGGGCACATTACCCCTCACCTCTGCTGTGTGACAACAAGGATAGGCCTCAATCCCAGGATTGAGATCCCAAGACCAAGTCCTGGACACTGACACAGCCCTGCTCACAGGATGAAAGCCATTCTGGCACTCACCTCATTGCCAAAGAGGAAGGACCAAACCTGTCAGATCATACTTCTCTGACACCAATACTCTCACAGGAGTAGCCTTGGCTTGTCACAAGTAAATAAGCCTTGAAAAACTAGGGAATGGCCAGATGTGAACCTTTCCTACTTATTCCAGGTTTCATTTGGCTTATAACCTCACCAAAATGTCCATGGAAGCTTTTTCTGCATGGCAGTGCTGCTCTGCTTCAGGAGCATTTGTTGTTTTCTTATTCTAATACTCATGGTCTGCATGAGTGACTTCCATTAGCAAGGGATACTATCTTGCTTTGACACCTGACTGATTTTTTTTCCAGTTTCTTCATTCAATACTAGACAGAGGTGTTTAGGAACAGTACTCAATTAGTAGAATGTGTCAATTTTTTCGTGACAGTCTTTATAAGTCACCTATTGGTAATACTGAGTGTTGCATATTGTCTCAGGTACTCTGAAGAATGCAGATATGTGGATTATCTCCCAGAGAAAGAAAAGATGGCTGGTTACTTGTAAATTCAATTCTTTAAGGTATGTTATCTACATGTTTGTTCTTTTTCTGCTTTTCTCACCTCACTCTAGACTATTTCTGCTTGACTCACACTTCCAGAAGAGCTGAAGGAAACAACGTTCAAGGCACATGTACATATAAGAGGGAGGAGAGAAACTCAATCCACTATTGCTAAGGAAAAAGAACAGCTTAAATGCTGTGTCCTCTTGACTCACAATCATAAACACACAACAGACACAGCATCTTAATCAACTTTGATTACAGGAAAGTGGCACCACTTGGGCTTGAGAACATGTGATTTATTACACACAGGGTTGCTTAGATGTCCTCAAATTTAATTAAATATTTTGATTCCTATCCTACAAGAAGGAGAAATAATGCAAGGTTGCCTTATTACCACAATCTTTCTAACTTTGTCCAGTGTTGCTGTAAATGTCACAGATGTTGCATATTTGGTAAGATAGCTAAGCTCCACTAGATATTCCTGGCTTTTATAGCTATGTAAGGACAGATTTTGAAGAAAATATATTACATTTGGAGTCACTTCAAGTCTTCTTTTACAATGGAATTGTTATTTCTGGGTGAAGGAACTAAAATAGAAAATAAGGCACAAAGCTGGCAACATTGCTGACCTGTCATAAATACTCTTATGATTCTTAAATATTTACATTACAAATATTTCTTAGTGCTCCTGTTGAAACCCTGTGTTTTGGAAACATCAGCAAATCTTTACATTTGGAGTGAAAATCCCAGTTCCATGACCGAGTAAGTAATGGAATTACAGGAAAGCAATCCTTTATGTCTCCTTTAGCTTAATTGACCATTTGCCAGACGGTCTTTGCCAGACTTTCAACTTCTAGCTTCTCCTATTGGAATGGATTAAACACTGGGAAGTATAATTAGGAATAGGCTCCTGTGGAATAATTTTGGGTACAGCAGCCTACTAAAAAACACCTCAAGCTTATAAAAAAGTAAGAGTAAAACGGCATTTTTGAACAAGAATAGCATGGTGAGACAGGCCCATGTCTTAGGTATTGCCTCCTAACTTCTTTTTTACTTTGTCTTAGGTACATACCTTTGCTTAGGTATTATCTAACCATGCTTTCCCCCTTCCAACTGCTCTTGGCAAGAAAACATAGTTTATCCAGGCCTACAGCAAATCTTGAGAGGCTCAGACATTTTCCCAGAGGAACCACACTCTAATCTGGCTGAGGCACATGAAAGTTTGGTATTTCTGGGGTCTCTGCATTCCAAGATAAATAAAGCAGCAAACTCTTACACACACCTGCACCATTCAAGTGCTGGCAAATCATCAAGCCTCTCTTCCTGTAGGGAGACTTGGATAAGCAGCAGTCTTCTTTGGACTCCAGTAGTTCTGCAGGGAGAGGGTAAAGTTGTCTTCAACCACCCTACCTAGCTGCCAGTCCCAGTGATGTGACCTCTAGTTCCATCCTGGAAACCTGCATTGAAGGTTTTGCCACCTGACTACAGGCTTAGTCAGCATCTTATTTATAGCGTTGATGAGTAAATGAATTTTGTTTTTATCACCCCATCTCCCTTGACAATAGCAGTAACAATACACATCTATTGGAAAATAAGGGCACACATTTCCATGGAAAGAAAAAGATTGCTTGCTGTTGACACCTCCTTATAATTTTGGTTGCTTCATGGTAAATACCACACCCACTAATATGTGCAATACATTTTGCCAGTTGCTGATCTTCAAGTTCTTGTAGGATATAATCTCCATTCAGAAGGTAACCCCAGCTAAAGCTATGCAAATAAATGGAATCTTCATTTTAATGCCTACTTTCATGCCTTGCCCTTTGTTAAAAAGAAAAATAAAGAAAATAAATTCCTCCACTTGCATGTGAGTTGGAAGGAAATATTTTGTTGCTTTTCTGGGTAATTTTCCTGAGAAATTTTGAAAGCAATGGCTTAACATTTTAATTTTGAATAAACTGAAAGCACATTTTGACTTTTGAGATTTTTATCTTTTTTTTTTTTCTGCTATCAAGTCCTGTTTACTGAATAGTGAGAATCCTGCTCGAAACAGTAGATTTGTTTCAAAACACAGTTCATTGGGGATCACTTGGCCATGCCCTTGCCAAATTGCTAGTGCACTTTTGTGCAATAGCAGACTCCCAGTGGATCATACTGAGTGATTGTCCCCAGCTCATATAGACACCAGAGCCAAAGCTCACCACTGACTCAGGAGCCTTTTACTCTCTTTGTTCTGAAAGATTGTTTTATTTCTTTGGTGGTCATGTGGTTAATTTAGATACAGTCGAGAGTGTGGTAGCATTTTCTTCCTCTCAGTTTTCTAGGCAGACATAACCAAATAAATCACTGCTGAGAAGAGTTTGATATTCTTTATAACATTCAGATAAGTCTTGCTAGAAAGGTTAAATTCTGTTTTCTCCCCTTTCAGTAAGTATGTTCCCCTCTTGTAAACTACAGCTTTTAATTCTTTTCACCCTCATGAGCTTGCACACAAAGGACATACACTTTGGAGTATCCAACCAAGAGGGGCCAAACTTCTAACCTGAAGACAGCTCATTGCTGGTAAAATCAAACACACTCAGTGAAATAAATCAACAGCATTGAATGCTAATTACACCAAAATAAGTAACCACAAAAGCAGTTGTCACCTAGGTAGTGTAGACACATTACCAAATTTCCTTCTCATGAAGGAATAGATATACCATAAAATCTTCTGCATGCTTTGCAGGGCAACTTCCCTGGCAGAACAGGTATCAAACATGAGTAATGAGATTTAATAGAAACTAGCACCATCATGTACTTTCCTTTGCTGCGCAGCCAAGTTCAATTTTGTGCTGTTGACCCTTGCAGCCAAAATAAATGTACAGCTGGGATGAATTTGGCCGGTGACCCCTGCTCACTTATCTTTGTCTGGGTTAGGTATACCTGGAGTACCTCAGAGGTGTTGCCTGCAAGTCTCCAGGGCAAATGCCTTTTGCAGAGGCATACTTGAGTGACAAAGTACACCGAGCATCAAAGTTAACAATGCAAAATAACTATAAAAGAGACACCTGGAAAATGGGCAACAGATCTGGGTATGAAAAATTATGCCCTTTTCTCCTGTATCTTTCCGGTGTCTGTGGTGCTCTCTCCCTCCAGTGGCATAAAGCTGGGTATAGTAAAGCTGAAACTATAGATAATACAATCGTTAAAGTTCCTGATGAAGTTTTGTTTTTCTTATAGATCACTTTTTACATTTTGCTTGAGAAAACCTCATGCTCACCTATAGTCTTCTCATTTCAAAGTTAAAACAGAGCTTCTGTCCCCACAGGACTGGATTTTAATTCTTGGGAATATATGTCTCACTTTGGTCCATGCAGCTTTCATGAGTCATACTGCATCCCTTTCATGTGCCTCTTCTCTGAAGGCAGATGGGCATGAGCCCCAAACCAAACTCAGTTTTCAAACAAGGCATTTAAATTCATGAGAAGCAGCTTGCTTAATTGTTCTGCCTGCATATTCCAACCAGTTCTGGGGATCATCAGAAAGCTGGAGCCACCTGTGGTTTAGGTGGTCAAATAATAAAGACTTTCTAGTACTTTTCAGCTTGAAGAGAGTGCCAAAAGCAAAATCAGAAAAAGACCAAGCAGATCTCATGACACTGCATCCCTCTGTGGTCTAGGATAATTCCTCACTTCCACTCTAGCCCAAAGCTAACCTGTCCACTTAAGTTATAACACTCTGCCAGTCTGACACTGAAATCACAGATACAGATGCTTCCTCCTCCTCCCTGGCAATTTTACAGTAACTATTTCCCTTCAGCTGTGCGTACAGTGAACATATGAAAAGTACTTGACACTACAGGTTCTTTAGGTGGATGATTAGAAACACAAGTGATGCTGTGGGGAAGCCCTGAGACTCACAGCCTCAGCTTTGAAAAGACAGCACTTTCTTTAGATTGCAATTACAAGGTACTCAAAATAGATAATGGGCAACAGCCCTGCACACAGCTGTAACTCATTTAGAGAGCACTCTTCCTTTCCCTGGAGCTAATGCCGCAGAGAAGCCGTTCCATCCTTCTTTCGGATTGTTTTATTGTAATGCTCTTTTCTATTTTGATCAAGTTTATTGCCACAGAGATAAGTTATTGTCTGAGTTATTTCACACGCCTAGTTTATACAGCGCATGTTGAACCATGTCTTTGTTGGTGCTCGAGCATGTAGAAGCTCAGCTACAGCCCCAAGTAGTGCATCAGTTGTCACTATGAATTCTTTTGATCCAAAAGTGCTCACATCTTGTCTTAGGCATGTGTGCTATAGCAATATCATTGCAAATAGATAAGTAATGATATTTTGTGTTGGTCTCCCTGCCTCTTTGCTCTGCTCGGTACTTTGTTTTGAACAGATACGGTTACTGTTTTATATGGTGCTAAGTAGAGACTGAAATGTGTCACCATTCCACCTGTCCCTCCTGATGATAGAAGTCAAGCTCCATAGACCAAACAAAACTAGCTGAGAAGCAGAGCTATCAAATATCTGGTTTTGTTAGGAAGCATGGGGTACTGTGAGGCAGATCTGGCTTCAAACAGATCCGTAACAATGGAATCCGGTCCAGTGGCTGTCTTCTGTTGCTCTTCCTATGATGCCTACCCTTTCTATGGTGCCCAGCTATCTGCCCTGCTCTGACAGTAAGGGGCTCCCTGAGCACCATTAGCTTGGCTCACTACCATCAGTGACAACAGTACAGCCAAACTTTCTTCTAGTTCTGAGCACAAGATATGAGCAAACAACATGTTTAGCCCTATAAAAGAAGCAACATACCAAACATTTTCATAAGGTCTATGTAGCCAATGGTACAGTAGTCACACCAGGTTATAGTCTGAAGCCAGTGATCACACATACAGGAGCAAGAGCTCACAGAGAAACACATGCATTTTCCTGGATAATTGTATTCCTATTATTACTCCAACTATTACTGTGTTATTAGAGTCACTAAGTTTCATAGTCATCTGCAAAGAAAGACAAGATATTAAGTCATGGTAATCATTATTAACTATCTTTCAGAAATCCTTTGAAGCTTGTCATTGGAAAAGCAGAGCCTGCCTGAAGGTCCTGCTGAACTGGTTTCAAGGAGCAGGGCAAAAATCCAGGAAAGCACAAAACCAAGGGACTCCTGCTTCAGTGAGGACATGAGGCTCTTGGCCAAGTGCAGAAATTGTGTGAATGTTTTGTACTATG
The DNA here is from genome assembly GCA_009812075.1 of Sialia sialis. Taxonomy (NCBI): domain Eukaryota; kingdom Metazoa; phylum Chordata; class Aves; order Passeriformes; family Turdidae; genus Sialia; species Sialia sialis. The sequence continues at coordinate 413,715 of VRYO01000406.1, forward strand.
CCAACATAAATGCAAGTCTTTGCCCCTCAATCTCTTGACCAGAAATGCTACAGCAAGAAGACAAAACTTCTGACACATGACAGAAAAACGAATGCCCTTATTTAAAGTACAATGATTTTGTATCAGATGACAGAGAGCAAGTTTGATAGAGGCATTTTTCAGCATAGGATTCCAGCTTAAAGGACCTGCACTCAATTTGTTGGTCCTCTCTTCGATCCCTCTGTGATCTTGGACTAGTCAGGCACTGTGCTTTCCCCTTTGGAAAAAGCAGCAGGCAGTGCTTCTCTGCCTCCCTGTGTTTGTGAGGACATGCTTCAGGCTGTCAGGGTGTGAGGGAGAGACACCAGTAAGGCAATGTACCCAAGTGTTCCATAGCACTGCTAAGCTGCCTTTCCAATGCTCCCTTGCCATCTTCCACACTCCAAGGCACTTATTAAACCGGAGATACAAATACTCCCTGTCTTGTAGATCAGATGTACTGATTACTTAAGGAGTTTTCACCCAGCAGATCTTTAGAACATAAAACTCTGTTATCTGTCTCTCACTAAAAATCAATAAATGAAACCTTAAGATCCATTTATTAGTATCTGGAAAAGTCAAGTAATTTACTGGCAATCTCAATACAGCTTACGGTAAATGAATGCATTTTAACAACCAATGTCACTTTACATTTTCTGTTGCAGCTTGGTACATTACTGAGACAATAAATTCTGGAAAGAGAACAGACTAATCACAAAAGGCATTGTGATACATGAGATTTAAGTGAATACCAGTAGCTGTACCTTGTTCCTAGGCTAAATGTGTGCTCGCTGAGTTCAGTAGCAAAAGTGTCACCAATGTAATGACTGCTGCTCTGACAACCTTTCACTGGTTAGATATGAGCCAGTACCTCGAGGGCCACAGCTTCAGAAAGCCCAGCTTTCTGTGGAGTCCTTGCTCTTCACCCTGAAATGGCACAGCAGGAGTAGAGAGTCTTACTGTGCAGACAGATATTGCTGGTGGAGATCAAGCGCACTGCACTCATCAAGATACAAAAGCAACTTGCTGCATAGAATCAATGGAGTATGTTTGTCTAAACAAGACTTTCTATGCTAATTAAAATGGATACATGCCACTCAGATCAGAAATTAAAAAGCAACACAGAAATCCAGCCTATCATTATGTTGCTTTGTTACTTCTGAGAGTGTATTAATAGAAAAGTCTTTGACAGCCACAAATGTCATGGAACACTCTCGAGAGGAAGATCCTGTCTCTTCAGAAACTGGTTGAAGTACTTAAGGATGCAGAAAGGAATAACTTCACCAAAAAAAACCCCTTTCTGCAGTTGTCTATGCATTAGCCTGCAGTAAAGAAACAGGATATTTGGAGCCATTCATTCTGACAGGGTAGAACTAGCTGCATATGTTGTCTTATATCAGTCACCTTCAGATGTACGTGACAGATAAACCCCTCAGCAAGGTTTATATACGGTGAGGAGGGCATCAGGAGTGCAAATGTTAGGTATGTAGATCAAACAGAATGCCCATTATAGTAACTGAGGAAGTACTGAAAGTGAGCATTTGCTCAGACAATTTTTTTTTCCTAAATATTGGGGTTCAGCCATAGTTGGTCACTTGCTGTCCCACTTTGCATGTGTGTTATCCAAGCCCTCAAATTAAATGTCATGGTTCATGGCAACACAATTGGGTGGGAAATAATTCACTAAAGGGGTGAATTGTATCTTTAGTGTCTTAGAAACACACAGATTTTAATCCCATGTATGTTAGGATGGCATGATATGGGCACAGACAGAAAGCTATCAAGTAGCTTTGCTCAGCAGCAATGGCCAGCTCTCAGAAAATAAACAGCTAGGCCATTTATAGCCAAGGGATGGGTTTATTTAGGGTACAAGAGCTCTGTGTTTCCAAGCATGGCTCCTCTCTGCTGTCCTCCTTCAGAGTTTGCTTGCACACACCTGCAGTTCATACATTCCAGCCCCACAGGCTGGGGTGTGGCAGGGAGCCAGCTCTTCCTTCTCTCCTCCTGCACCTTCATCCCAGAGATGCCAGTGCAGAAATTCCTAAATGGCTCATGCTGCTCACAGACCTCAAACACTGCTTTTGTATACAAAGCTGCTCGTTGGGAACTGGTTAGCCAGCTTGAACTATGAGTTAGCTTTATGCTGCTGTGTTTCCTCGAGAGCATTCACCTTTGGGGCAAGAATGCCATTCGTGTGTTTTGGCTTTCAATCCATACGTTTGATAAGAGATGGTGTATGGAAGTGGGCTGTCTTGTGATAATGCCACTTTTTCCCCCTTCCACAGGGTAACTAAGCTCACAATAAGAGCAAATGCTCATCCTGCAAATACATCTATGCGTTAGATAGAAAGAGAAAATATTAATTTAATTTTTTCATTTTACAAACTTAGTTTTCTCATTTCTTATCTGCACATGTGAAAGGAAGACAAGAATAATTTTCTCCCAGCTGGCACCACACAGGATTTTTTTATCTGTTGACACATAAAAAGACCCAAGCAGTTCAACTGTAGCTAATTTCCAGAACTGCAGGTGCAGAATCATCCAGTCAGTATGACTAAAGCAGGGCTGTAGAGCTTGTAAATTATATACATTTAGAGTTTTTTACATTGTCCAAAAAGCAGTGGGATGTTTAAGTAACTTCTATCTAATCCCTTGCCTGTTATCTCCAATAAAACATTAACCAAACCCTTTATTAAAGAAGAAAAATCTCTTTTTCTCTAAATTGCCTTTTTTTTTTTCCAGGGTACTTCAAGTCACTGTATTTGACCTTCAGTATCTACTCTGGAAATCCATGTATTTTAACTTTCATAGTGTGACCTTTCTTATTGTCAGTTGCTTCCATGTTAACACTGCACAACCCAAAGACCTCTTAGGAAAAATAGATATCTCATTGAATTTTGATGTACTTGCAGAGATGAAATGCTCTGGCTTACATTGTATGGATCTCTGCTGTACCCTTAAAAGATGCTATGCATCAGTTTCCTCACCTCTCCTCCATCTTTCTGCACTAAATGCCATAGTTAGAAACCATTTATCATTGGCTACATCTGTCATATTTTTTCTCATGTCAAAGCAGGCCTCGCATGAAATCAACTTGATGTGTCCTGTCATTAAATAATTTGACATTTATCCCATGCAAGAGAGGAGGAAAAATGAGAAAGGCTGCTGTTGATCATTAGGCTTCATGGCCATGATTTCCTGCCTGGGCTAGAACAATCGAGTTTTACTCATTTTTTTTAAATTTATCTATCTGTCTGTCAATTTATTTATCCATGCAGGATGCATTCCTATTATCCTATACAATCTGTGACTACACAAAATTCTTACACTGAGATTACAATACAAAATGAACAAAATATTTGATGAGCATGTGAACAGATGCAAGAAGGCACAAATCAAGGGTCATCCTGTAGATCCTACTTAACAATTCTAAGCCAAGTTTTTTTCACACCCCTTTGATATTCAAATGCTATCTGTACGATATTCTATGCAGCTCTATGGTCTGCATAATTTGGACTTACGCAGTCTGCTAAAATCTTTCACTTGGTGTTACCCCTAAATTTAAGCTACGTAAACACTCAAATGCTGTTACCTTTTAAGCAAGGGCTGTGTCTGCTGGGTTTGTTTTCCTAATGCCTGTCCCTTCCTGCAGCAAGAAACAAATCACTGGTGTCTCTTACCTAGACACAGAGCACTTGGTTTGGGTTTTGAGAGCAACAGCTGGGAAAAGACATATCTGTTATCAAAGCAAATACAGATATTTCAATATAATGCATACAGAATACATTCAGCTATTTACAATATCGTAGGGACTTTGGAATTCATCATGTGAAGAGAAGAATGAAGATGCTTTCTGCTTAGGAGGAGTATTTGCACCATGCAAGAGTCTAGAAGTTAACACTGCTAGAAATTCATCCTAAAATGTTGCTTTAGCCCACTGAAAACTGTCTGAGAACAAAGAGACAAGGAAGAAATAATTTTTCCAGCAAATTAGAGTGTAAGTAATATGAAATATTGATCTAAAACCATAAGCCCATGAGCATCTTATTTTAGAAATCTGCCTGAACTGAACAACACATCCTTCCACATAAAGCAGTACAATTTTCTCTATGATACCTGGTCTTTTCAGCACCAGTCTGGTTTATTATTAATTACTTCTTAGAGATGGAGCTGCTGCTGGGAAAGCTAAATGTGGTGGTGTTGGTAGAGGTTTTTCCTTCATATTAATCCCTTTTATTCTGAATTAAAGCCAGAGGCTATGGAAGTTAATTCTATGCTGGCCATGCTAGAACTATAATAACCTGTGAAAAGTGCAACCTTGGCAAAGAGAATTAATCAGTGCTAACATGTATGGGCTTGTGAAACTGAGCAAAAGTTTACATTAGTCAGAAATGTATTTTTCTTTTGCTGAATGAGGGACGTGCATCTACGTGCTCGTTCAACATCTTGGGACCATGAAACAGGGATTAAAAAAGCCCAACCTTTTTATCACTTTTACAGAAGAAATTGGATTTTCCAAGAAATATAGAAATATAAAGTTTATTTGTGCAGGATTAAATGAGTCAGCTGAGAAAATTAAGGCTGGGCTGGCAAAAAGTGTCAGCAGGACTGGCAGTGTAGTTACCTCCAACAAGCAGCTATGTTCCTCAATCAGTGCCATTAAATTTAGCAGGGGGACAGTACAGAGCCAGAGAAGATTGCTGGTGTTCCGGAAAGCTCACAGTGTGTCCTGGGAGCTGGTTACTAAAAACTTCTGAAGCTAGGTCAGGATTGTAATTTCTCTGGCATGCAGGTTCCTCCATACAATCCCTGATCCAGAGCACGAAGTCTGACTTGGAAAGCATCCATCTGAGCAACAGACTAGTCACTCATTGTTAGTTGTAAGATTAACATTGTTAAATCTTGAAGTCGTAAATTCTAAGTGGAAAGAGTACCCAACAGGGGATCCAGATTCAGATCCTTCTGCTACAAATTCAAAGTACTCTCCCACTTCCTAGGCATGTACTTTCACACACATATGTAGAGAGCCATTGCTGTTTAGACTGTGGGATGAAATCAGGTTATTGTGCAGCTAACAGGAGCTGTGGGGCAGAGGAGGCTGAGCAAAAAAGGGAGACTCATGATAATCTGAGCACTTTAAGTCCTAGAGGGCTCATTCTGAGCTGTCACTCCTCATACAGGTGTAGGTGCTCAACACGCTTAATCCTCAAACATTGATTGTCAAACATTGCTAGTCAAACATTGCAGGAGCACAGTTTAAGGCTGCAAGCACCTCCCTGCTTTGCACCTACGGTCTTTCTTCCCCTCTCCTTCCAGCTCCCTGTTTACATGCCTCCATGTATATTAACTAAGCACAACCTGGAGGTCAGGTCCCTCTTTCAGGATGCATGGGATGTGCAGGAGTAAATCCCTTTGCCCTGAGATGGGAAGTGATGCAGATAGCTCCATTCTTAGGTAAATGCTTGAACTATTAGACAATTACACGAATCAAAGGAAATAGAGTTCCTGCCTCATTTTTTTTAGGCAAGAAGCTGTTTGATGCGCTTTGTTTGCAATTACTTTCTGTCTCTAAAGACATTAAGTCTGTTCAGAGACTGCAGCCCAGACCCCTCTCTGTCTCATTTCTGAACTGCTATAGTGCTACATAAGGTGCTAAGAAGGCAGATCCTAAGTTCTTTGGAGAGAGCTTTGCCTGTTGCTCTGTATTTGGGCTTTATCCAGATGGAGACATTTAAATCCCCTTGAGGATCTGATGAATCTAAATGCCTGCCTGTTCACTATCCCAGAAGAATTCTCCACTGAAGGAAAGAATCAAGTGGAGAAATTTTCAGTCTTTAATCAATTATTAATCTGTAAGAGCATCTACTCCTAAGAGTACCGGTCTCATACTATGCCCAGGTTCTTATCTTTAATAATTCACTTTGGACTGAAGAACCCTAAATTATTAAGATGAGACCCACTTTTAATTCTCTGTATATCTATTGGGAGTTGCTTATCTTTGCTATGGATAAAAATTATTTTCTCTAGTTTTCCTTTAGTTATGCACTAAGTTAAATAGTTTATATAACCTTGATCTTTGCTCCTGCATTTCCATTCAAATTCTGCTAAACATTCCCTGTATTCAAAAAGCAGGCAAGGGCATGCACTTTTTTTTTTCCAATTAGGAAAACAAGAAGATAGAGTCTTGTCAAGAAATTATATTTCTATAACAGCACTTTCTAGTTGCTACGGTGTAAAAACTATGTTGATTAACCCTGTAGGCAGACACATTTGCAGGTATTCAGATGAACAGACATAGAAAATGTGATTGCTCAAATTATCAGTGACAGGGCAGGAAACTGCCACAATGTACACCATGATGAATGAGTTGAAATCCTACTCATTTTAAAGAAAGATGCCTTGCCTGAGCAACTATAAAGAGATAAAAGTCCTCAGAACCCTTTCACGAAACCTCCCTCTGCCTCTGGATTTTAGTGACAGCAGTGTTTCCCTGCTCTGTCTCACTTCATTGGGCTGCACAGGGATTTGCCTACCAGTCATGAGAACCTGTGTCACTCTGCAACACGACAGACATTGCAGTCAGGTCTCAGTGCCCGTGCAGCACACAAAGGAGGACTGGAAATCATCTCAGGTTAAACTGGCAAATTTCTGTGGGCTGGACTCAGACTCAGGTTACATAGAACAGCACAGACCTCAGCAGCTTTGATTCATAAGCACTTCCAGGGGCTGTTTTTTGTTACTGGAGTGACTTCCCTAAAGCCAGACCTTAAGTACACATCACAGCAGTCACAAGGGACAAAGTTCAATGAGTGGATTTACTCATCCTCCCAGGGCTGTCTGCCCTTTCAGCAGCCCCTGGGACAGCTTCATTTCTGGACAAGTGACTGAGATGTGAGTCACAGGTAAAGTATTTCAAGCTTGTGAATGGCCACTGAATGTTCAGGCTGAGTAACAGTGCAGACAATGAGATGAAAGGAAAGACAGAGAGAGGCTGAAGAGACCTGCCTCCCAGACTGAACAACTATATGAGGACACAAAAATCCTCAAGATCGTTACCACACCTTTCAATAAATGGGCACATAACTTCCTTTGCCAGCCAAAGTAAGAAATAGAAATCACAAGAAAACTGCAAAGCTGAAGAGGGTCTTCCTTCTAACATAAGCCTCTGGCAGAAAGTAGGCAATGGCATTTGGGAAAAAGACAAACCAAAATCTCTTTTCATATTCCTATGAGAACATGAAAAAAAAAAAAAAACCATCAAAAATTTTCACATTTCAAAAAAGCCCAAACCCAGTACCTTTTCTGATCTCCACGTGCTGGCAGTTACCTCATGCCGTGAGAATAAGGGATAATGCCTTTCTATAAATAAGGAATAACATTATGGGCTCAGTTGTTATCTGTATAAACACCAAATTCTCTTCTGACCCCCACTAAAGTATTTGCTTTGCTTCAGGCTCAGGGCTTCCACAGTTTAGTTGAGCTCCACGTTGCGCTTCACCAATAACAAACTCATGATCTGTCAGGGAGATATGATACGGGACAGGTATGTTGTGACCATGCTAAGGCAACATTACGCCTCTACATACACTGAATGATGCTGCCTGCATTCAGGTACAGCAGCAGGGGCCACATCTTCCAGAATGCAGAGATGATGATGCATGACCCTCTCTCTTTCCTTAACTGCAAGTTTGGTTTTGTTGAGTGTTGAAAAGCTTCATCATATTCTCCAGGGTTCATTTACACGGTATCTGTAATTTAAGAACCAGACTCTGAATATGCCCCAAAGAAGTAAGACCCATAATGTAAAAGATCAATCAAACAACAGTAATCTCAAGGATTACTAAGTGGAGCTCTTAAGGATCACAAAGCACTTCTCAAAAACTCTGCAATTATTTGGAGTGGGTGACTTTCTGGTACTACACTTTCTTCCCTTCCCACAATGGGGATCCTACTTTGCTATTTTTTTAAATTTCTGCATTTGGAACTCTTTCCTAATACTTATTCTTTGTAGCTGATCTAGCAGAAGAAGATGAATTAGTGTTTACAATTCTGCTCAAGAATCTGACTCATGATTCGCAGACACAAGATTCACCTACCATTTTGTGATAGGATTTTAAGCAAGTCATGAATCTTATTTTCCTATTTTCTTATTGTGATGATAAAGTATCCAGCAGATAGGGTTGTTATAAAGACACATTCTTTGTATCAATGTGGCAGCTGTAGTGATGTAAACCTGTAAGATGAAGATAGAGAAGCTGTAATAACATTGTAGAGAAGCCCTTCAGCTCTTCAGGAACTGATGAGATGCATTGCTTACTGGATATTGAGAAAAAGCCGCAAGGAGAGGAGTCCTGATCCACCTGAAATTCATAATGTGATTGAGCTCACTGGAATAAGGATTAGCTTTTCTGTATTTGAAACAGGAGTAGTACCGTCTGAAGAAGGTTTTCAAATGCTATCCTGGGGACAGGGCTGTCAATTGGCAGGTGCACAATAAATCTGTATAGCCCCGAATAATCTTATGCTATTATGTAACATCATAAAACATATTTACCTTTCTACTCCAGAGCACGGAGTTGTACAAGAACCCCTCCCCCACTGCCAAGGCATTGCACAGCCTTGTTAATTAGTACCTGGCATCATCTTTCTGTTACATATCCAGGCTTTGCCTTTCTGATGTACACTGGTTTGATTCCCACAAATGAGCTTGCAAGCAAGTGATTACACTCTTTGCATTTCGTGCAGAGGTATGGAAACCAGACTGTTCCATCAAAAGTCTGGATGCTGCCTGGAGAGTGTGTGGGAACTGAGCGAAGGGGACTTTTCTCGCCCTTTACAGAAGTTTAGTGCTGGGTATGGCATTAAGCTCCTGGAGGAAATATGCCAGTAAAAACCACACACACCTGAGCTTGATTAGAATCTGGGGTTTTTTTAGCATGTCAATTGTATTTTTACCCAAATTGAATGGATCCATTTACTTTTTTATTTATATTAAATAAACAAAGACTTATGGCACTTGGGAGAAATCTAGAGCTTGAACAGTGACCACAGAGAATTAACTTCCAATAAAGCCAGAGCACAGTGAGGAACTGCACAGCAGGACACTATCTCTGACCAGGTCTACTGGTTAACTGATATTTTATTTAAGGAGTATGGGGTCCAGCCTTCTCAGATTTCTGGTTCTTTTAACCATTTATATACTTGGATCATCTTTATCCTTGCATAACTGGGTTACATGCACTCTACCTACCCTGAATACCCCACTTGCACAGCCTTGTGATTACCTTTCAGACACTTCATAGCCCCGAGGTCTGCCTTGGTTAAGTGAACTTAATCACCATCAAAATGAGAAGCTGAGAAATGCTTTGCTAGATGTAGCAGCACTAACTGCTTAGTGCTAATTCCTTTCCCATATTGTGTTATTAAAACATAGAGTGAAAAGTGTGGGGCAAGACCAGTAGTTTCCTTGCTACTGAAAGGTCAAAGCTGAGAAAGTATCAGCTACAGTGATGTGCGAAGGTTATTGTCACAAATACAGTTTGCTAATTAAAGGTGTGGGACTCCTCATTACATCCACTGGAACAACTACATCGATGTGGGAGGTGTCAGGGTCATAAGACAATCTCTCTCTTAACTTGGGCAAGCAGCCCTAGAAAGAAAGGGAAGCCTTACTGCTTGGAAAATGAAAGTAGCATGGAAAGCATTTATGTCTCCAGCTCCAAAGATGGAAGTAGGCACATCTACCTTACCCCAAGGCAGGACTGATGTCAGTGCTAATCTTCCCGAAAAAAGCCACGAGGAATTCAGTCTTTTACACATGAGAATATTTTAATTTTCTTGCAGTTTTGTTTGTTTTTTTGGGTTTTTGTTTTTTTTTTTATTAAGAGTGCACAGACTTACGATATTTCTCTTAGAGCCTCAGCTCCAGCAAGCAAGTGATTATATGAGAAATTCAACCGTAAATTCAAATTATAAGGAACAGTTTCTAGCCTTACAGCTATACAGAGAAGAATGGGAGGGAGAAAATAGAATCCCTAAGGTTCAAAATCAGTAGGGCAAAAAGCCCAATCCCAAAAATAAGCCTGATTCTTCAGGTTTTTTTTACATCAGTGAGAGATAAACACTGATAACATAAAATTACAATAATGCCAGCTACAATCAACAGCTATACAATACCTTTGTCAAGACCAAGGTATTAACGCAGCTGTCCTGGCACATTTACCAGCTTTTGTCCTCCCAGTCCTCAGCATTTAAATACTTTCCATTAGAAACAGCCTTTGTCTTCCTTCTGCCAACAGAGACTGGAAGCTGACTTGGCAGAGCACAGCACCCAGAATGCTCTCTCTCCCTTTTGGCTATAGGTGAAGAGACCTCTTTACATACAGAGCCAACTCCTCCATTCACTTGGTTTTCCACGGGTATAAGTTACCCTGCATTCTCCCTGGTGAAAGAGCAGATATTGGCACAGGGCAGTGAAATGTTTTGCAACTCCTCAACATGAAAAATACAGCAAAAGTGAAGGTGTAATTATTAACGTGTGAGCTGGAGGAGGCTGTCTGAGAACTTGGAAGCAAAGCTAAAATTGCAAGCAAGATCAAACTAGTCACCTGAGGGAGGGTGGAGGGGGGACAATAAAAGTTTATTTCTTAGGGCGGAAAGGCAACAGCAGTCTTGTTGGTGCATGCTAGCAAATGTACCCATTTCTCTAATTTTCTATCTGAAAATTAAGGTTATTATGAGGCGCATATATCTTTTCACGAAAACATCTGGAGCCAGACTCTATTAAATGATACTCTGCACCTCGCAGCTTGTGCCTCTAGGTATGCCATTAAAATTGGTCCCACGTTTATTGGTTTATGCTTGCTGAGGTGTGAATGGCATGTTCGCGCATGTCTGACTAACAACTGATAAACAATGTGAACAGAGTGAGCCTTTGTGGATGAAGACAATTTGTTATTTATCAGGTACATTTATCTCCCTTGTTTCCTGGAGCTCGGTTGTTCTCCCCCAGGGCTCAGAAACAGCGGATGGGTGCCTTAGGGCTGGACCAGTCCTCCTCTAAAGCCTCTGTCTTGCACATCAGCTTCTTCATTACCTTTTCAGCAACATCTCAAAGACCCAAAGAGGACAGCATCACTTTACACCTTATATCAATTGAAAGACACTCCCGGCTTGAATAACCAAGAAACGTAAACACCCTTCTCTTCCTCCACTATCATTTGCCAGCCTTCCAGCTCTGTACCCACCCTTGAGCCCCAGAGAGCAGAGCAATGTACGGGCTTTCCAATGACTACCTCTCCTGGCTGAATTCATAGGTCCCTTCCCTCGTGCTCTTGCTCCTCTTCTGCACATACTCCTACTGCTTCTCTGCCCATGAAAACCTACCACACAGGCTCTATATGGCTGAAAAACAGCCTCCTTGCCATGACCCACAGAGCAGGAGGCACATTTCCAGCAGGGGTGTGTGGGACAACAGCACAGATTTGAAAACAGCCCTTCTTCTTTTTTTTTTTTTTTAAATTTCATCTTTACCAAATCTAGAATTTTTCCCGCACAAGAGCAATGCCTGTGCCTGCCGTGGTACCCTGTGAGACCTGCAGCAGAAATGTCACATCACTTAATGAGGCTTAATCAACATCTGGAACACAGCTGGCCATGTCTATCCGGGTAGATGTTGACTGAATTTAAGCAAAACATTTCCAAAAACAGATGAAAGGAGTGTACACTTTGATATAGAATGCAGAGAAAATGTAACAGGAGAATTTCCTTAACTTGTCATAGTAATATTTGCTACACCTTCTAAAGCAGCCACATGGATGAGTAAATAGAAAAATAAAGAAAGGAAAAAGAGATAAAGTAAACCACAAATCACACTGTTCAAATTTTACCTTAAGCAAAACTTTATGGAAATCTGACTTGTTTCACCCCAAATACATATCCTGTGCTTCCTAACAAATGGGAACCAGATCTATTTCTTTTCCAACAGGGCTGTGATCTAGGATGAATAATAATTTTTGCTGTTACCAGCCACATCTTCTACACTGTGTGGCAAATTATTCAACCATACAGTGCTTCAGTTTCTTGGCCTGTCCAATGATGATACTTTTTCCAGCCTTCTCTGAACAAGTTCCTCGCAATGCCTTTCTTAGAAGGCTCATTTGTACGTGAAGCAGAGCCTTCTGCCCCAGGTGCAAGTGGCACATTAGGGTTACATATTTGGTGGCATTATTACAAAAGGGCACTGCAGAATTCTGAGAATATATTTTAGACCTGCCATTAGAGGGAAAATGGGCAGTTGAGTGTGGTACAATGAGTGTATCTGAACTGATGATGAGTTCTCCCTTTACAGCATCTTTACAGAGATCTGCCATTTTTTCCATAATTAGGAGCAAGATTGTCTCCTATGGTTACACTGAAATGGACCAAATTAAATAGTAACCTTCACTGTTCTTCATAATTAATATTCTTTCCTCATACTGCCTCTGTTTCCTTTGATGACTGTAACACCAGCTGTAATGAACCATCCTCTATGCTTAAGTTTCTTAGTCATAGCTTAAAAAACCCCAAACAATTTAGTTTGTTCCATCACTTCCAACCATATTCTCCCTGTTCTATAAAGTATACACAAATCAGTCAGCAACCATGTTCTGCTCCCTTTAAGAAATCCTGTGTCTTGACACAGTTACAACTGACCTGAATGGCTCTTTTTACTCAGTCCTTGGACTCAAATAACACTTAAACATGGCACATTGGGGAGCAGATCACTAGAAGTGATGTTTGTGTTTTTTGTTACCATCCAGTACAATGAAAGAAGTCAACAGCATACTGACAAGAGAGAGGGAAGACATTAACCTTTTATCCCCACCAGAAATGCTTCCTCAAGCAGAATGTTTGGAACGAAGCCACTGTTGTGTTCCTATAACCAATGCAATATTACTTAAAAATAAAATAAAAATCCCACCCACTAAATGAACTCCCTTAACGGGAACTTCTGTCCATCTGGATGGAGCTGCCTCGCGGTACAAACAGTGTTCGTTTTCAGAGGCTGCCAGGTATTGCAAAGCTGAAATTCCTGTTTGGACTTCTTTGGATCACAAGACAGCAGAGAAAAGGAAAAGAAGTAGCAAAAAATAAATACTCTAAGGGTGAAGTACCAGCTGTCTCATCATTATAGCAAAAACATACTCTTACTTTATTTCTGTTTATTAATAAACAAATCATGATAAGTAATTATTCTTCCCATTGTTTTTCTTCCGAGAAAATAAAAAAGTTATTCCATTACTCAAGGCAAGAAACTATGACTCTAAGTCTTCTTCTATTGTAAAATACTGTTAGCTTTCTATACCCATCTGCCTTATTTTTCTCATACCTTTTGAAAGCTGTGTCATGAATATTGATTGAAAAGCCTTATAACAGTTATAAATCTAAAGAAGGAACCAAGCAGGAAATATACACACAAAAGAGTGTTTTCATAATCAGTGGAGATTTGCTGAAGAGTAAATGAGGGTAGGTAACAGCAGTGTGGTGCTCAGTCAGAAAAGATGCAAATATTTTGGCACAAAAAAAGGTTCACTTCCTAGGAGATGTATAGGACAGAAGAAAAGCAGAAAAAGCATAAAAAGAAATTCCAGGTCACAAATAAATTAATCTTACTTGCCTTTGCATGTTCATTTCTGGCTCACCAGAAGGCCTCTCCTTTTCATATCCTTATTCTCATTAATTTTATCTGCCCTCTTTCTGTCTGACACCTATGTTGCCCTTCACACTTTCATGCCTGATTAATCTCTCTGTAATTCTGTGGATTAACTGGTCAATAGAAATGAGAGATTCAGGACATTTTTCTCTTCTATGGAACATGATTTTTTTTTTTTAAAATCTTATTTGAGGACATAATTTATTGTTTTCAAATAAACGAGGGGTAGCTGCCTCTCAGGTGCTTCACAGAGAGATATCTGTTTCTGAGTGTTACAGAAGCAAGAAAAACACTGTCAACCACGAGTATACCCAGACATGAAGAAAGATATGTTGGCTTGCTCTGCAGGCTTATACTGAGGGAGAAAGCTGTTCTGTTTACATGGACACCTCACCTGGTTTTTCCAGGCAGAGAAAGCCTGACTCATGAATGCCTAAAGTATTTCTCTCCCTTTTCCTACAAGCCAGCTTAGATCAAATATACACAGCTGTCATGAATAGATGAGTCTCTTTCTACCTTTCCTAAAACTGAACAAAGAGACATTTTCAGGTGTCTGTATCCAACAGCACCTAATTTAGTAGTGGTACCTCCTTCCTTGAATTGCTGGTATGAGGTGCAAGTGTTAAAAAAATTATTTAAAGGAGGTTGAGTGTTCTTTACATTACAAAAACTGATAGGAAAAAAAATTGCAATTGAACCTCCTTTTTTAAATATACATGTTACTCAAATCTGGTGGCTTAATGACATATCTTGTCATATATAATTTAGCAACTACAGATACCCATATATGTCCAAATATTGTGACAGATATTGTCTATACTTTTTATTACATATTTTATCATGTCCTAATGAAACTACCTTTAATATTCCAAATTTTCAAGACTGCTGTTAAAAATTAAGAAAGCTTTCAAAACTTAGAAGAAACAAATATATCAACTATCAATAAATATATCTAACATTTCTCAGAGCTTGAATTTCTTCTCCCTATGTTTCATATCTCCCAGATAAACAATGCTGTGAAACTGGTAACAACAGATGCAGTGAAAGCTGAGGAACTCAAGAATTTTTTTGCTTCAGTGTTCAATGGCAACTTCTCTTCCCACATCTCTCGAGCAGATTGACAGAAGAATGGGACTGAGGGACAAAGTGCTTCCCACTGTAAGGAAAGACCAAGTTCATGACCACCTGAGAAACCTGAATGTACCTAAGTCTATCTGACCTTATGAGATACATCCCAGAGTCCTGAACTGCTCTCCATGACATTGAGAAGTCATGGCAGTCAGGTGAAGTTCCAGGTGAATGAAAAGGGGAAACACTGTATCCATCTTAAAAAATTGTAGAAATGAGGCCCCTGGGAACCACTTGTTATAGGTAATAAACGAAT
>VRYO01000406.1:429809-528193 GCA_009812075.1 Sialia sialis
GTTTATTTTTATTTTGCAAACTTATTTTATACAAAACACGAATTACAATATAGTTTATATCACACACTGAACGGTCAGACTCACCTCTGTGCCTGGGAAGACCGTGGAACAAATCGCCCTAGAAGCTGTGCTAAGGCACATGAAGAATGGTGATGTGATTCAAGACAGCCATGGCACATAAGGCACATGGCTTCACTAAGAGCAAGTCCCGAGTGATCAACCCAGTGGCCGTCTGTGATGGAATAACTATATCAGTGGACAAGGGAAGAGCTACAGGTGTCATTTATCTGGATTTCTGTAGTGCCTTTGACATGGTCACCTCCATCCAGGAGAGCATCCTTCTCTCCAAACTGGAGAGAGATGGATTTGAGGAGTGGACTGTTAGGGGAGAAGAAAATGGTTGAACAGTTGCATCCAGAGGGTTATGGTCAATGACTCAGAGTTGAACAACCTGGTCTAGTGAAAAGTATCTCTGCCCATGGCAGGGTGGTTGGAACCAGGTGATCGCTAAGGTCCCTACCAACCCAGGACGTTCTGTGATTCCCTGCTTACACATCAAGAAAAGGTTTATCTTGAATCAGTACAGATGTATGTTGCTCCAGATCTTACAAACCTCCCTCAGAGCTGCTTGTGCAACTCAAGTGTTGAATCAGCTTTCAAATTGCTACAAAACCAGGCTGTTCCCATATAGAATTTTAGAATGTCTTTCCAATGGTATTGTTTTAACAAAAGATGTGTTTCTCAAAAACAAAATAGCTGTCTGGAAGAATTTAGTGGAGACTAACCACAGTCCATTTCTACCTCAGTCAAGGTAGACATTTTGAGCTGTACATCTTCAGTAGGGGAGTTCTCCAAAGCTGTAGTACAGCAAAATGGGCTGGGATTTATCTCTGCTAAGACTGTCTATCAAGGAGGTAATCTTCAGCTTGTTATTCTGTTATCAAAGAGGTCTTGTAGCACCACATGGCTGAGAAAGCACCTCAGATGCTGTCAACATGGTGCTTCTCACAAGAATTTAGGTCTCATGTGATAACAAGAATAAATCTTAAGCTGTGCCCATATCCTTCACTTTGCCAACCATAAAACTGCTGCCCTGCCAGAGAAACCCACAGAGCAGTGAGACAGACTTGAGGAAAGTCTGTGCTTCTTGATGGATACAAAACTCAGGAGCAGTGGGGCAGGAGAGATGCTACCGCTAAATGCAATGCCATTAGAAGGATGGGATCCAATATATGCCAGTTGTCCTGGAAGGACTGGGCCATTCAATAAAAAGAAAATCTGTAGTGTTATGTACATAAAAGAAGATCTAATCCTGGGATTGTTAAGACCTTCAAATACGCATTGCTGATGACTTCTTTCTTCAGAGTTCAGGTAATAGCCTCATCCTGGCAGTTGTCTACAGTTTAACAAGTTTAATTAATTTTTATTTCTTTGGTAAATGACCCTTAATAAAAAGGCTATAAACAAGATGAATGAATGTGACTGAGAAAACTGCAAATCACATACAATGTGCTGTCAAACAAATGCACTCTCAAACACCTCTCAAAGGAAGGCAAACCTAGAACACCATGTACACTGGGAGAAGGACAGACACTTGGATGTGTGGGTATGGGGTGTCTTCTACTGGACCAAAGGAAGGCACTAAAACATTTTAATTGGTGAACTGCTCCCTTGCCCAATGTGGGCGTAGTAAAAAGTCCCTGTTACCAAAGAGGGGACAGAGACACATAGACTGGCCTTTATTTGTGTTTCATAAGGAAAGAAAATCAGCAGATTTTGGATGCTTAGGCTAACATTGGATTTGTAGTCATGAAAATTGCTGCAGGATTGTTTGCCACCATCTCCAGAGACATCCTCTGTTAGCAACACCCAGAATGATGTAGACACAGCTGGTGGTACTGAACCAGAGTCCCTTATCCAGCATCATGAATCATGCTAAGATAAATCCTTTTCATCTCATTAGGTCATTAGCAGAGGTAAATTGCTCAATGGGAGCACAAATCAAATACAATAGTAAAAGAGTTAGAAAGCCTTTCCAGCCTCTGGGCAAAGTAAGGATTTGTTTTCCCAACACCATCCACAGGCAGCTAATGAGAAGCTGAGGTGTGTTAGCTATGGCTGGATTTGTCTCTGCTCACCTGCTCTCTTTGAGTCAGTGTTTTGAATTTCACACTTCCCCTTCAACCCTCTGCTCACTTTTTAAGCTATGCTAAAACATGGGAATTGTTTTTCTGCTCATGTATTTACAGGCACTGGGAGAAGGGCAGCAATCCTCTCAAGAGGCAAGAGGGTGAGCACTCAAGACTGTTGAAGATCATTGCTGTGGGGTACAAACAGTGGGTGACTGCTGAATTGGTTCAAATTATATTGCCCTGCAGATAGAGGTGACTGTGTCAACCCTTTTCTTGACACCTGTGACTTCACACACAAGAGAAGCAGCAACCAGGTCTGTTCAGCAGCAGGGAAAGCAGGGGTATGGTATGGTCTGCCAACGGGACAAACTTAAAACCAAATGCAGAAATCCATGTTACTTTTTGTGTTATCTGCTGAGGCAGTTGAAAATGTATCTGTTTTGTTAATCAGGAAGTCTTGGAGGATTTTTTCATTTTGTCATTAAAATTCAATTAAGCTTCTTTATCAGACCACAGTGTCTTGATTTTTTTATAATGAGAATTTGTATCTCACTCTCTTGCTACAGGGGTGAAAACACAAAAATCTAGTTTGATCTTCAAAAGTTTTTTAACTGTATCCAGCAGCATAAATTAGCAGTGCTCACCCACCCTCTAAAGTGAAAAAAGAAAAAAATCCCAAACCCCACATTAACACCTCCCCACCTTCCCAACCCCCAATGCATTAACCTTTGACAGAAACTCAGCCTAGACACTGAAACAGCTCCTGGTTGTGGAAGAAATTAGCACTGCTTTGCTATATAAAAAAACCCCACATAATATAGAAATATTAAGATAGTAATGAAGCAACAAAACTATTATTGTTATAAGTATATTAATACATTAAATTATATATAAAAATTATATATATATATACATATAGCATTCACACAGCAGCAGTGCAATGTGCTATATACAGGTATATATAACAAGAAACACGTAGACTGAGCTTTTCTGCATGCCTGGGGCTACTCAGGCAACATGGATTCATGTGCACAGCATGGGGATCCACTCCAGGAACTCCTGAAAGCAAACACCCATGTCACAGGAAACCCATAGATGGAGAGAGTTCCTGGTTTGCCTAAACTTGTGATTGAATGCTGGAAAAGACATATTTAGGAAAGGCCTCTATGACTGTGGCCTGTTATAGCCAGTAAAATACTTTCCAGCTTAGGACACACAATAGGAGCTGCACTTGTAGTGAACTCAAGGTCCATTTGCAATTTCAGCTTGCATTTTTTTAGTTTGTTTTCAGGAAATTAGGGCTCTTTTTACTGATTGTTGGTAGGTACTGCTACCAAGCTGCAGTACCAGTGAAGGAAATAAACCCTAAAAGATTGGAGAAACTTTCCTGGATCTATTAAAAATCATTTCAGAAATGCTTTGAAAAATAAAAGAAACCTTAAAATAAAATTTCAAACTCTGGTAAGAGCTTATAAAATTGAATTTGCTGAATTTGCTGATTAGTTGCTCTTTTATTACATGAGTTTCCATTTGCAGGTTTTATTTTCATAATCTTCATAGGGTCAACGAAAGAAGAAAGAGTTATGTAAAACTCCCAACTCTTTTGTTGTCATACTGGGGGTATGACATTTTTAACTTTAAGGATCAGGAGGAAAGGGTTGTGTCCTCATGCTAAAGAAGCTAATGAGACCCATGGGAACACAGCTCTGCTGACTCTCAGTGCTATTTACATTGGAGTCGCTCTTAGTTTCCTGATTTTAGCAAGACTTGAAAAGAAAAACACTGCTGATCAACAGAGTTTTATCTTCACTCAGAGATAATATACACATCAATACTAGAATAATTTGACACAGGACATAGTAAAACCACACACATTCATATAAATTTATAAAAATACAGCATCTGATAAATAACTTTGTTGTTTCAGAGAATGCCAAACAACTAAATGAAACACAGGCTTTTGCTGTATCCCCATAAATATCTTCGTGTATTTTTGTAGTTAACGCTGGTTACATAAAACTGACATTAACAAAAGTCATTTGCTGAGGGTTTGACCCTTCCTCTTTAGAAAGGCAGCTGAGGAAAACTTCTGATTTTGAAATACTGACAGAAGGGTAGGTATGGGTAAGCTTTCAACTGAGATACAAGGAGGCTGAAGCCCATTTTCCAGAGGGAAGTAAAAACAACCAAGAAAAAGGATGAAACTTAGTAAATAATGATTGATCAAAGCAATCATGTTTGGACAGAAGAAGCTGGGGGGAGGGGAGGTGTGGCACAATTTAGGCCTGAAAAGTGAACGAAATATGAGCTATAACGAGTTTGAGGGGAACTCCTGATTGCACAGAAAAGAAGGGACAGCACAGCAAGGACTGCTTTTGAAAATCCTTTATAAAGAGCATCTCTTCTAGGGAAGTACAACAGAGCAGCATTTGCTGTAGCCAAGGACAACCTTGTATTATACATGCACCTCACAGCACACACACACGTTCTCTGAACCTGCTCTACCTGATCTTTGCAAATCTGAACAGCTGCCTGTGTTATCGTAACTTTTACTCTGCCAGACACCTATCTTTATTTGACCTTTTGTGGGAATTTCATGCTAAGGCAAGGCACTGCAAAAATGGGATTTCATGGTTTGGTGTGAAGATCTGCTTGTTTTCTCTCATCACCTGAAGGAAGACATGGAGGAGATAGGTGTGGAACAACAACAGCCAGACAACAACAAGTGGATGTCTATGGCTTTAGGAGTAATACAGGACCAAAAATAAAGCCAACACACACATCCTAGAAGCATGAGGGAGCATTTCCTGGGCTCAAAACCCAAAGGCAGATCTGCATATCTGAATCTAGGTACACATCAAGCTTCCAGAGGTTTAGAATAAAATAGGACATTGCTGAAATACTTCAAAGGCCTCCACAGTGCTTGAGAAGAATAGCAATGGCATGGCACAGCTGTGACCACAGGGGCTTTTCCAGATGCTAATATGAGACTTGCTCTTTAAAAACATAAACCAGAAAGCAGACAATATTTGGCAGGGATTCATATACTCTCATAATAAGAAATACTTATCACTGGTTAACAGACTTTAGAGGGAAGTAAAAATTAAACAGAAGTATGTAATGATGTTTGCCATTTCCAAAATGGCCTATTAAGATATTAGCATGAAAATACTATATTTTTATATATGTGTGTGTGTGTATAACAAATGCAGATCTTTGAGTCTATTTTGGTGTAATTTAATATCACATCGTGGTTTACACTAGGAGACCAACAGTCAGAGAAATGGTTAAGCAAAACAAATCAATGCCTTTTATGAGGCCTGGGAATGTAATAAGCCACAGGATAAATATTGACAAGCTGCAGACAGGTGGAACAGGTTTGTAAAGACATAAAATGTTCTAAGGTTCAAGAAACCTTGAAGCTTACTAACGGGTTGTACAAGATAAGTTCTTGGCATGTTCTCCTCCTGCTAAGTAAGGTCAGTCAGGCTCAGTCCACGAAGAACTGGGATTACTTTTAATGCTCTCCTGAAGTAACACTGCCATCTAGATGTAACCTCCTTACCCATGCCTGCTGCTGCTGATCACTTCTAATTGATGAGATGCTGCCAATCTGATTAGAGCACAATAAAAGCAAAGCATGCATGCGCATATATCAGCAACTGGAGGTCTGGGTTCAGCCCCAGGCATGTGCTACTTCAGAAGGAAACCAGATTGACTTAAATTCTTCAGTCTGGTGGGGTGGGAGAAGGACAGGGTACCACACTGCCATGGATGTCAGAGGAAAGCTCTAAGGCAATCAGAGTGGTGGACTGTATCCCATTTCATACTGACTAACCATGAGGGTTTCCTCACACTACTACTGTCAGTCACTACCGTGCATCTACCATTAGCAGCTGTAGACCCACACTTCAGCATATATGCATAGATACTGTGGGGTGCTTAGAGTATCAGTATAAGCAACCTCTTTTGTGAGCAAGTACTTCTGATCCTGTGGTCTAGCCAGGGAGCCAAAGGCAAGGCAATCTATGGTTCACTTTGTGAAAAAAAGTTCAGATAAAGAACCTCCAATATAGCTACAAGAAAATTAAACCAACACTGTTCTAAAGATTTGGGTCCTGTTTGACTCACGAGCTCTGTACAAGAGTAGAGATTATATATATCCTCTTGTGAGCTGCAACACCTGCCAATGACACTTTCTCTATTTATATAAGCTGTAGAATTTCACTGTCAAGCTGCAGGTTTTGTGGATCCTGAGAAAGCGCAGATTTGATTCAAGCATGAGTTTAAGATTTCTTAGAGTATTTCCAGCACCATCGTTTTAACATGCTCTTCCAGAAGTAAGCTGCTTTCATTCCAGGCACATGCACACTCCCTAAACAGGCACAGATCTAGATCTAGATGGGAGAAGGAAAAGGTCACAATAATTTTTAGCCCTTACCCTTTATCTAAACAGCATGTGAGACGACAAACCACCAAGAACTTGTATTATGAAGCCCTGACACCGAATCTTTGAATGCATGCTTGCATTTTCTCACTTGTAATGAGGAAATTGCAGCATCTAATCTTTTCAAGTCTACAGAAGCAGCTCTGATTTGCATTCCCTAGCAGCAGGAACAGGTCCCACACTGCTTGCATGCAGGAGATAGAGTGGAAATGTGGAATCCTTTTAAAAGAATACTTCTGTTCCATGCATTCAAGTAAGCAATGCACCTAGCCATTCTATTGTGTTTATTTATTGTGGCTCATTCAGGCAGGGCTGGATTAGTCCATCTATGAAAATGTTCTCTAGATTTCAGAAAATTAGTGGATCAATCTCGAAACATATGACTTGCATTGGCCTAAGACAGAAACAAAGTGTATTGATGAGAAAATCCCAGGCTTAGCTTGAATGGGTAACAGTTAGGAAAACCATCACAATGCAGAAATTAATTTAAAAGCATAACTGGATAAGCAGACTCTCCCCAGAAAGCAAGGTCATTCTCACAGAAAGCAAGGTGATTCTCAAAGTCTATTTAAAGGCACATCCCTTTGGATGCACAGTAGAAAGTTGGAAAAGTTGGAAAAAAGGTAGGAAACACAAGACCAGAGTTTCAGAGTTGAATGGGAAAAAAACCACACAAAAATGGGGTTGATGGTTTTTTACAAAGTCTGGTTCCTCAGTACCTCACAGCACTGTTGCAAAGATTAGCGCAAAAATATTAGAGCTACCATGAGTGAATTATTCGATTAGTAGTATCCTTGCAAATAGTGCTGAGCTGCTGGATGAGGCAGAATAAACACACAGGATAGCAGGAAATCAAAGAAGTTGTCTATTTTTTACTGGCTGCAGGACTGCATAGTTCTGCAAGTAAAAAAATGCCCTGCTCCCCTGAAAATGCCAGTCAGTGCTGCTACCACTTCTTTTTGGCATTCAATAGAACCCACAAAAAGGCATCCCTTTACAAAGTTTGTCCCTTTGCTGTGCACAGGGCTCTGCCTGTCTCCTCCTTCAGGCACTGGATTTATCTCCCAGCCACTGCAGGAGTGACCTTGCAGGCAGATTTCCTGCCAGTGTGGTCACACTCAATGTGGGAACATTGGATGCAGACAATGAGTGTTTAATAAAAGCTTGCAACAGTTGGGTGTTCTTTTTAATTTTATTTTTTTTTTTAAACTTGAGCTTGTTTCATTGCTAATGCAATAATTGATTGCAGCTAAGTCAAGCACAGTCAAAATTCAAATAAACCTATAAAAGCCCTTTCTGGGAAGTTACAAGGCATCAGAGTGACCAAAAAAATTTAAAGACTAATCCCCCATGTTTCTCAAGACAAACGGCTAGCCCAAAGCTTGCTAAAAAATCCAGGGCAAGGCAGAGCAGAGGCAGCTCAGAATTGTGGTCAAACAAGAGCTTTGTCTACTCCTGAGCAATACTCTGCCCCCAGCCAGCTCGCTGCTGTTATCTCCCACCTGCTGTGACTACCTCCTGGCAGGGACCATCTAGAGGACAGCCTTCTTGTCATCTGCCTGTTTTCCTGAGCGAGAAAATATGCTAGCTGGAGGTTAGAGAGAGAACTAAGGCTAGCAGAGGAAAGGCATCCATTGTCTCTCAGCATTCACCAAGACAAGAGTCACACAGTATCCCAAGCAGTGCACTACTCCGTGTGTTGAGAAGCAAGTGTCACTGTAAACTACAGGGACAAAAGCAGATTTCATGCTTCAAAGGGATTTCTTTCTCCAAATCTCTGGCTGGCTTCAGTGAAACTTTAAGGATTTTTCTCCTTATTTGGGGTTTGTGGTAATTTTCCCCCTGTGTTTTAATTGCCTCCAGAAGTTATTTAATCATCTACCTTCCTTCCCACACATAGAAATATGAAATTATGCTGAACACAGCAAATATGCATATTTTTCACAGGTTTTAAGATTAGCAAGTTTCCCATAAGAGCAAGGAAGCATCTGTAGAAATCTTGCAACATTTTTTCTTAAGGTTATTTGAATGTTTTCAGGTATTTTAAGAAAATGTCTTCAGAGAAAGCACATCTCTCAGGTTTTCCCAACACCACCTCTTGTTTCAGCAGTTTCTATTTTTCATGCAAGTAATTTCAGTGACCACTGTTAAATTAAGACTGCAATTCCTGTGGGCAAACATTCACATTACTACAGTCACTGCTATGACTAGTATTGACCCGTTGGATGAAAACACTGCATATAGGACAAAGAGTAATGTATTACAGAAATTAAAATATGGTCTGACAAGAAAATGGTTTAAAAAACCCCAGCAATGGTAAGGCAGTGTAGAGAAACTTGTATTTTTACCATCAAGATGCATCTCCTCTTTGGATAAATAAAAGTACAAACTCTCTAAATCCAGCAGCCCCAAGGACAGACTTCAATTGGCAAAAACATAACACAAGTGTGGAAAAATGTTGTATGAAATGGTACGTGTGCGGCAGGAGGTTGTTTTTCCTTCCATCGGTTAATTTGGTAGAAACATTCTTTACCTTAATATCAAGGTAACTCCACTCAAGCTGGCAAGTTCCTACTAGCTGAAGATGCAAACTTCTGGAGCCCCAGCAAAGGCATGCTTCTGTCTGTGGCACCATGGTTATTTTTTCAACAGCCTATCTGCAGGATGAACTGTTTTCTTAATTTCCACCTCCCTTTTGTTTTCTGCCAGTTCCTGTGGTGAGGTAGAAATACTACAACTTGTGATCAGTTGCTGAGGCCGGATTTGCAGACAGTGATTCCATTAAATGTGACATGCTGCCAAAGTCCAAGTTCATGCATCCAGTAAAGATTTAGTTTACATACTCTTATCAAAGCTTCAAATATTAGGCAAAGGTAAAGCAGGGCAGAATAAAAACTGAAATCAGAAAATTTCCTAGTGTAGAACCAGAACTGAAGTCAGCAGCTTTATGTTCTTTTGATCATTTTATCTTCTCAAAATCTGTGTGGAAATCCTTTCCTGGCATTCACCTGCACCCTCCACGCCACTGAAACTACCTGCTGCTACCTCTTTTCAAGCAAGATTGTTTTATCTTCCACCTTTCCAGATGCTCTTTTGTGCTGTGACACTCACTACTTTCATCAGGATTTTGTCACTGTGCATTTCCAGCAAAACATTTTGCATTTCCAATGCAACAATACTAAGTGTAGAAAACTTAGTAGATATCAAGGATTTACCTTAATATTTATCTATCTGCAATTAAAAGAGTATCTCAAATGCTGCCTGTGGACCTGTCCCAGCTGATTCATCCCTTCAGCACACCAAGGTGAAGGAGATGTTGTACCTGTCACATTTTTTGCCAACTAGTATCTGACTATGAAGGCTGAAAAGATTTTCTGCTGCAAGGTCCACAAAAGACAATGTACATATTTTTTACAGAACACATTGCCCTCGCCCGTGACATTTTTCTATATCCAAACCCAAAGCACCAAATAACCTTGGTAATTATACAACCTTGCACAAAATTAAGAAACCAGTGGATGTGGTAAAACACTGGTCCACAATAGGACCCTGGATAATAAAACCATACAGAGTGAGAGAACTTGGGTCACCCTCCTGGATTACTTCACGCTCAGTGCATGATTACACCTGACACTTCATCTAACCTGTTTAATTCCTCTACTATAGTAGGCTGTCCCTGCGGCTCAGGATCAATT
Source organism: Sialia sialis (assembly GCA_009812075.1). Lineage (NCBI taxonomy): Eukaryota > Metazoa > Chordata > Aves > Passeriformes > Turdidae > Sialia > Sialia sialis. Next base: position 440,084 of record VRYO01000406.1, read on the forward strand.
TTTCTTATTATTAGGCATTTTCTCCCCTTATTGTTTAATCCAAAGTCTATCTTACTCTTGTCACTACAATGATTAAAACCCCCATTGCTATTGTAGCAGGAATGCAGATTCCTTTGTCCTACTGCAGTTATAGTTTAGAGATTAGGATGTCCTACCAGCCCAATGTTCCCTTCTGCTTTCAAGGCAGTACAGTGTTTTTGTTCCAGGGTGTGATGTAAAGCTATATTACATTGCTTGACAAGGGGACACTGCCTTATAGTCAGAAGGCTATATAAATAATTCATCATGAAGACAACAATGTGCCCTGAAATCTGCCACACATTACAGTTACTGCCCTCTGAGGGAAACAAACAAAAAAAAAGCCAACAAATGAAGTTATCTGCTGAATAACGAGCTGGGAAACACCTGCCATGACTTTCCTATCTTAGACAGAAATTTCCAAACAATTTCTAGGTCTGAATTTAAAATCTATTAAGCTTTCTTAGAGTGAAAATCTTTTAAATTTAACAAAACTTTAATTTTTCATTATCTAGAGGAACCCACAAGTTAGATGCAGGGTCTATTCAATTATCCATAAATGTGGCACTCCAGTTCTTCATCCTCTCAGGTACAAATGGATATGGAACAGGCTGAAAGCCCAGGAAATGAGGAAGTGGAAAATGAGTGTCTCCAAGAGGTGGCACCAAACTGCTGCCTGAGGATCCTGTGAAGGAACATGAAAGGTCTCTCCTAATACTCAGCCTTTCATAGGTTCTTCACTTAAAATCATCTTCTTGTTTACAGCACATGGAACAAGTAATAGGAGGGAAGGACCAGTGTTTAGCATGCAGAGTTTCTGGGTAAAATCCGAGATACTTTAGAGAAAAGCCTTCTTGGCAGGCTGTCACTCTTAAGATCTCAGCCTTGTGTGAATGAGTAATTTGCATGCCTGTGGCTGGACAGGCTGGCTCAAAAATTCATTCTTGTCGAACTCAAAAATGTAGAAGTATTCTATATTAGGTCTAAATTGAGTAGAATTAAAATTCAGTTTAATTAATATTTTAGTCTAACCAAGTTTTGAAGTCTCGGTACAGAAAGGAGACAGAAGATAACAAATCGCACAGTCAAGAACATCAGAAGAAATAATACTAAAGAACCTAATAGTTATTTTCCTCCCTTTGTGGTGGGGAAATATTATCTAAATTTGGTATTTCAACTGTTGACAGAGTCAATAATTCAGATCCACTTCAACAGCGTATAGAAGTCATGATTTCTTGGTGGTGTCCTTCTTTATGTATCAACAGTATTAGTTTACATTTTTCCAGTGGTAAACCAACCAGCTGTTGGTTTCTGATGCAACTTTCTCACAACATGAGCAGCCAAAATCCAATTGTTTCCATGATAAATCCTGCCCACATCTGAGATTACACACTACAGTTGGAACTGTGATTTTATAACCACTAAAAAACAGAATCGGCCAATATGGTCAAAAGCTCAGTAGTGTGGTCTCTGTTCTCACAGCAGTATCTGTACTCAGCCCCAGGCACTGCTGTGCCATGTGAGAGATGCTGGGCAGGCATCCTGCAGACCCTTCAGAAAAGTCAGATCTGCCAAGGAGCACAGCTGGTTTAACAGAGCCCCTCCATTGCCTTAGCAGGATCATTGAATAATCCTTTTCCTCAGGGGTCAGAGTTCATTTTTCCATCACAGACACATTCCTGTCAGTCTAAGATGCTGGATTACTTCTGCCCGTATCATGCAGCCTGTGAGACCTGAACAAAGCACAGATCAGAAATTATAAAAATCTCCTCTAAAAATGCATGATCTAAAAAAGCATAGTATATATCCAGCCAGACTACCCTCCTAGCAGTTTAGTTTAACTGCTCCCAAGGTTTGCAAAACCTCTGCTCCATTGGTAGGATTGACTATGGCTCTTCATTTGACCCTGAAACTCTGAAGAAATAAATCCCATGTGGTTCACTGGAAATTCAGACATGTGAAGAGCTGCAGTTTTATCAATGAGGGATTTTCCCCAAGACAAGATGTTAACCACAGCAGGATTAGAGCTCCTGAGTAGAAGCAAAAAGGGGAGTGGGGGAAGAAAGGAGAAACTTTCTCAGTAAGTCATAAGTATATGTTGTGCAACATTACCGAGTCTGTGAAGTGTCTCTAAAATGTGTCCTGGCTGATTTGTTCCTAAAATTTTGCCCTCAGTTAATCAGAGGAATTCTGATTCATTGGTTGCTCAGAGTATCATGGTTACCTACAGGCTGCTTGAGAAAACTGACACCCTACAGCCTCTCAAGATGTGCATCTTACAAGAGATTGGCTTCTTTTTATCCCATGGTCAGGAAGAAGAAGAGACTATTCTCTTCATCTCTCATTCTGGTAACAGAAATCCAGCTTAAAGCAAAAGGATCTCATATAATCTGACAAGTTCCTGTGAACATCCTGTGAACAACTATTATGTTCTTATTCTTCCAAATAATTCTAATAATATTCTTAGTAGGTCTAAATTACTGCCCTTTGTATAACAGCTAGTAGTACAGTATTACTCCTATAGTTATCTTGGTTTTTTCCTTTCCTTCCATATGAAGTGGTTAACTCAACACTGCTTCATTCCCTCACTAGAGAGAGGCACAGTACCAGAACTACCAAAACCGATACCAGAAGTGGTGCTTTAGTATGTTAATAAGGATAATTCAGCAGTGAATATTGCACTCTTTTTCCTCTACTTTTTAGTCAGACCACAGGTTTCATCAGAGGATGTCAGTAATGTAAATTCCTACCAAATCCCAAAAAACAATTAGTGTTTTTTGTCTGAAGGTGGCCTTTCATTTGGGCTAACTCTATCTGTCCCACAAAGCCACATGACAATCTGGCATCCAGATTAACATCTAGGCAGTCGTGGTATTTTTTGGAGCACCTCTACACTGTATTTTCCTTACAGCTACTGTGGCTGTACTGCAGTGAAACCTCGCAGCATTGTTCCTGATGGGCATGTTGCCTTCTCTGTCCTGGACCCTGCTGACTCTCACAGGGACAGGTCCCTGCCCTAGCTACATGCAAATCTTTTTCTTCAGTGCTCTCTCATCCCAGCCAGTGAGCACCTAAGCTTTGGTACATAAAATGATAACACCCATGTAGGGAGTAGGTGTCAAGGAAGATACCTCTCCTTCACAAACACAAGAACAAGGAGAATCTGTGTCCTTGGCAGGTATCTGCTTTCTCCCATCCTTTTTAAATGGTAAGATAAATGTCAGACTGCATCTATTACTAAATGCAAGGTAAAAGGCTCCTGCTACATACCAGACTGATTATAGATCACAGACTGCTAGTGATGGTGATTCATTGCCTTGCAATGATTGTCTAGAGATTACTTGCTGGCCCTGAGCATCAAACTAGGTTGTCCTACTCTCCAATAGAGTGCCCAGTCTCATATGGACACAGGATTTCGCAGGTACCACAGCCACATCTAGAAACCCAGTACCCTCACCTAGGAGATATTTTGGTAATTTATGGCTCAGCAGCTCCTCATATGGCTTCCCCTCAAGGCCTTTCACCATTCTTTTAGGCCTACCCTGGGAGGTGTCCAATAACTTTATATTTTCCTTCTGTTTTAGCACCCAAAATTACACAAAATATCCAAGGTGAGGCCATTCAAATGAAGGGCAGAGAGGGACAATCTCTTCCCTTGCCAGGTCAGTGTTTCTAGGCCTGATACCAATATCCCTTAGGACATGGGTGGCACTCCCGGCTGCCAGGACACAGCTGATATTTCCATGTCAGCACAGTGAATTCAGACTTTCTAGACTGAGCCTAGACTTCTAATTCCTTCCGTTTCTCTTCCATCCTGTATGTTTTAATGTCAAATTACTTCAAATAAGACAATGGACATTGGAGAGGGAAAGAAAAGGGTCAAGTCCTCCTCATCCTGCTGTCCTTGTGGGTACTCCTTTCCTGTTTCCAGTACATGATCTTTCTTAGAAGAGTCTCTGGGAAGTTCCTGTCAATTTCCTCCTCATCCTTCTGAGTGCTCTAAAGCCTGCTCTCCACCTTGCACAGGTCAGTCCACCCGTGGCTCAGTGTCTCAAACACAAGATGTGTCTCACAACTGAGGAGGCCTCCACCAGTGAAAGCCCCAGGCATAAACACCATGCACAACCTGAAACCCCAGCAGACTTGAGAAGCTCCATCCTTCCTTGCAGGGCTCTGTGTGTGGCTCCAGCAGCTGCTGGCACCAGGCTCTGGGGTACATCCTTGCCATTGCTGGGCAGCCTCAAGCAGGGCCACCCTTGACTGAACACCATTCCAACCTCTTGTCTCACCCAGAGTGTGCTCCAGCTCACCAAATCTCTGGAAGCCAGACCTCCTCTTTTGTTCCACTCCTCCGTTAAGAATTACTCTCGAGGTGCTACAGAGGCTTTGGCCCATGCCCCAAGTTTGCATTGCTTTCCTTGACACACCTCCTCAGACCTGTCTCAGCTGGCTACCTGTGCTTGCTCTCTCCCTGCTTTAGTTCCCTGGGCATGGATCCAGTCCTAGCCTTGAGAGACAAGTTCTGCACCTTTTGAGTCCCTGCTTGGAGGGCTACAGTACTTGGGGATGCCTTGAGATTGCCCTGCTGCCATAGCAGGCACATCACAGAACTGCCTTTCATGTGCTGCTGCAGCTCCATCTTAAAACTTGAGACGCTGCTGACTGTAAAGCTCTTCCAGAACCCCATACTTCAGACAGTTACCAGTCTGCTTCAATTTTCCAGCCTCAGTCTTTTTCCCAGTCTATTTATGGACACTTTTTCTGTACCAAGTGCCTGTTACACAGAGGATTTAGTTCCTGAAGGGATACTTTCTTCTTTAATGCAAATATGCAAAGAATAAGGAAAGCAGCCCCTTGCAATGACCCGAAAGTTGTGCAGTACTCCTTGGCACAGCCTCTGCTCCTGCCTACAGGAGCAACTTACAGACAAAGCAGTGCCAGCCTTCTCAGAGGTGGGCAAGGACAAGAGAGAGCAGACATTCTGCACCAAGGAACATTTGGGTTGGGCATTAGGAATAACTTTTTCCCGGAAAAGGGGCATTCTATATTGGAATGGACTGCCCAGGGCCAGGGTGGAATCCCCTGGGGAGGTGCCCAGGGAAGGAAAGCCTGGGCATGGCACTCAGTGCTGCGCTGTAGTTGCCATGGTGGGAATGGGTGACAGGTTGGACGCCGTGGTTTTGGAACGCGATGGAACCCGTGCTTCTGTGACATCGCAGCCACAGGCACACGCGGTAGCAGCCAGGGCGCGGGCAGGACGTGGCACACACAGCGAAGCCAGAGCGTGTGTGGAGCTAACGCGAGCAGCAGCACCATGGAGTGCCGCAGCTTCCTCTGGCTCCTGCCGCTTGGGCTGATGGCGATCTGGGGCCGTCCTCTGGACATTTGCTTCGGTCCTACCACAGACACAGGCACCTCGGCTGTGCTTGCCGAGCCCCTGGAGAAGCAGGACGCGTACCCAGAGACAACCCACTCGGAGCATACGGCGCTGCTTTCTTGGAGTTGCATAGCTCTGGACCTGCTGGTGTCGGGCATCTCGTTAGGCTGGTGGCTGCGTAGATGCTGGGGACAGGTCAGAGAGGGAGGGAAGTCAGGTGAGTGGAATGGTGCCGGGGAGTGGGGCCGGGAGCTGTTCGAGGCCTTGGGCCAAGATGGTGTCGGGTGACACCTGAGAGCCCCCCCTCCAAGGAGAAAAGCTGGGCAGGTCCCCGGTGTCCTGGGCCTCTTGGCAGCCCTTTGCCCAAGGCCCGGAAGCAGCAGGAGGGACTCAACCCCTGGGCTGGAATAGGGTTCAGGCTGAGCCCCAGGGACAGAGCAGAGCCTCTGCCTGGGGCAACCCAGCCAGGCACGGGTGGCTCCCCAGAGGCCAAAGCCAGCCCGAGAGGGCTCAGGCCCCGAGGCCCTTGTGCCCCTTCGCATCAGGCTCCTGTGTTGCGTCCTCCAGGAGAAGCACCAGAGCCCCTCGGACTTTCCAGGGACAGGCTGCCAGGGATACGACTGCTGCAAGGAGCTGCTCCAGCTGCTGAAGGACAATCATGCCCTGCTGCGGATGTGCCTGAGACAGCGCCCTTTGCAGAGGCCTGGAGAGAAGAGACCGAGGAAATGGGGCCTTTGGAAGAGGAGGAGACTCTACTTCTCCCCTTGACACTGCTGGGGAAGCATGACCAGTGCTCAGCCTGGGCACCATGACATCCCCACTCATAGGTGTTAATGAAGCCCCTCACTCCTAGGTTTTGGTATAGGCTTCCCAGCAGTCTGTTCCTTCAGAATTTGTAGTTTTTCATAGAGCTCAAGTTCCCAAAAGTTGATACAGTCTTAGGCATAAGATTCTCTCCCCTGTAGTCTTCGCACCCCCTAGCTGTAGCTCTTAGGAGTAGTCCAAATCAATAAATTTTACATTTGCTCTACATTGCTGCAGTTTTTTATTGTTGTTGCATCCAAGAGGGAACAGAACCATTGCATGGTTTTGCACCTGAGCTGCATAGCAGCCAGAATGAAAAGGCTGAGTACAAGCACAGTGCTTGAGAGAGAGAAATAATGGAGGGCAGCTGGGAAGAAGATTGTGGCAGTATTCTGTTGCCTCCATCTTCCCAGTAAGCTCTGATTCAATCACTGTCCACACTGTGCCAGGGGGTCCCCAAAGGCATGAGGAAGTGTCATCTGAGTGGTGTATGGTGGGGAACTCAAAGTAGTCATTTAGCAGGCAGAGGGGTGAGACACAAAAGGCTGCCTAGTGTTCCTTCTATCCGTTTTCTGTCTCTACATTTCTAGGAAGCCCTCCACCCCTTCATGGTGAGCAAAGAAAGATAGGAGCAACTTTCTGTAAAACAGAACAACCATTCTTAAAGAGGTCCTTACTCCTCACAAATATGCAATAAAAAATTTCATGAAAGTCCTTAAATAGAACAGATATTAGACTGAGTTATTGCAGCAGTTCCTATCCATTCCTTCAGCATTCATATGGCTTCAGAAAATTCCATCCGACCCAAGCCTCTTTAATTCCCATCTCCACTTGAAAACAGTCTTGCTGCTCCTTACTCCCCTACTGCTAATAAGCATCACTTTAAGGGGTGTCCTGCCACAAAGAACCAGTAGCTGCAGCCATAGCACCTGAGGTGCTGCTCCCCATGTGTGTTTGGGAATATGATTATTCCCTTGGTTTTATTTTGGGCTCCTCCATTTATAATGCACCCAATAATATTTTCAGTCAGCTTTTACAATACTTAGAGTTTAACATTTCCATGTAATCCCTAGAATCCTTAATCCTCAAAATAAATTGCATAAGATTCTCCCAGCACTCACAGCTCAGAAATTTGAAAATAAAAGCCATTTTAACTAAAAGCTCAGAATAAAAAAAAGCAGTTCATGACACATGAATTTTAATTAATTTAATTAATTTGTTTGATTGGATTTTACTGTAGAGGCTCAAATCCTGTTTTAGTGGCTGCAGGCCTCAACAACAGACTGTGAAATAGATGTTTTAAGAAACAAACCTAGAGTCTGAGTGCCAAGCCATCAACACAAGGTGTGTACCCCAGGTGGCTGAAAGACATCATTTGTAAAGGGATTTTTGTAAAGGGATTTGCTGGCATCAGAATGTCCTCCCCCTGCAGAGAGCAGACAAGCAGGAATCCTTTTGAGAGCTCAAGCAATTCAGACAGTGATTCCCTCAAACTACCCTATGTCAGAAGCAATATACAATTTCATTTTTTCTTCATACCATGAATTCAATTTGCCATTTTTAAGTCCTCATTGAATGCTCATTCTTTCCTTTCAGCAATGTTTCCTGACTTTTATTTAACTCCTAAGCCCCTCATTTTCCCAGACAGGAGGTCAAATATGTACACAGATAGAAGGAAATTGAACCTGCACAAGAATTGAGTGTTTTTGGAGGGTCTCATGTGTGAGCTTGTATGCGGGTCAAAATATGGTATGGGAAATACTACAAATATTTCCTTAAAAATGCATTTAAAAAGAAGTATCAATTCTATTTGTGTCTTTGGAATTTTGCTTGAAAGAAAAGTGCACCTGCAGATGACCCCAAACTGAGCTCAGCTCTTCAACAAATATTTCTCCTTTGTTTTTTTCTTTGGGTCAGACAACAAATCACACCTTTGAGGACCACTCCAATTTGGAGAAGTTCCAAAGGGTCTTTGCAGGTGATCTCATGAATGTTTTGGTTTGTCTGTGCTTTTCCCAGGGCTTAGCCCTTCCTCCAGTGAAGTTTTTTGGGCTCACATCCCGTTCTTCTTTTCCTTTCTCCCAGTCTCTCCCCAGCTGCAGCAATGACATTGCTTGTTCTTTCAGGTCATTCCTCCAAGAAAATTCCTGTTCTCCAGAGTCCATATATCTTACAGATTTGAAAACAATGCAAACCACGTGGGCTTGAGACTATATTACGTTTATTTCAGTTCTTTGAACTGGGTTCATACAATCTCTGCAGCATTGTTCACTGTGTGGACAGGAAAAACCAGCAAGGCTAGAGCAAAAATGAGCAGTCCAGGTAGGCTCAGGAATTAACACAGAGTCAACAGGAATCTGTTTAATCTGCCACATCTGCAGGACCCAAACAAAGCACAGTTAATCCGCATAAACTGAACGAGATCTTTGGAAACTTTTCACCCAAATGTGCTATTTGTGGAGGACCCTGTTCCGAGGGCAGCGGTGCCATCTAGCGAGAGGAAGGACTCGCTGCAGCATTTACATCCCGCAGCTGCAACACACGCCTGGATTTACCTGCTGGAAAGGTTGAAGTGGTGAAAAGGTGCCCTATAGGAAATAAAGTGCCTTCTCGTAACACCACTTTTTGACAAAAGGAAAGACATAAACAGATTTTTTAGCTACATCTGAATATTCATTTCTATGGGAAGATTTCTTTACCTCTTCTTGACTTCCCCATTCTACATATATATTCAAAATTACTGGAAATATTTTTAATTATGGACTGTTTTTTAAAATAGAAGTAAAATTTTAAGTGCTTTGCCTTCAACAACTTATATGACAAGTGGTTTCGATGAGAATTGATCAGACTAAAACAGGTTTCAAAGCTGAATTTGATCCTATTGCTTTGTTGACTCCAAGGAAGTCTGACAGACACCTTGTTCAGTACTTCTAAAAGTTCTTTTGTATGATTATGGACCGATAAACTGATAAATGAAAGATACATTTATATATACAGGCAAACATCCCAAAAAAATGTCAGACCAAAGCTGAAAGAGCCCAGCTTGCAAAGAGAGAAAAAGTCCAAGCAAAAGAAGAGTCCTTCTGAAAGAAGAAAAGAGGAGATGCCTTAATTATTTGTAGAGGACAGACCTAAGACAAGTTGGACGCTGCTCATGTGTCTGACCCCTTTGCACTTCTGTGTCTCATAGCCCAGGTCACAGTACCATGGGGTGTATGTTACTGTGAATATGTGCTCATGTATGTGTTTAGCATGAGCTGCTTAGAAACTTCAACACCTTTGGAGCTGTTTATTAATGTCTTGTGTCTGGTATTGGAGTTCACCTGTTGTATATTGATCCCAAAATTTAGTTTGCAGATTGCCGCTTCCTTGTCCCTAATAAATCCACAGGCCACTTTGTCGAGGAACACACCTGGTGCAGGCAGCCTGGTTGCAAGCTGCAGTGTGAGATGCAGATTGAGCTCTGATGGGAGCCCAGAGAGACAAGAGGCCATGAGCTGCCAACCTTTTGCATACCAAAAGGCACAAAGAGAGGTGGCACAGCCGTGAATGGACACTGAGAGACTCGGGAGGAAGAGAGAGACTTGTGAGCGTGTGGATTTTGAGGTAATAAAAGCCCGGGGTTCCTTTGCTCAGGATCCTCATCGGAGGCACCAGCTCTGGCTGTTTCTGAGTTACTGCACCCTGAACAAATGGATTTATGGAACGAGATGTCTCTCACAGCCATGGGAAACCCGGGCTCGAGCTGGTGAACAAACCTGGTCTGACCATGTGAGTGGGGGATGTGGGGAGTCAAGCCAGGCTCCCACTGGAGCTGCCTGCTGTGAAGGGGCTTTGGTCCCAGCAGTGAAAGTGTCTGGCCTTGGGAGGGTGACCAGCAGAGACTAAAGCATAGTCAGACCAGGAAGTTTCCTTAACTTTTTTGAGTCTGTTTTAAACTATGTGAGATGACCAGTTTTTCCCTGAGACAGCAATACACTGTTCATCTCTTAATTCTTACCAAGCAAAGTCCTCTACATCTTCTCAGATGTACAAATTGTGCATCTTAGGACACCTTCAAGTTTGTTGTTGCAGCCTCTACAGGTGATGGTATTTGGCTTCATGAAAACAGCATGTGCCCAGCAATGCCTGAAACAAACTTCTGGCAAATACAGACATATTTGTCACTCAAAATTTGCTCTTTTATTTTGACAAGCTGTAAGAAAGATCCCCTGACAAAATTATGACTTCACAGCTCACAGCTGTTATTTATACTCTATAAAATGTCACCAACATCTGCTACTGTAGTGAAATACAGAACTGCAAAGCAATCTGAATTTCAGATGTAAACAAACAAAACCATTTTCCAAACAATGGTTTAAAAGGCAATAACGCTGAAAATAGCCTAAGTATTTTAAAATCTAAAAGGGTATCAATCTGTTGAATTTTTATGGAATGAGATGCCTATGTGAATAGAAAACTTCAGTTTCCCAAATGAAAATTGTATGCAACTCTCTGGATAAAATCAAGGTTTTCAAAGGTTGTTTATATGTTTTGTCTGCTGCGTTGGCACTCCTGGTCCTCACATTTAATATTCACAGAAAGACAAGTGCCCCTTTTACACAGTGCCTTAGGATGTATCACTTCTGAGCAATTCAGAAGTGCCACAGGCACAATGACAGTCACATCCAGAAAGGGATGTCCTGGGACACTGAGCCAGACCTGCAGGCACTCCTCTGAGGCCTCATGTCACACAGCAGCCAGCCTGACCTGGCTGGGAAAAGGAGCAGATATTTGCCTTGGGGCAGCCAGATGACTCCAACTGTACTTTCAAGCAGCTGCAAAGGGCCCTGATCAGTGAAAAAGCACCAGTTCTTGCAATCCAAATACCTGAAAATTTAGAAATATCTCGTGAAACACTTTGTGAAAATGTAACTCCTGCCACCAGGGATGCAAACCTAAATGCACATTTCCTAATACACACAGTCCAATTTTTATGGCATGCAACAGATCTCCACACCCCATCTTTAGTATCCTTTGGTATGAAGAATTTGCTGATCCAGAGCCAAAGAATCTGTCCTAATCTCCTAAGCAAAGTACAATATTTGCTTCTTGGGCTTTTCTGAAATGAGTCCCTGCAAAAACAATCAGCAAAGGACACCGGAGAAAGCATTGGGAAGTCAAAGGCTGGACATTCAAACCACTCTCTCAGTTTCTTGGGATGTAATGACAGCCAGTCTCCCAGAAATAAGCTCGATGATGAGACAATGATAAGAATAAGACAATGATGAGAACTTTTCCTAAATGTGCAGCTCTATCCATACCTCCCAAAGACATAGACTGGTGTCTGAAAAGCTAGAATCCAACAGACCTGCTCTTTCTGGAGCCATGTGAACACTAGGTACAGGATAGAGCTGGTGCCAAATGTCTTTGAGATCTTGCTAGTGTTAGAGGAGATCAGTGAGAAGGTTTTCTCCACCTGTGGTGAAAGGTGGAGAAAGGACTGCAGGGATGGGGATGGATGGTGGTGGTGGTTGGTGGGGTATGTGTGTGTTGTAGCCAGGAAGCCTTGCACAGAATAGAAGCAATGGTAGACTTTCTACTCTGAAACACACTCTTCCACCAATGCTTTGAGAAAACAAAAGCTGCACCTACAAAATTTCCCCCCATGGATCACAGGTTTAGCTTGGCATAGGGAACCTATCAATAGAATCAAAGAAATCACCATTGCTAGATGATCTTTAAAAAGTAACATTTTTTAAACTTAAAATTTTCAGAAAAAGGCCTGAGAGAAACAAAGCCACAGATGGCTCACTACCCTGAGGACCCACATGGAGAAGCAAAACTTGATGGTGCACAGGGGCTAATAAATTAACCTCTAGATTGCCTGTGTGTTCACAGAGCTTGTCAGATGCTCTGAGATTGTCTGTCACCTCCCACGGCTTTGACTCCCAAGCCTGGCTAGGAGTCAGGCTTAACAGTGGAGACAGAGTTAGCCAGAAGGATTTTAAAAACAGTACCAACTGTGGATAGCAGGGTAGCATTTCCACCTACTTTGGGATTAAGGAATGGAATAAAACATTCTCCACTCCATGGACAGTTTCAAGGACTTCAGTGAGATATTTAATGAAAGTGCTAAAATTACAAGCAACTTCAAGAAAGCTCAGAAGTCTAAGGACAGACAAGTAAAGACTATCCTGCTAAACAACTTGTAGAGGTAATTAAGAGCCAGACAACACTGAAGAACCTGTGCATTCTAAATGACATTCAAGGTGTGGCTGAGAATGCGACACCATCACAGACAGTACTGTAAATGATTTTACAAAGGGTGTCTAATAAGAAAAATCTGCAGATACACTCTGCTTTACAATTAGTAGTAAGGTAGTCCAAAGCCACATGACTACTTAACTGCAGACAAGAAGCTGAGCCAGGATCTAACACTCAGGAATAACATGGAGTCCTGGAAGCTCTCAGAAACAAAAAATGCTCCAAGAAAATAAGAGGAACTGAGGCAGAAGCACATTCCCCTCTGTTTCACCTGCATGCTGGGTGGGTGCAATTTCAGATCTAATTATTAGCCTTGTTATTGCAGCCAAAAAAGACTACCTGGCTCAGTGCTTGTACACAGGTAGACCTATAGTGAAATGGTGTTGCAGAATTATCGAGGTTTAAAAAGGATGTAAATAAGATTCACTTCACAGAAAAGACAGGAGTTACACATAAAACCTTCAATCTTATACTCTTTTGGTCTAAAAGTAAGGCCAGCCGAACTCGTATTACAATTTTTCAGCATCTTAACAATTGCAAGACTGGAACAAACATGTATTTGTCATTTATTTACAGAGTACAGTAATTTCACACTTATAAGGCACACTGGGTTTTAAGGCGCACTTCTGAGGGGGCTGGGAAGTCCACGGAACTTGTCCATATGTGAGGCACACTGGTCTATAAGGCACACCTTTTTTTTTTTTTTTTTTTTTTTTCCCCAGGGATGATCTGTGTGCAACAAAATAATGAATTAGTGACAGAATACTGTCAGGTGCTCAATTTGCAAACAGTTTTCACATAGCAGTGTAGCCTTTAAATGCGGCCCCAGGCCACCCCTACCCTTACCCTGGGGCCCCAGCACTCCCTCCCGCCCCCTGCCCTGGCCGGCCCCTGGGCCCGGGCAGCTCCTGGGCCAGGGTGACTCCCGGTACTGGGTGCCTCCTGGGCCCACCGGCACCCCCGCCCAGGGGCTCCCAGGCCCGCTGGCCTCCGGCCCCACCCAGCTCAGCTCGGGTCAGGGCTGCTGCAGGCTCAGACTTCTGGGTTGGCAATTTCCCGAACTTTGTCCACATATAAAGCACACCGGCATATAAGGCGCACTTCCAGGTTTGGATCAAAACTTCAGTCAAAAAGGTGCACCTTATACACGTGAAATTACTGTACATTGCTAGTCACAGGAAACCTGCAAGTGACTCCAACTGTGATTCTTTATCCTCTCCTCTAAGAGAGGACACGGAGCCTAAGACAGCTACAGGAGAGCCCATTTTGCTCAAGTCTTCCATTCAAATCTCATCCATTTAGAAGAGCTTCAGTGGGTTATTTATGCTATAATTCTTATCTGCTGGCTCTCTTTCATATTGCAACCCCTGAGAAGTGAGGCATTTGCTGCTCTAGGGTAAAAGAACAGAAAAAGCCAATATTGGGTGTTTTCTGTAAAACATATTTTGCAAGTATTTTAAAAATCAGAAGTTTTACTAGCATCACCTCTCCTAATCCATGACAAACTACAGACCATCAGTAAGATTAGCACTGAACAGCTGCTGATGCAATAAAAGACCATAACTTATGTAATTGAAGCTGTGTATTTTAAAGGCCAAAGGCATCAATAATGCTGAACTGACAATAACAAAGATTTGTCAGCCTTTAAAAGCCTTAAATCTGTGCAGTAGACAAGCCATAGATTTTTCAGCATTTAATATAATTTTAACAGCTTAATGATTAACTGACAGTTAATTACAGCATGTTCAGTGGCCAGTATTTTTGACAGAGTAATGCCTACAAACTACTTGTAGGAGTCTAAATACCAGTTTATCTGGACTGCAGCCCCAAAGGAATAACAAGAACCTCTGCAATGTACAGGTCAGACCCTGTAGATACCGCAGTCAAAGCTGGAACACTATGCAGGAACACTATGCACCAGGCATCCTTATCCTGAATCCAAGGTAAAACAGGACCTACCATTTCCTCCAGTTGAGCTACCTAAATAACCAGAGGAGATAGGTTGATACAGATAAATCACACTTTTGTCCCTTGAGTGAAGGGATGTTTAGGTTTGCAATTTAATTGCCAAAGGGGCCTAATGTACAAATGCAGCAAGAATCAGCAGAAATGCAGCAAGAATCAGCAGAAAAAACCCAAACCAAACCAAACCAAACCAACAAAAAAGTTCTGCTGCTTGACAATGTAACCAGTTCTTCACTGCTCTACCTTGCATTTGCTTTGACTCCTCAGCTCATCCTTCCCTTCAGTTCAGATCCCTCACATGTTTTTCCCCCACTACTTGTATTATGTACCACACCTGAATATTCCCTGGCTTCATCACTGCAGGGAAACACAGAGTAACATCTCCTTATCCCATTCCTACAGGCAGCATGTACTAAACAAGGTTTTCTTCCTAAGCACTTGAATTCTCAGAAGCTAACTAAGGGTAGTTAAAGGCAGGCTGTTCTTTTATAGTGAAAATTAGGCTTAGGATTGAGCGAGGACAGAGTCCTAAAGGAATTATTGGAGAAAGGAGGGCTAAGGACAATTGAAAGATGGACCAACCAGTGTGATGCTGCAAGGATGTTTATTGACAAAAGTCACGGATATTTATACCATTTTAGCTTGTGCACAGCAATTTCCAATTTTCTGTTTATGTGGGATTTAGTACATATCAGGCCAAAACGCATACTTTTTCTTTTGCACAATTACTTATCTCAGCAGGCTGTTCTGCTCTTTGGGAGGGGGACAGATTTTCTGCAATTCTTTTTCACAGTTGTTGTTTTTTTTTTCTCACAGCTCTTGCTGTACAATCTTCAGCAATTCAAGTGTATTGTTCATGTCATTTAACTCATTCTGCTCTCCAACAGAGGGTCATTAGTGAGTTGGGGTTGAACAGTTATGAGCCTGCTCTGCTTGTGCCTGGCAGGAGTAACAGTGTGAAGAAACTACTTGCTCCTTAGCCAAGAAAAACCTCTCAGGTTTATCGGCAACACTGCTACATAACATACAATTACTATTTTACAATGTTAGGTTCCTACACATTTATTTTTATGCAAGAAGAGTGAAATATTAAATCCAAAATAACTCCAAAGATGAGGACAAGAATGTCCTGTGTTATCAATTTCATGGCTTGACTCAGCATTAGGTTCTCCTCAGGATTACAACTCTCACATGCCCAGAGCAGACATCTGTACTCCAGCTGTATGAATTCAGGATAATGAAAATAAATGATTTATACTTATGGAATACATATGAGAGCAAGATCAGGAAAAGTGCTGTTACTACTGCTGTTGACTTGAAAACTGTAATATTACAAATGCCAGTACCAAACAGCTGGCAGGTGCTTTACAGATGAATTTATAAAGGTAACACAGATATCATTCAGATTATGTACCATGAATTTCCTAGAAGATAAGCAATTCAGTAAATAGCATTGCAAGGAGAGTAGAGCGTCCACACATTAAGACAGATGCAAGGTTGAAATTTGCAGATATCATTTGGGGAAGACTATTTAATACTTGACTAATTTAGCTAACAATTTGAAAAAGGTCTAATTACCATGTGCCTGGGGCTGCCACCTGCTTCCAAAATTTCAGACATGATGCCATTGAAATGTTTCAACTTCATTATTAAACCAAGCATTTGGACTGGTTCAGGAGAACAGACACAAACTTACCATGTGTTAGCAGAACTTACTTTTGAAACTTCCTATACCTAATTACTGCAACATTTTGGACAGTTCTGCAACACCAAGTCCACGATTAAGTGGAAGTGACACCTGGGTAATAAAGATAGCAGAAAGTGCTAGATCTTCAGGTGTTTATTTTTTAAACTATCATCACCTTGCAGGATTCTATCTTTTCAGCAATAATGGAAGTACAGTAATTTCACGTGTGTATGGCGCACCTTTTTGACTAAAGTTTTGATTCAAACCTGGAAGTGCACCTTATATATGGACAAAGTTTGGAAAGTTGCCAACCTGGAAGTGCAAGCTGACAGCAGCCCTGAGCCAAGTCGAGTCCATATGGCCCCAAGCAGGGCTGGAGCCGCCCCCGCGGCAGCCCCGGGCAGGGCCAGGGGCCGGGGGCAGAGCCGCAGGGGCTGGGAGCACCTGACAGTAGTCTGTCACTAATTTGTTACTTTGTTGCATACAGATTCCCACTGGGAGAAAAAAAATTAAAAAAAAAGAAAAAGAAAGTGCGCCTTATATGCCGGTGCACCTTATAAGTTTGAAATTACTGTAATCGATTTTTTTCGTACTAGGAGAGGAAGTGAGAGAAATTAGATTTACAAACATTTCACAATGCTCCAGTTGCAGTAGTTACTGACAGGACTCGGGAACACTGGCAATTTTGTGTTGAAAAACTGCTGGATACATTTGTACCATTTGAACAGGCGATTCCCCAAATCCTTTTCACCAATGCAGAGCTGGAGCATTACTGGTGAGATAAAGAAACAGAATAACCGACAGAACCTTACTATTCCTTTTCCAGGAGCAAAACAAATCTTACTGAGAAAGCTGCAGATTCAGACAATAGCAAGGAAGACCCGCAGCTTCTTCATGCTGTGAAAAGCAGCTTTGTCCTGTTCCTACTTGCATATAAGGAAGATCATGCACTCAACCAGTGACCAAGCAAAACTGCTTCTCTAGTGACCACTCCTTTCAGGCTGCTCTCAGGTCACCTTTAAAGCTAAACTGTCTGCAGCTCAGAGACACTGCCTTTGACTCACTAAACAGCAGGTCCTACCAAGGTTCTTCAGCAAGACTGGAATTTAAGTTTCCGTGTAAGTTTCTAATACAGAGAGTAAGGTGAGGGCAGAAAGGAGGAAAGGGGAAGCATTTAAAAATACTTTCAAAAGAGTAGTGAAAAGTGCATTAAAAAAAACCAAAACAAAACCAACCAACCAAACAAACAAAAAACCAAAAACAACAACAACAACAAACAACAAAAAACCCAAAAAAAACCCCAAAACCCCCAACAACAAAAAAACCCCAAAAAGTTTTCAATTCTAGCCTTCTGAAGTTCAAGAATGATTCCCATCCCTGCAAAACCTTCCAAAGCTGATTTTCAATTCTGACTTACCCAAACTCCTCTGGATTCTTTTACACTGAAGTTATTATATATTTAGAGTATGTTTCCAAGGAACTCTTTGAGAAAGCACAAGCCACCGGCATGCCTGAAGCACACGGCTCCTGTACAGATCAGTGAAATGTCTGCTTTAGCACAGACACTTGGAAAAAATGCAGGAGACCTCAGCAGTATCACAAAAGCTTAACCTGAGCCAAAGGGAAATGTCCTATTTAATCTGAAGGTAGGAACAAAAAACAAGCAGGCAACCAACTCTAAATAGATCACCTGGGGGGGAAAAAAAAAAAAAAAAAAAAAAAAAAAAAGTTAAAAAAAGCTAGGGGCAAGAAGTTATTTTGCTCTTCAGTGGTAGGAAAGTTTTTTCTGCCTGTCTAGCTCCATCCTTTCAGCAGCTCCTTTTCTCTACCCCTCAAATGATTCTCACCCTTATAAAGTGGTGTCTCTCAACTTGTCTCAAATTTTTAGAGTTTTACAGTAGAAAAAAGCTGAAGGAACACCTTTTACCTCTCAAGAAGAAGATAGCATTCTGGCCCCCACTCCTAGCCA
Organism: Sialia sialis; assembly: GCA_009812075.1. NCBI lineage: Eukaryota > Metazoa > Chordata > Aves > Passeriformes > Turdidae > Sialia > Sialia sialis. The sequence goes on from VRYO01000406.1 coordinate 458,150, forward strand.
GCTGGGATCTTGGACTTCAGTGGGCACATGTAATGAAAAAGCTTTTTTACCAAAATGTATTTAATGATAGTGGAACTGAGGTCCAGCTCAGCCAACCCCAATCATGAGTCATGATCCCACTACATGGATGGAACAGACATCCTGAGCCACCAGTGGAGTAGAAGGCGTGCTGGAACATCACAGAAGGGAAAGGTGCAGTTTACCCCATGTCCAAAAAAGGAGCATGGGCCATGCCTTATGCACTAAGTGCAAATTTTCCAAAACAAAGTAAAAGAAGACTTTATCATTAAAAATCATCTTAAGGTTAAGAGCATTCCCAATTTTAATTTGCCCTCCCCTTTTCTTTTTTAATCTGAAGTGCTAATTAGTATTTCCACAACCATTGCTAACATTTTTTGAGAAGGATGCAGTGATTTATTTGTTAATATATATATAAAAATCTTCATGTGGAAATTACAAAGTAAGGGACAAGACCTGTATCATCAGCTGCTATTTATTAGAGTAAGACAAAACAAATCATTACTAGCACTACATCAGAGACACTAGTAAGCATTTGATTTTTCTTTATCTTTCTGACCTGAACAGCTGATGAAGAAATTATTATTCTACTGTTAACTTCTCCATATTTCTTTTGCTATGTAGAAACCTTCTGACATGTTTTTAGTCTGAAGTATAATTTAAAAATGTCATTTTAGTACACTGTGCTTGTTTCTCTTCTATTTGGTCTATCATTATACAGACACAAATCTTCCCTTCCAAGTGCTCTCTTTCAAATAAAATGGAACACAGGCTTTTTTTAAAAGGTCATCTTTAAAATTATATACAATAAATCCAACACTGGTAAAAATCTATTTTAACAGCACTTCTCCCCTCATCCTCACATTTCATCTCCATTGAATATTAAGTAGCACAAATCAAAAGATGGGGCTTGTTGGCTCCTTCAGACTAGAGACACTCCCTTTCACAACCACAGCATTAAAATCTGATCTAGTGGCATTGCTACAATTATTGAAGCTAAAACCCAAGACATGGACCACAGCCACTCCATCATCTCCTTCTGACCCTCAAAATCTGAGCTATCATTTTCTTCTTAACATTAATTCACCATTTATGTTCTTGCCCTGCATCTGTACAGATACTAAAGAGGGAAATAATCTCTCTTCCTATAATAAATCATGAAGATGAGCTTATCAAGTCTAAACAGTCTCTGGATTGTTTAGGGGAATAAAAAGCTAAAATTAATTTTTAAATGTCAAAAGCACATAGATATTCCAATGTTTTTTCAAGATATAAATTATCAATAAATTAATCATTTATGATAATGTAGAATTAAAAAAAAAATCTCATATATCTTAGCAATTTCTGAAGACTGAATTTTATAGTTATTTAGTCATCCAAGAACACTGACTGTCAAGCAACAGAGAACTAGCATGCTTTCAGTCAATGGGGCTACTATGCTGCTGTCCCTGAAAATCTGAGAAGGCAGCTCCCCGCTGCACTGTTCAGTGAAGATGCCCCTCAGCCTTTCCCATCACCTTGCTTTCTCTTCTCTACATTATTACTTTGTTTGGGCTGTAAATCTCTACTGCTGTGTGCTCTTTGTTCTCTGCTGTTTTCTGACCCAGAGCATACTGAGATGCCCACTGGCTGCAGTAACCCACCTTCCTTACATACAGGAGTCCACAAGTGACCCACCTTCCCAGTTTTCTTAGTCTTTTTCTGTGCTTTTGCTGTCACCTTGGATAACCATTTACTCCTTAAATTCATACAGGAAAATCAGATTGCTCCCAAATGGTGCTCTTGCTCAAACAGGCCATCCCTCTCAAAAATTCCACAACCACTTGGGGATCACACGTGTGCCATCCCACCATACAGAGCTGAGCTGCCTCCCATACTGAAGTCTGTGTCTTTTCTCCTCTCAGCTGATCCCAAAATTATGTTTGCCGCAGTTGCTGGCAGCTTTCTGGCTCCTGCCATCCCACCATGTTCTGCAGTGGGATCTGCGCTGTGGCAGGCAGGCAGCATGGAATGGGAGAGGCTAAAGAGGAAGATGATCTCACTCTCCATGTGTAAGTGTCCAGATCCAGGGGGATGGATACATCCAGGGGGACTGTCATATAGTCTAATGTGCCAATAGTTAAAAGCAGATATTTATCTTGCATGTCCTCAAAAGGACAAGAACAAACTACAAACAAAAATGTGCAAATATGCAAAGTATAACTGTCATCAAAGGAAGTCTTTCATCCTTGGAGCATACAGAAGATGAAAACCTTCTCCATTCCCCCTCCCTTCCCCCCCACTGTGGCTCCAGTTTATGCAATATTCAGAAGCAAATCAGCACTAGCACATCCTGCAAAGCATCACAATGGTCTTTCTTACTGTGGAGGGAATGGTTATGTACTGCTTAGATGTTGCCATAAAAGCAGACTTGAACAACTGCCATGAAAATTCACCTGTGCAAGCACACCACTTTCTTCCCCAACCTTGCAAGAACTATAAAGAAATAGAAACAAAACACCCTACTAGTAGTCTAGCTGTCAGTGAATAAAAAATACAGATGCTGAGGAGATGTAAACCTTTCCGTATCTTCTTTAAGCACAGATGGCTCTTTGTAAATATATATGGAACAGTAACATAGTTGCCATGAAGCCGGAGTCTGAGTAACCATGTTCAAGGATACTAAAACCCCCATAAATGCTGGAAAAACCTGTGAGGAGAACAGCAAATGCTTTCTGTGCACAAATCAGGACTCTGCCTCTTTCCTAAGCAGCTGAAGTTCAAATTTGCAACCTGGCCGGCAAAGAGAAGAGATCATCAAGGCCAAGTGAAGGAAGCTGAGACAGGACAATTGATACCTTCTACCCCACCCTAGAGAAACCATAGTACAAACTTATGACAAAACCACATCTATGGCACCTTATGACAAAGACATGCAAGATGTACTATATTTCTCCAGAGCATTTCTCCCCAGGAAAAACAATTTAAAGTAGGGAATTTTAGGGGAACAAAGCTTTATTTTAGCAAATGCTTTTTAAAATAAAAAAATCAAATCCAACCAGAAATCTGTGTCGGACACGAATTGTTTCATACACGTCTTCTTTTTTCAGGTTAATTTTTTCCCAGTCACTGTAGAGATGGTTCACAGCAAGGCTCCTCATGCAGCACAGATGGAAATGTGAGTTTCCTCTCCTGGTAAAGTCTGGCATTTATCTGTGACACTGAATGGAAAAAACCCAAATAAGACAAAGCCCACCAAAATGCCTCTACATATGGATTCTCATTCCAAGGCTCAGCAATCTACTCTGCCCCATCACCCACAGTACCCTATGGCTATCAGGCCCTTTGCTGCTTTCCTTAGGGAAAAATCTTCCTCTCCTACTCCTTCCATCCTGGCAGACTGGCCTCAAAAACAAGGGCCAAATTATACACATATCTGCTGTGGGAAGCCTGACTGACACTTTCTGTGCTGCTGTGCCAATGGAAGAGGTCCAGTAGAATCTGGCCACCAAAATTATGGCCCCATCTGAGAAACAGTGCTGCAGGAATTTTCATCCAGAGCAAAATCCAATCCAAAGGCAGATTTTTGGAGAAAACGTGTAGAGGACCTTAAGCCAATAACCCTCCAATGCCATCCAGAGAGCTCATCTCTGAAGGAGTTCAGTAATACTGAGGGGACCTGTCCTATGGCAGGTGGTTGCCAAAAGAAACACGCAATCACCAACAATTCTCTACTATGGTGTGATGATACTTTACCTGTAATATAGGCTGCCAGCAAAAATTTAAGCCCAGAAAATATTTTGTGCACATTTAGATGCAACAGGGAGTTGAGATCAGTGAAGCATTTGCTAAACTGGCTGCAGAGGCCTCACAGTCTGACAAACAATTAATAAGCTTTGGATACTTAATATAAACTCAGAGGTGGAGCCAACTAGGAATCCAGCTATAGAGCAAAATCAGTAACATGAAAAGCAAAGGATAAAAGAAGTAAATCCATTTTGTCTTTGTTCTTTCTCTATCTGTCACAAGAAGCAGCAGCAGGGAAGTGCTCCCTTTAGGCAGTGGTAGCCTCTTTTCCCCCTCATGCAAGGAAGTGTCCTATGCTACACCCGTGGGGCTGAAATGTATGGAGCTTTCCCACCTTTGAGCACTGCACACCTCTCCACACAAGAAAAATCCTGTGTTTTCAAAGGTGATGAACTCCCTTAGTTTGCAATGGCTCCAGCATTCCTGAAAACCAATAGGTCTCTGGGCTCATGGTCTGAACAAGTTTTAAACTAGTGGTTTTTTTTGTTTGTTTTCTGCCATCCCTTCACCAAATAGCATTTATTATGGGCATATTTACAGGTCAATTAGGTAGGAAAAGATCTCTGAGATCAAGTCCAACCTATGCCCTAACACCACCTTGACTATTTCATGGCACGGAGTGCCACATCCAGTCTTCCCTTGAACATCTCCAGGGACAGTGACTCCACCAACTCCCTGGACAGCCATTCCAGTATCTAATCAACCTTTCTATGAGGCAGCTCCTCCCAATGTTCAACCTAAACCTTCCTGGAACAACTCGAGACTACGTCCTCTCATCCTTGTCCCTGTGTGCCTGGGAGAATAGTGGCACCTCCTTCCCTTTATTTCCCGCTAGCACGCTCTGGGATCCCAAGGTTCCAAGGGCCCGGAAGCCCCAGGCGCTGCCAGAGGCCGCAGAGGCACTGCCGGGCCCTGCCCGCGCCGGCGAGGCGGGTGTAGCGACAGCTCCCGGAAACCGGAACGGGCTGGGGGGATCCAAGTGAAGCCCCGCCCGCCAGAGGCTCCCCTTCTCACCCAAACCCCGCCCCGCCCGCCGCGGTGGCGTCACGCGCTCGGCAGCTCAGTGCGACGTGTCCCTCGGCCGGCGGTGAGGGCGGCTCGGGGATCCTCTGGGGACGGGGATCAGCGCTAAGGGCTGGGCAGAGGGGATTGGGATGGGGCCAGGGATGGAGATTGCAGGGACTGCGGCAGGCAGGGGGGCCTCGGCCGGAGCGAGGGGCAAGGGAGCGGCCGGGGACGCGAGAGGGGCCGCTATCGTAGCGGGAGCCTCCTGCCGGGGGGTTCGTGTGGGTTAATGGGAGCAAATCCCTCCGGTGGTGTCCTGCGAGCGTGGCACTGCCGGCACACACCAGCTGTGACACTAAGGCTCGGCCACAGCAGTCTCTCCGTGCTCACCAACCCCGGCAGCCTTTGGCGGGGGGGTCTCCTCAGACCGGCGACTTTGTTTGTTCAGGCACCTTCGGTGGTGTTCGCAGAAACATGGCTGAAAGGTCAAGCCAAACTGTGATGGGGCTGTTGTTCTCTTCTGGGCTGAAAGGCATAATTTTCCATATTTTTTTTTATTTTCCAGTCAGAAATAGGCCCTCATTTTTATTTACTGAAACGGGGTCTTAATTTCCTGCAAAGTGGTAGTATAGTAGGTTGGAATGTGACACTTTAGGTTATCTGAAGCCTTTAACAAATTTTGTAGGTAACTCCTACTTCTGTAACTAAAAAAATTCTGGTTTTGAGTATATATGTGGAACCATCAATGCTAAATGTGTCTGTCTTTGCAGGCAATCATGGATCAGGTAATGCAATTTGTGGAACCCAGCCGTCAGTTTGTAAAAGATTCCATACGACTTGTTAAGAGATGCACCAAGCCTGACAGGAAAGGTAAAGCACACAATCACAACACAATCCTTAATTTCATCCTGTATCTTAGGACGTGTCTTTTCATACATCACTTCGGTTGATTCCTTTGCTGTGGATGTTTCTCAGCTGCCAATATGAGATTTAAACTTGCGCTTTAGTTGTCTAAATGTCAGTGTGTATAATAATAATAATAAACTTGAGCATGTTATTTTCTGGTATGTATGGAAAATTCACTTTAAGAGAGAGGTTAAGGAGCTGAAATTCAGTCCTCCACAGTTGTCAGTAATTATCTGATTGGGACAGGAACAATTTCATTGCTGGGAGTACAGGAGAGGAAGTTTTGGACTAGAGAGGCCCTAGAGAGAAGCTATAACTAAAACCAGAATGCAACTGGTCCTCCTTACTGAAAGTTACAGTGCTTTATTCACATGAACAGTGACTTAAGTTTACTATTGAGATCTGTAAGGAACTTCATTCCTTGTCAGACTGGCAAGTTTCTGAAGGGCTGTTGACCTTCGTAGTCAACTTCATGGTTGCTGTCCTAAAGTAATGGAAAATATCCCAAGTACTTGATTTTTGTATGGTCTTAAAGTGCTGTCCTCCTGTGACAGACATAAATACAGATTTTCCATTTTTGATGCTGTATTAGAGATTACTTTCAGGGCTTGTAGGAATGTAAAGGAAACATGGGATAAATATTCCATGAATTATCATTGTGGGTATTCTTGAATCTGCTTATTTAAAAACGACCATGATTGGCCATTCTTTGTGGAGATCTTCATCTTCTCTCTTAAAATCACATCTGTCTCCTGAAAAAGTGGATTTATTTCTCGGCATCTGTGCAGATTTTGTAGTGTTTCTGGTGTTAATGTGGTTCTGTAAAGAGAGATCACTCCTTTGGTCACTGCAGTGCATGTCTGTATGCCATACATGAGACTTCCTGACAATTTTTTTTTTTCCAGAGTTCCAGAAGATTGCCATGGCAACAGCAATCGGCTTTGCGATAATGGGTTTTATTGGTTTCTTTGTCAAATTGATCCATATCCCAATCAACAATATAATTGTGTAAGTGAATATGGCTTCAATTTCACTAAATTTTTACCTGTTCAGTTTTAACAGAGGATATTAGTGAGCCCTACAGGACCCATGTTGTTTTAGTGTCTGTGCATTTCACATGTTAGTGTAATATGAATCAAGTATTACTTGATTCAAAGTACTTTATGAACAATGTTAATGAACGTGATGTTTATTCAGCAGAGTATTAGATCCATAGTTCTTAAGGTTTTTTCCTGAGTATTCTGGTTCAAAACTGAAGGTCAGATATTTTGATTTCCAGTTCCTCAGGGTATGTTTGAACATAGAACATTTATCCAACTTATTTGGATCTTATATACTCTTACTGTTTCACCTTTATAATTTGGGTATCCTAAGTAAATGGATGGATGGTAAAGAAAACTGAGTGGATGTGCTATAGGATGACAGGGCACAGAAAAAATTTGGTCTTGTTTCATTTACTGTGTGCTAGATATGTTTGAAACGTTATATTATGTGTAACTGTATCCTGTAAAATCCCTTTTGGAATGAATGTTACATCAGGAAAAATTTGAACTTCAAGTTTACTGGCACTATGGTACTGACTTATTAACAGTACCAGTTAAAACTCCTCATATACTCCAGAGCTGATGTGATCCCTTCTCCAGTACTGGAAGAGGTTAAAGACCATACTGTGTTCATGATGTGTGGCTTCCTTACACCTGTAAGAGTGGTCATCTAGGCAAGGAGTGTTTGAAAATGGAAGATAAGCTGTAATGGTTGTCCTAAGGCAGTGGTGGGAGGGTAAGACTTCAGGTGGGATCACTTGATCACACTTCATTAGTTGAAACTGGTTACTTTGTTCTCTCAACAGAGGTGGCTGAATTTTCATCATGAAGAAGACAGTTGTGACACCTGCGGCAATGATTTCACAGCTTTAATTTGTTTGATATTAAACAAGCTCAGTTTGGATTTTCAAACATTCTTGTCATCTTATTTCTTTTTAAAGTGTGTGTGATCATATCTGTCTACATGGGTTTTTTTGGGGGGAGGGGTAGCTTTTTCAACTGTATTGTACTTGTTTTGTTACTTCTTTTAACCATAGTAGAATCATTCAGGTATGAAGTCAGCTTGGAAAATCCCTAGTTCAATGTTCTGCCTGAAGCTGGGTCAGTGTTGCATTCTAATGAGGTTGCCTAAGTCTTCTCCAGTCAAATACTGAAAGCTTCCAAAAGGGACAGTTGTGTGACCTCTCTTCAGGAGCTGTTTACAAAGCAGTAAATAAAGCTGTGGAATAGCATTGTTCCAGCAAAAAATGACTGCAAGGAAACAGCATTTCTGTATCCTTTCAAGTGGCGTTATAAAAGTATATGGGAATTCCTGTCACTAATTTCTGGAATCACCATAATTATCACTAATGCCTTTCTGCATTTGGGACTCATGCTAGGTTATAGTATATACTTAACTGGAAAAAAACCACATTTTGTCAAACAAAGAAATTGCATTGCTAGTCCTTATTCTGATGGCATAATTAAAAAACCCAAACATAATTGATTACTGAGATGTACCATTTGAGGATAATTTAGTTGTCAGAGACACTAAGCAGTGCTTCAGCAAATCCACAGCTTGCTCACACTGTTGGATAGGCTGTCCACCCATTTTTGCATCCTCTTCTGTACATAGAATTGTAAGGGCCCCTCCACATTCACCTGGGAAGTTTCCATTATTTTAAATGATTACGTATTTTGATTTTTAAGAACTAAGCCTATAAAAGCTGTGGCAGATACAATGCTGTTCCTTCTCAGATTGAGATTGACATTTAATTCACTTCAAAAATCTTACTGTAAGCATTTGGTATTTGCAGAAGGTACAATGTTCAGAGTTCAAAAGCACTTAATACTGGGACATCTGATACTGGTATTACAGCAAAGCTGAAGCTTAAGCTTCTTCAGTACACCAACTTGCTTCCTAAGTAGAAAAGTTCAATTATTATTGTTCTTGAGAAATCCTCACTGGCACCTACATATGTTACAAACCAGGACAAAAAAAATGAGATTAGTTAATCTTAGTGCTATCACCATGTAATAGAGTTATACTATGTGCAACTGTATTTCCTTTTGGCAGGAGGGAAAAAATAGTTTAGTATTGGAATAAAATACTTTGTAACAGTAGCCTAAACTAACCAGATAAGCAGCAGCAGTTTCTTTACATTCATTTTGGTTTGTGGTTGTACTGAGTGCCTGCTCATGCATCTTCTGATTAAGTAGTGTGATTTACCAGAATGAAGTACTCCATTACTGCAAATAATTTTGATTCAATCTCAAGTGACTTTTATTTCAGACTTGTTTTTCATTCAATGCAGAAAATCAGCACCTGCTTATATCTTGCAACAGCTTAATTCTTACTGTCTTAATTCAGTGAAATTTTGTAGTAATTTGAGTTGTGTCAGATCAGAAAAGGCAGCTGTAGCTGATCTTATGTCTTGATAGCCATTGTCCACAGCAGAGGTTTGTCTGTCTTGATGGTCACAATCCCGGAGTTGTCATAGGCATTGGAAGTACTGACAAGTGTTCCAAACTTCAGCACCTGGCTAGCTGTGAAAAGTAAGGAAGAGACTGAGTGATTCTCTACAACAAGAAAATTACAACAGTGCATTTGTTTTGAAAGACCATTGCTCCCACAAAGAACAGAAAAGTAGCTGAATAAATCTAACCCAGACAAACATTATCTAGTTAGAAGGCTTGTGTGAGATTTTTTGATGACCTGAAGAGGCAATAATAAATTAATCTCTAAATTACCAGTTTGAGTTTACAGCAGATTATTACAAAAGCAGTTTGTTGGGTAATCATCAAGGGTTTTACATCTGGAAATTTGTATTTCATTAGGAGCAGTTAAAGTACTAGTGCTAGAAAAAGTATTTAAAGTAAAACAAAACAGATCTTACTGTAGTTCCAAACTTGGGATTTGCTTTAGCTCAGCAAAAAGTCTATTATCTTTTAAAACATGAACAGTTCTCGAGTAAAGGCCAGCAGTTAAAAGTGATACTGTTTGACAAGTTTGAATTAAGGGACTTGCATCTTTTCTATTGCATGGGAGCAAGGTGCTCCTGTACATTAGAAACCAAGTGGCATTACTCTAACAAATAGCAAATCCTGTAGTGCAAGTTCTACCTTTCATTTCTTCCCTTTTTGAGATAGCATTGTTTTCATGTTGCAAACATACCAACTTCCTCAAAGGTACTCTAAAACTACTCAGTTCTGTTCAGAGAACTCTAACAGAACTCAAACAAAACTCTAATAAGAGTTCAAAGAACTCTAATACTATCCTTTGCTTTAGCCTATAAAACAAGCCAAATGACACTCTTACCCACTGGGTCCTTAGAAAAACATTTCCATGGAGGATACAACAAGAGCTGCAGCTGAGGAGGATTGTTCTGGAAGATCAATGAAGTCTGTGTGACCCATCAGAATTGCCAAATTGTGCATTGATACCAAAGTAAAAATCCTCTGGATTTGCTATTAAGTGAACCACTGCAAAGGAAGTGGTCAAAATGAGTGCAAAACAACTTAGTAAGCTCTATTTTGTGATTTGCACAGGAGATGCATTTTCCAGTGTTGGATATGAATGCTGGCTGTAGTAAACTTGGGTGTAGTGCATTCCTACAATGCATGCTACACTGTCTACCCCTTGCTGGAAGCTGTACAGGAGGAACTGATCTCGCTGGGCTCTGGCTTTGAAAGGAAGGACATTTGGACAAAAGCCAGGATATGTAGCTCAGTGTCTTCTGCCAAATCTGTGCTTGCTGCTACTTATTCCTGCTCCTGTGCTTGTTACTAACTTGAAGTGAACTGAAGAGGTTTCAGCTGCTAGCTGAATTTGTTGGAAAGTGAGATTAACGCCTGTTTCACTACTGCAAATGGAATAGTCCTGCCATTTGAAGTTCAGGAGCTGGGAGCATAACTGCAACACAATGCAGAAATCCAGCAAAGAGAAAAGAAAAAAATCCAGTACTACTGTACTGTATCAACTGTGCACCTAAAATAAAGGTGCTAGATTCTGTCAGGATGCTTTTGGACACACAACAGCACCAGGCAGGCTCCTAGACAAATGCCAGGATGAATGAGTTTTGGTGTTTGCCTTTGGAAGACACAGCAGAGGCCACGGGGGCTTTGTCTTGCCAGAAAACGTGGATTTCACAGTTTGCAGATAAACAAATAATTTAAGGCTGAGCTAATACATGGGTAGAGTTCCCTGAGAAAAATTCTCCCAAAATACTGTGTTAAGTGCTGTGGTCAAGCTAAGAATTTTTCCAGTCAGTTTTAAGTAGGAAAAAGCTTAGATACTTTAAAACATTTGCTGACACACAAATTACCTTCTTTTGGTTACTATATATTGAAACTTGAAGGGGGTGGGGAAGAAGAACTTTGTTGACAAACTGCTGTATAAACCCACTCATTTAGTATCATTTATTGCTTCTTGCTCAAGACTCAGAATAATACTTAATGTTTCACAGCTTTGCATATAAAATAATGGCTCTGCAGAAGGCAAGAATTAACAACCACATGGCAGCTTAATGAAACAAAATCTAAAGCCGTATTTCTTAGTGCATAAAATCAAGTGAGAATGAGAACCCTTTTTTTCCCCCCTTCCAATAGAAAATTCTTGCCCACTAGATGGAGCCTTTAATCTTTATCAGGTTTCTGCTAGGCAAGGATCACTGTGTGAAATGCTGAAATGAAAAAATGCAAAAACTATGAAACAGTACTGCTAATTCACGTGGCTCAAATGGAACAATTCCAAGCACTTGGTTTAACAACCAGCCAACATTTCAACTAACATAATTAAAAATGCATGTTTTCCATTCAATAAATGAACAGTAATTAATGTGAAAACCTAGGTTTGAGCCAGTAAAGGAAGTAAGAGTAGTATATGCAAACCTACTGCTGCCAGGCAAACTTCCTGCTGTGTCATACATTCTGATGGAAGTTTACAAGGTCAAAGAAGTCATAAGTTTTATCAGCTCACACCTGATCCATTATTCCCTTTTTTAAAAATGAATTTCAACCTTACTTGTTGATCCTCAGCAAAAACTTATGTCTTGGGGAAAAAAATAACCCACCTATTACAACACCCATTTTCACACTACTGAGATTCCTTTTCAATAAACATTCCAAAGTAAACCACCTTTTTATTTTCTACTATTTAGTATCTATAGTTTTGCTATAATTGGATACCAAAACCAATTTTAATGAAGGATTCCACACTGCGATTAAAAAAAAAATACAAACCTCAGAAACCCTGGAAATTCTATAATTTTCTAATTAAAAGAAATCTTATTTTGGATCACTGAAATAGTAGTCTCTTGTTTTTTGCGAAAACTTGAAAGGGTTGATTTGGTTAAACCCATAAGTGATTAACTGAAATACCCACCCAGCATTAGAAATTTTGTTTAGTGCTTTTGTTCCAATCAAACTGTGTTTACTGATAATGGATTGCTGATGAGAAAAATACCCAGCTCCTCAATTGTAGCTATACTATTTTTTTATTACTCTCCATGTATCAAGTCAGCAAGGACTTCAATACTAAAAGCAAATGGTGTTCCTGCCTTTTTTTGGAGGGGGAGAAAAAAGCTCTACCAATATCCCCCTGCCCCTCCCCCCAAAACTCCCCACCCATTAAAATCTATCGTGTGACAGTTTTTTATGGTGTGCCTTATGTTCTTCTCAATAACAAATTTCTGTCTGATTGAGTGCAGCATACCACTTATTCAGACCCAAACATGGGCATGGAGAGGACTGACTTTGATGAGGGAGTGGAGGAATGTTTCTCTAGCAGTTTTTGTTTTGTTTAGATGGTGTTTCAATCTGCCACAGTTTGAGAATATTGGACATAATTTAAGAGAAGAAAACTGAGGGCATATAGGTGAGCTTCCCAAAGGAGCATAATCACAAAGATCATTACTTCTTAGACATCTGTTTTGCTGACCAAATTACATGACAGAAGAGATGTCAGTAACCACAAGACTGGCAATTTCCACTATTTTATTGCTCTTACTCTGATAATTAAAAAAAAAAAATTACAAATCCAAGAATGCCATATGAAAAATGTTAATCTCAGAGGTAACATTTTGAAAATTCATTAATCTTATCGATGCAAGAACAACATTTAGAAATGTTAATAGAATGCACCCTGTAGCTAATTAAATTACATAAATAATCAAAAACCCCAAACCTAAAAATTTATTTTAAAATCTCATCCTATTTATACTTCTGCCACAGTAGAGATTTATTTTTGAGTGGCTGGTACGTAAGCCTTGCTTGCAATCCTCCTGCTGCTGGCTTTCAGCCTGGAACCTGAGAAATAATGTGGCCTAGTTATAACTAGATTGGAGGTCATCTTGTCAAGTGCTGCAAAAACACTCTCAACATCAGGTAATTCCTCTTAATGATTGTATTAATGATCTAGTAGACTTATAAACATATTCTCTATGTTCCATTGTACTCTTTAGGACAATTAAAGTTCAGTCCAGAGAAGAGAGGTAATCTATCTATCTAAAAACATATATCAATCAAGGTTTTGTGTACATCTTACAAGCTGCAGTGATGCGGTGCTTGAGGCAGGCATGTACAGAGTGAAAATTCATCCTAAACTTGCAATATATGGCAAAACCAAATCGTGTTACTACTGTTACTACAAATGGCTAAGGACAAAATACTATCATGTTAAGCATGTCCCACATAGACACTGTGATACTTAAGCTGTTCTTCCTTTTCTCAACTGTCTCAATTACTTCCTGAAATATGTAAAGTCACAAATTGCTGGTTTCCACCACTGAAAATAGAAACAAGGAAAGGAATACAAGCAGATTGCCACTGCTGGCATGGATGTGGGGAGTATTAAAATATTTATTATTAATTAAAAGCCATATTATAGTGAATGTAATCCTCTTCCCCCTAGGCAAATGCTGCATCGAAATGATAGAAAATTAAGATCAATAAGCTGAAACACAAGCTAAAGTGAAATATTGAATCACCATTTGGTATCCTATTGCAGTCTGGAGAGGATTTCCCTGAAGTTCTGTTAGGAACAAAAATCTGCATTTAAATGGAGATACATTAGTAATGCATGAGCTAGTACTTTGCAGGTCACCCCGTGTCTGCAGAACAGCAGCATTAATTTTGCTTTTTAAAAAGTAGTTTGTAGACTGATTTTCCTTTCATTCCTCCTAGGTTTACACTTGTGGTTAGGCTGACTTCACTGGAGTTAATCTTGATTTACACTGATGGATACAAAGGAAAAATTGGGTGCTTGATCTTTGTGCAGTGGGAATTGCAAAACTGGAAGTTGCAAATAACAGTAATTTACAATAAAGCATGAACTATTTTCAGTACTGATACAACAGATGTACCATAAAGGCTTGCTGAGTCTGCTGGGAGGGGCTGACTAGCCTACTAGTCAGATTCCCTCATGGCTTAGGGGAGTTTTGAATAAGCAGAAATTGCATTGGGCATTTTTTACAACTATTGTAACTTTGGGTACCTGGTTTTGTGACACAGAACAATGGTTTTAAAATCTTAATGCATTCATACAAGCAGACTTATGAAAGCATTGAGAGGATATGGGAGGAAGTGGGAACAGCAGGCAGAGCCAGGTGGCTTTTCCACTGGTTCAGGTGCTGGCAAAGACTCTTGGTCAGGGCTCTGCAGCACAGCCCTCCCTAGCCTCACACTGGGGGGAATTCCAGAGGTTACAGCAAAAGTTTACAGGCTGTCAAAGCTTCACAATTTCATTTAGAAAGAGAAAAAAATAATATTAACAGAACTGTGTGTTCTACCCTGGATAGAAACAACCCATGTTGAGAGAGCCTTCAGAAATGCAAATGAATGTCAGAAGTTTTCAAATTTAATTCCAGCATACATTTTTTCCCGCATATCTTTTCTGGCTTTGTAATAATGGTGGTAACCATAAGAATAGCTTGAAATCTTCCTGTCACATCACCTGCTTGGCTGCAATTTAAAATTATTAGCTGATAAAAATGATGCTAAGAAAGACTGCTTTCTACACTAAGGTCTCTGCTGCTGCTACTACTGCTTCACCAAGATCAACAAGCATCATTAACTGTACTGAGTTTCTACAGCTATTAGCAGCATTTTTACCACTACCAACAAGATGTGCTTTTGTGTTTGTTCAAAATCACATTAGTGTCTTAATTAAAGGGGCCTGGAAAGTTAGACAAGGAAACTCTACATGCTTTTTCAGTCGTGCCTTTCTGGTCTAAACGTGATAAAGTCATAATAGGAGTGATGTAGCAAAACATAAATATAAAGTAAGTCAAGGAAATAGCTGTCTGGTAGATTGTTTCACTAACCTAAAGGCAAAGCCAGGCTACAAAGTAATTTTAACAATTGAGTTTAGTCAGTAAGAAGTAGGGTGTTGACTTCATTTTTGATGCTTTTCACTAAGTTTGTATAATGTTTCTCAAACTGCTTACAACTCTGAGGTGCTGTGCAGGTGACAGGTACTATTAATAATAGTGTTAGAGCACTGAAGAAACAGCTGCAGAAATAAAATGTAGCTTCAGTTTGACAGTCACTGCTGTAGAGATTTTGCATATAAGCTAGACAAAATAACTTGTTGCTATTTTGGTCTGTCTCTACTTCATGTTGTGAGATAAAGAACACTATTCTCATGAGAAAAGGGCAAGAGTAATACTGAGATGCATCAGATAATGAATTGTCTTACTGCTAACTTGTCCGTAAGACAACTCATAGCACACATCATCCTATTGTGCTGTCATCTTTAGAGGCATTACTTAGTCACACAAAGCTGAGGATGGCAATCTGGTGCAACACTGAAACCTGAGATTAGCTAAAAACAATGGTGTTCTGTCACAGCATTTAGGTCTGAAGCTCTGGTTTGACATGACAGCAAAGAACCTAAAAATACTTGCTATTTTGAAAGCTGTTACATTGTCAAGTTGATATGATGCATGTAGCAGTGAAATCTACTGAATTTGTTAAGAAAGATATCCAAATGATTCTAGCAATTGACCACAGACAGTGCTGCAGAAAGGAGTGAAATTCCCCCTA
The DNA here is from genome assembly GCA_009812075.1 of Sialia sialis. Classification (NCBI taxonomy): domain Eukaryota; kingdom Metazoa; phylum Chordata; class Aves; order Passeriformes; family Turdidae; genus Sialia; species Sialia sialis. Next base: position 473,929 of record VRYO01000406.1, read on the forward strand.
CATTCCTTATGACTGGGCTGTTGGAGACAGGAAAGAGAGATGGGAAGAGGAAGGAGAGGGAATCTTTTCCTCATCCAAATCTCAGGGCTAGGTGACTACATCCATATGCTCAAGCTTTGAATAACATAGCACCAGAAAGTGTTTCAACACAACAAGGACTGACCAAGATCAACAATTCACCTCTAGCTACAGTAATTTTCCAGTGCTTCATATAAAAATAGAAAAAAAAAGCCATCTCACAAACCCCTATATATCCTTCAACAGGTTTTAAAGTGTCATATTAGTTAACCAGAATTATGTTAATGTAATGTTATGTTATGTGTTATGTTTCTATTATTTGGACTCCTGATAAATCCTGACACATTTTGATTACTATATTTGCAAAAAGAAGCAGTAAAAGAGAATTTTAAAACTCATAAAACAAGTTTTTCAGCTTCTGTATGCATACCATTGTTTCCATCATTTGTAAAAATGTGCAGACACAATAATTATTTCTGTATCAATCAAACTGGGCCTGTAGGTGAAATATTGGTATGTGGATATTTGCTCAGTAAATACCTACACAAGTTGGGTGAAATGGGAATCTCATTCAATTGCTCCATGGAGGAGAACTGCAGCAATGCCATAAATATTTCACAACTGTCTTGGGCAACTGCTTATATCGCCTACCACTGTGTAGGATGAATCCCCAGCAGCAAGTCTCCCAAGAATTTAGCACTTCTCTGCTTTCTGTGATGGGGATATGATTTTCCTAAGGGAGTTGATCTAAAGCCAGTTCCTAGCCAGCCCTGAAAAACAAATTTAAGCAGGCTGTCTTCTTATTGCTGCTGCCAGCACTAGCTCAGCACCATATCCAGATTCCTGTTCTGCTGCACACATTGTTCCATCATTTTGGCCTCAGTGCCAAAATTAAATATGATTTGACAAAGCTCTATAAAGTCTCAGTCCTTAACTCCAATGTGCAAAGTTACAATGGCAAAGATCAAAGCAGACCTTCTGAACTCTGTGACAGTGTATTGGGTTTGTGTGGCCAGGTTTTAGTAGAGGGGGCTACAGGGGTGATTTCTCTGTGAGAAGCTGCTGGATGCTTCCTCCATGTCCGACAGGGCCAACACCAGCCAGCTCCAGAACAGATCCACTGCTGGCCAAGGCTGAGCCAACCAGAAAGTATGGTAACACCTCTGCAACAACAGATTTAAGACAGGTAAAAAGAAAGTTATTGCACAGATATAATTGCAGTCAGAGAGGAATGAGAATGTGTGAGAGGAACAACTTCAAAGACACCAAGGTCAGTGAAGGAGAGGGAGGAGGTACTTCAGGTGCCATAGGTGGGATTCCCCTGCCATGGTGCAGACCATGGTGAAGCAGCTGTGCCCCTGCAGCCCATGGAGGACCATGGATATACAGAGATCCATCTGCGGCCTGTGGATGAGTCCTGTGCTGGAGCAGGCAGATGATCAAAACAGGCTGTGAACCTGGGCTAAGCCCATGCTGGAACAGGCTCCTGGCAGGGGTCTGTGCTGACCCATGGACAGGGGAGCCCATGATGGAGCAGGTTTCCCGGCAGGGCTTGCCACCCTGTGGGAGACCCATGCTGGGGCAGCGTGACCTGGAAGGACTGCGCCCTGTGACAGGGACCCACTCTAGGGCAATTTGTGAAGAACTGTAGCCTATGGGATAGGGTCCCTGAGAAGCTTGAAGAGGATTGTCTCCATGGGAAGGATCCCACACTGGAGCAGAAGAACTCCTCTACCTCTGCAATAGCAAAATCGACTTGTGATGAGCCACCATTCTGTCTCCCTGTGCTGCTAGTGGGGATGAGGTAGAGCCTGAAAATTGGGGGGAATAGTGTTTTTGAGATTTATTTCTCAGTATCCTGCTCTGATTTTTTAGTCATAAACTAAATTAATATCCCCAAGTTCAGACTATTTGCCCATGTCAGTAATCAGTGAGTGTTATCTCCTTGTCCTTATCTCATCTGATACACCTTTCACTATATTTTTCTCTTCCCTGTCCAGTTTTGGATGGGAGTAACAGGAAGGCTTTAGTGGGCACCTGGCATCCAGTCAGGGTCAACCCACCATAGAGGGGTCCAACACACTGCATATTTAAACCCTTCGCCTGTCAAGTCCAGCTCCCAGCAGAACTAACCTAATTCACAGCTGCTCTGTTCAGACCCCTGGGTGGCCCCCAGGAGCCCCACATTCTCTTGACCACCAAAGAGTTATTTGCTCCAAGACCTCAATCAAGCTGCCAAACCAGACAGACTATTGAACTGTGCCAGAAGGGTGGACCTGGTGCTCTTCTGACTAGAAGGAAACAAACAGCTGCCTTCACCTCTGAGCGATGGTCAAGGTGCAAAAAAGGTACATGCCCTGCCACACCGAATCCCAGGATAGCTGTTTGCATTATGGCTTGCTCAGGGCAAGGGCACTGCCAGGCTTGAAAGCAAGCTGCAGCCCCTCTGAGCTGCTAGCACAAATAACAAACTTCAATCAAATTAAATCCCTGACAAACAATTTTATTATGCAAGCTTTAACAGCGAATGGCACCATTTCCTAACAGAGTTTTATGTAAATACGGTATTACATTTACACAAAAAAATGAAGAGAAAAAACTGGAATGTTCATCCTTATGCACAAAAGGCACAGCTAATAAAGCAGCTGTGCTTTTGTCTAAAACATTTCTCTGTAAGGGGGTAATTATTATTTAAAAAAACCCACAATGATCTGCTCCTGACAGCTCACAAGGTACATGTTCATCTACTTGCTCCCCCTGACAGCTGATCTATTCTAGGCACACATGACTAACTAATACAGACTATTATACTTCTGATAGAAAAGTAATTCCATTTATCTTACCCTTCCTAGCAGCACTGCTTCCTTTCAGTGCTGGGGTGGGATGCTGTATGAGGTTTCTAAAATGTGGTTATTTTCATCCTTACTATTGCTGTGCATTACTTAGAATTTTAGATTGCTCTGCTTTCTTGAGAAAAACAATTAGACAAAGATAGCATCACTCTGAGCATTAAGCGAAAGCAATTATTTCTGTTACAAAATGTCCCCCTAGATCTGCATGTGAACAACTAAGCTTTTTGATTTTGAATTTTATTACTTTGTCTTTCTGTTAACAAATAATTAATATGATTACTAACACCCTATGTACCCCTAATGTCTATATGATTTCAATTACAAAACCATTACTGCTGCTTTTAAATTCTATTCCATTTATCTTCAAACTTGCATCTTAAACTTACAACATTTGTGGACACTCAAGGAATTGCAGCTCCTCCAAACTTGCTCACGGGAGACCAGCACCTTTTATGTGTAGCAACTCTTGACACAGAACATGAGATTCAACTGCAAGCTACACTGTTCATAATTCAGAGGCACTCAACTGGATTAGATGGCCCTCCATGTCCTCCAAAAAATAAAGGATTGCTTTTGAAACAGTGCTCCCCATTGTATCTTTCAATCTCCTTTTTTTCTAAGCTTTAAAGTCAGCTTTTCAGAAAAAAAGAAAAATCCAACAAAAATGTAACAGCCTATTTTAGCTAGTATTACCCACTTCTTCCACTCCACCCAGCATGAGAGCCCTTTGCTTCAGGAAGGGCACGAGAGGGGTATCTGCCTTCTATATGAATTAGTAAGTCATTGCATATGGCTCTTTTAATGCTCCTGGCTGTTTGCTTTCACAGTGGTTTTTTTTGGGATGCAAGGTTAAGATTTGTTATTGATGCTGCTGAATACAAACAGCTCTTATATAATGTTTGTCCCAAAACAAAAAAAGAGATTTGTCATTAGAGGCAAGCCCTAAGTCTCATTGACTGTCAAAAACTTCATTCAAGTGGAAAACTTGCTACTGAGAATCTGTTATCTGGCTGTGCACTCTCGAAAAAAATCTGATTTCCAATATGCTCTTCATATTGGTGTACTTCCTCCTCCTGACCCGAAAAGCCTTTTTAGCTCTGCCCCCCACCCTCTTCTCCCCTCTGCAGACTGGCTCAGCTACTCATTACTTGCATTCAGAAATATGCCATGCACTTCCAGGCCCCCTGCAAGGATACAGTGGCTTGGGAGATCTTTGGCTTCTTCTTCTCTAGGGAGGAGTGCCTCAACAGGGCTGTAGCAAGCTTTCTGCCCAGGCTGAGAGGAAGGAAAGGCTTCTGCATTAATCATACAGAGCTGTGTCAGGCACTGCCCAGGCCAGTGGTGTAAGCCCTTGGACCTAAAATGCAGAGGCCAAATGCACCACGAAATTAATGTAGTACTACATGGTGCAGTCAAAGACATTAAAGTTTTAAGAGTGCAATTGATTATATGTAGCTCAACTTTCAAACACACTGGTCAAGATGGATTGCAACAGTCATGCCATGGCACAGTGATGCATGTCAGCAGGCTCTCAGTTTCACTGTACAGAGGACCTGACATTGGCTTTTAACTTACCAATAAACTACCCTAACACACTGCAAGAAGTGTGAAGGAAAAGGAACTACAAATCCAACAGTCACATGTAAAATAAAAGACTACACCAACTGCACTACAGCTTGTCTGCTGCCAACAGCACTTTGTGTTAACAGAACATGATGGCTACAATTGCCAAGAAAGGAAATACGTCCTCAAACAGCCTATCTTTTTATGCTCACAGAGCTTCCCTAAGGTAAATCTGTCTTTAGCCTGGAATGTTCCTTATCTTACCTGAAATTACTGTCATCTTCAAACAAAAAAAATTACAAAAAACCCCCAACTGTAATTTCTCACTAGTTACCAGCGTCCATGGGGTACTGTAGGAGAAATATTCCTACCAACACCTAAGAAAGCTACCTTTCTAAATTATAGTTTGAACTCAAAATTTAAGTGGTGACACTGGCACAGGTTGCCTAGAGAAGCTGTGGATGCCCTGTCTCTGGAAATGTTCAAGGCTGAGTTGAATGGGGTTTTGTGTAACCTGGTCCAGTGAGAGGTGTCCCTGCCCATAGCAGTGGAGTTGAAACTAGATGAACTTTAAGGTCTTTTCCAAACCAAACTGTTCTATGAAATATGATTGAATCTTATTTGTCATTAAGTTTCCCATCCTGGCCATTTGTTATACTCAATATTTTCCACTTTTTTGTTTTGTTTTGGGTTTTTTTTGCAGTCACTTCACAAAAAATATGATATCTAGCAGAATTTCATTGACACAAACTATTTCACTGATTTTTTTAAATCACTAGATGTTAAATACTTTTTTATTTTGCAGATATGGAAAATTTTGCTGAAAGCAAAATTATCTCAGAGGAAAAGCAAACTTTAAATTATTATTACAAATTTCTGTTAGTTCTAGAAACAATGCTGGCAGCTTAAATTCCTCTTAAACTGACATCTTGCTTAAAAGTATTGAAAATGATAGAAAAAATATAATTTCTTTGCTGTACTATTCAAACCCACTCCATCTCTGATATATATAGGATTACAAACTAAGCAGGAATACCTAAGAATTTAGTGATATATCTGAAGATTAATCCTCAGATATTTCAACCAGAGTAAACATTTTATAAGTTTCAGGAAGTCTCAAAGCCAGTGAGACCTACAACTCTATTCTACCTCTTGGAAGATGTGAATGTAGGCACATATTTTTTCTTAATATAATTTTAGAAAGATATAGTTATGTATCACTACAAGACATCCAGTGACAAGGAAGAAGTTGGTGTAACCCTGAGATAGCCCTCAGAACCGAGAGATGTCTCATGCAAGCTTTGCACCCAATGTGAAGCATGGTGATCTCTGAACAGATACATCTACTTTGTAAATTAAGGCATGTCTACCTATCAAAAGATGTGTCTGTTCCAGAATAGGCAGCACTGCTCTTCTAGAAACAGGCAGGCTTGTTTCAAGACCATCAAAATAATATCTCATGTGTGCCCACTACAAGGCAGCCTTCATGAGACCAAGGGAAGCACTTCACTGTGAAGCCCAAAATCAGGAAGAAAGTCTGATGTGAGCTTAGAGCTTAGTGGCGGGTGGGTTTAGAAAACACCAATTTAAACACCAACATTTCCAGGAAGAACCGGTGAATCCTGAAAGTTTTGTACAGAACAGATATTGATGAGCCTTGTGGCACTGAGGTCAGGACACGGCAAGAGGTTTGTCATGTCATATGCAAGAATGGAACCTGGATGATACAGATTTTGAAGGGCTCATTTAAAGGCATTTAAGCATAAAAGAGACCAATAAAATATCATGTTTAAATGCTGTGAGAAAAAATGTAGTTATACAACTTCTAATATCATTGGAAGCCAAGGAGATCAATCTCTGCTGCTCTGAAAGGGTATCCATAAATAGCCATAGCATTCTCCAGCAACACACAGGAACTTTAAGGAAGGCCAGAATACTGCAGGAAGCTCTTACTCAATTATACCTGAAGTCAGTCAGCCATGAAGGATGTCTTACACAAGTCTCACAAAAAAGCTATACTGGAAATGGACTGAGAGGTTTGAAAACAATTGTTCAGAACAGAAAAGTCCCTCAAATCTATCATTTTGGGACAGGAAAGGAAAACTACCAAAGATTTAGCAGTAGAAAAAACATGCCTTGGAAAGCTTGCCTTCCTGTAGCTGTCTAAACTCAGTAAGTGCAGCTTGCTGCCCAACATCACCTGTTGCTCATAGGTAAACACGCCTGTTAAGAAGTTTTGCTGCCTCTCTTGAATCACGGATTTCAGAGGTCAGGGGATGCTGAATGCAACCCTGTAATTTGTAGAACATAGAATGGACAATATCACTGATGCAGTGTAATGAGCTATTTCCCCCCTCCCTACTGTGATTAATGGTGTGGACAGGAGGTCTGCTGGCAGAGCCTACACACGATTCTGGCCCTGGAGGCATGGCCTATATAGAGCACCGTGCGAATGCTTGCAGCAGAGATTGGCAGGCACAGGCAGCTCTGGGAGCCTTTGTTATTGTCCAGTTTACTCTTTCCTGAGCTACTCCAGATTGCACAATCTGCGTAGCCTCTGGGAAGGCAGCTTTAGAATTGGCTTACTTGATGGAAAAAGCTGTTCTTCTTAATGCATGTGATGCAAAGTAATGTGACAATGATTGACAGCTAGGGGAGAAAAGGAGGGGAAAATTGAGTTAAGTTGGGTATTATGTGGAGAAGTAGAAGGGAGAAGGAAAAATAGGAGAATTCCTCATTACCACAGGATGTGTACAGTGGGGGAGATAAGAGTTGCTGAGTTTTAGAATAGTAATCATTATTAAAGTCACTTAAGTTGACACAAGTTTATGGTGATATAAATAGTACCTCAGTGATTACTGGATGTTTTTCTTCAAAATTTAATCTTCCCCAAACAGAAAATAATTAATAAGTGTAGGAGGCTGACAGTGTACTCCCCCTTCACATTTATGAACAGGCCATGTAATGTGAATATAAACCCCAGGGCCCAGTCCTATCTGCACTTCCACTGGTACACTGTGCTCCCCAAGTATACATTTAAGGTGAGTCAGAACTTGCCTACCAGCTACTCGTTTCTTTCTCCCTTACACTGTGGAGTCAGTTGTAATTGTTAGTGAATGATGCAATTACATTGCAATGTACCAGGCAAAAGTGTACTGATATTTTTGAGTTTGGATCTCAAAACAGAAGAAAAGGCTATAATTGATTCCACCAGCATTTATTTATTTATTTATTTATTTAATTTTACTATTGAAATGGAAGCTAAAACCCAGAGAAGCACCCTTCCACTAGAAAAATGAAGTCAAAATGTGGAGGTGGAATATCTCACTTTTTTGCTTTAGGAAATGGTACATGCCCAAGAAACATCCCATTTTAGTTTACATCTTAGTTTATCTTCAGCAGACTGTTAGGTTCTGGACCACTGGCATGGAAAGTTGAAATCTTGGAGGAAAAGAAAAAGGAAGGGGCAGAAAATATAACAACTTGAAGACACTTGTGGCAAAACTAGAGATAGCAATATATATGAAACAGGAAAGGGCTTATTTGAACAAATCCTAACTGGCTCTTATTTTTAGTTATGAGAAAAAAGACCTTTTCCCAGAGCTCCAGAAGGCCTGCTAGAAATCACTACTCATTGCTGCTATTTGGAAAGTTTTACAAGTGTCTCATAAGAGTATGCCATACTTGCATTCAGCTTCAGGGAACTCCCATCATTAGTAAACAGGTTAGATCAGTACAACAAAGTCATAGGAGAAAAGGTTAGGAAATTACATGCAAAGTAGTTGTCTGTCTTTCAATACAGAAACCTTTTCTTCCAGAACAATGGGTTGGGGTTTTTTTGTTCAAATCCTAAACTTTTACAGTTACTAGTATCAGGCCACTTGCCACAGAACACTCACTTTGATATGGCTTTAATACCAGTATTTTAACAAGTTCTGTGTGCAATCATAATGTACTGAAACAGCGAAACATTTCCTTAAAACCTTTTATTTGCTAAGGGGACTAATTTCAGCATATATCCCTCTGAAAATCCTGGAATCAAACCTCTGTAATCCAGGGTCATCTCTGCAAAAGATCTGCAAGTCAAGGTGGGTCATGACAGGTCAAACTTTGGACATATTTCCTGCATTGAAAACACCTGGTAGGTGTGACTATCATTCCTTAGGGATATGGGGCTCAAATAGTACAAATCTTCAGGCCAGTTGAGTACATTCACTACCATGTTCAGGGACAACTGCAACTGCAAGACACATGCACACATCTTTAGGGTAAATTCATATCTAATTTTGACTTTATCTACTCAGTCTACTTCACTGTTCTTGTCTGCAGGTTACAATTCAGAGAGGAACTAAATCATGTGCTTAACCTAAGTCCATGACATACTGTTATCATAGAAACCTCAGTATCCAGCCTGGGCTGTACTGAATTGATGTTCAAAGAACTCCCTTTAAAACTTCTGGCCATATAACATGATGGAAAAAAGACAGAAATTTACAACCTCCCAGAATAACATACGAACCCTGCAGTGTCTTTAATTCTTGATATAAAAAGTTTTACATTTTGGCATGCACGCAGAACTCCAAAACCAAAACACATTTGCTAAGAAAGATCTAGTGTTCCAAAACTACTAAGTCTTGACACTATATGGGCTCCTTCATTTTTGTTGCAACTTCATTATGAAGGAGGAAAGTTTCTTAACTTGTCACATTAAAACAAAATTGGATTGATCTGACCCTAGTGACAATGAGCTGATTCTAGGAACACATGAAATTCCCTTGCTACTTTTCAAGAAATAGTGCAAGCAAGAGTTATCTTTCCCCAATTTCTCAAAAAAAAAAATACTCCTTTTCTACACATCCCCTGCTAAAATGAGAAATGTATGCTTAGAAATTCATCCTGTGAAATGTTCAAGACATTCTGATGGCTGCAATTTATCAACATAAATTACTGTACTTCACAGCAATGCTCCCATCATAAGAAAACACTGTGTGCCCTAAATTGTCTGCAGCCCTCTCCAATAATCAGCCTACTTTTTAAGATCTAGAGATTTGCTGGTAAAGGACACCTCAGTGCATACAGCAACAAAAAAAAAATTGGGTTTCATACACATCACTGGAAACGTCCACACACTGCTCTATTAATCTTTAGATTGGGGTCATTTTTCTCTTGAGATGTGGTAATAGATTACTTCAAGAGAAAATGGGGAAGAGCACCCAGACAGGGGTTTACTGAATACTAAGCAAGTTTGCCTCCTTCCATCTTAGTCTAATCCTAAAATATATCTAATGGCCAAAGCTGCTGTTTACTCTGTAGCAACCAACACTGATGCGGAAATAGCACATGTTATTTAGTGTCATCAGTCTGCTCCTGCATCTCCTCAAGCACCCTGTGTCGTAAGGCCCAGCACTGTTCCTCTTCTCTCCCTGATCACAAATACATTTTGTTGGTTCCAGCATCATCACTCACTTGCCCAAGAGCTCCATACCCAGCCAGCTTTGCAGTTCTTTTTTATTTTCTCTGGGAATCAAAACTCTCTTCTGGAAAAGTACTCTGACCACCTGTCTTTTCTCCTGTGGAGATTCAGTGTCTAAGTTACAGCATATAGAAAAACTCTCTACTTCATTCTTCAAACTCCTCTGGATGAGCCTCTGCATGGTACCAGACGTTAAGCCCCATACTTAATGTTCTTTTGTTTCAGGACATTTAAAACTGCATGAGGAAAAACACACATGAAAGTGTCTGGAAGTAAATTATGAAGGAAAATGGCCTCATGTTCTTCAGCACCTTTGCCAGTCTTGATTTTTTGTAGTATTCTTCCCATGTGTGAAAATTGTGATTACCAGCAGCATAGAAAATACCTATCACTGTGTTTAGAGGCACACTTCTCCATCCACAAAACAGAAATCAGTGGAGTGCCCTTTGTGCAAATCACAGAACAGTGTGAATTGGAAGGGCCCCAGAGGGATCAATCAAGTCCAACTCTTAACTGAATGGCCCATGTGGCAATTGAGCCCTAACCTTGGCATTAATTGCATCATTCTTGCACCAAATGACCAAGAGCAAATGTTATGCCTTTGCTCCTGAGGGTACAGTACTGTATCCTTGTAGGATGCCTGCTAGATTCTTTCTCTCTGTTTCATTCTTCATCCAAGGAGATGGTCCACCAGAGTGGGCTTCACCCTCCACTACCCAGCTGAGCTGCCCCTGGGGCTGTGGCTAAAGGCATAAACTGAAAGCAGTGCCAAGTTGCTGCATGGAATGCTGGCATCCAACCTGCCTCCTGAGATGGCTCAGGATCCCCTGCACTGGGAAGGACAATTCAGTGGTTCAATGACACCACTGCTTGGCATCTCTGAAGTTCCTCTAGCATGTTTGCAACTCCAGAGAGCCTCAGAATGAAGCTCTTCTGATGTACTTCTGTCTGCTCATGGCAACCTCTAAGTAACACAGAATGCACTGACCATGCAGAGGTTAAAGGGTTCTATTTGGATTCGCACGGCATCTTCCTCCTTCTAAGAAATCAATGCAAGATTTTTTTATTGTCCATACAAGTTTCCCAGGACACACACAGCTTTTAAATGATGACTTAATGTCTTTAAAGTTTTAGGCTCTGCATTATCAGGTAGGAAAATCACTGAAAAGGGTGGACACATTTTGGGGTTTTTGGGACAATGCAGACTGGAAGAGAGAAGAAAGATATTTCTATGAGGACCAAGTTGAAGTAGTAGGCCAGGTAGGCCCATAATGGGACTGTATAACACAAATAATTTCAAATACAGTAATTTCACGATTATAAGCCGCACCTTTTTCATTGAAGAATCCAGCCTACCCCAGTAGTGCGGCTGATCATCAGGTGTGGCTTATCTATGAACAAATCCCAGTGAAATGCCAACCCAGAAATGAGAGCCGGCCAGGGAGGGTGCCTGGGGCTGCCTTTAAAGGCTTCGCTGGTCTATGAAAACTGTTGCAACTTGAGCACCTGACACCAAACCCCGTGCTGGTGTGATTCTGTTACTAACTCGTTACTTTGTCGCACATGGATCCTCGATTAAAAAAAGAAGGGAAAAAAAAAAAAAAAGCTTATATTCAGGTGCAGCTTATATATGGACAAATCCCATGGGCTACCCGGATGTGCGGCTTATAATCAGGTGCGGCTTGTAATTGTGAAATTACTATATATTTTTTAATGGTCCTGCTCTACTTCAGTCTTGACCTCTTAAATGTCACTTGTCCTGTGAGAGACTGTTACAGACCCTCTTTGATATTAATGATCTGCTTCAAACAGACAGCAAGCCCCCAACATCGTGAGACAGAGCTTTAGAAGGGGAGATGCTCTCATTATACTTTATCACAGACAATGCAAACTTCTGCCTCTCTACACTCTGGGAACATCCCAATTTCACAGAAAGGATGACTTGCTCACTCTTGCTGCTTCTTGCTGTTTAGATGCTACACATCTTATTTTGCATAAGCTTCCCCCTCCTTTTCATGGCTTGTGCCAGTCTCATAATTTCATGGAGGGAAAAGAACTTCACTTCTTGCGAGAAGCTGCACAAATAAATAATAGAAGTCCATACTGTAAGCACCTTGCAAAAACAGACGCTGAGGAAGAGTCAGCACATATTGGTTCTACCTGGATGCTAAACCATACGCAAAGTGGTTTTTGGCCAGCAGCAGTGGTGTTGTGTGTCTGCATACAACCTTTTGAGCATCAACTTTGAAAGTTTTTTTACCCTAAGTAGGTCATAATTTTTGTTCCCAAGTCACTGTGCAGAAAGAAAAAAAAAATCACTGGGGTGTCCAGTGACATTATGGGGGTAGGATGAAGGTAAAATGACAGTACTTATTTCTTCATTAAAGCAAAGCATCTGCCACTTTGTTAATATTCCAGTATGCCCTGCTCCCAGAGAACTGTGAAGGCAGCAATGATTAAAGGCAGCTCCGACTGGAGAAAATGCATGTTACACTGACCTCAAAAGTGTAATTCAAAATTTATGCTGCTGAATGTCCTACACTCTAGTCTGAGGAACCATCTGTGTAGATGAAGGTACAGTACATACATAGTCTCAGGAGAGGCACCCTGGACTTATCATCAGCGTGACTTGGAACAAAAGATGACGGTCTACTGTCAATCCCTCCTGCCTAAAAAAATAATTTCAAGTGAAGCTTATGACCCTGGAGGTGAAAAGTTACTGAACCTGGTCCTCAGAGAGGCCACTGCCCTGACCCATCAGCTGTAATTGCTCAAAGAAGCCACCACAGGCTGCTCAGGGAGGTTTTGCTGTAAATAGGCAGCTGTGAACACAGGAGACTACAGTGGCTTCCTGCCAAAATTCTGCATTTTAATAACTTTGTAATTGCATATTTTTGCAATCTGTTGACTCTGACATATTTTAAGAACATCAAAAGAGTAAAACAGTATCTCCACCAGATTTTCTGGTACTTTAAATTTCACAATGAAGTTTGCATCAACTCAGTAATTACTATGAGTAATTCATAATAAAGGTTATAATGATGTGACACATTCTAGTGAATCCCTGAAATTTAGGATGTTCAAGTGATAAAAACAAAATAGAAATTAAATTCAATAGTAAACATTAGAAGAAAAATAATTAAATTCCACAATTAAAAAAAACCAGATTGCAAATCCAGCCTGGGTGATGGTGTTGCTATCAAGCTCATGTAATTTAATTAGAAGTGATTTGCTTTAAAGATGAAGAATAATTTTAGCAAAAATGGCTGTGATCCTGCAAATGCCAGCATCCACAGGCAAAACCATGCATATGAATAGTCTACTGCACAATGGAGCCACGTGTGTGAAACTCTTTGCAAGACTGAGGCTTCAGTCACAGTTTGCACAACAAAACACTTGAAAAAATGATCCATCTTAATAAAAATTATGTGGAATTAAACCCACTTTTACTTGGTTATGCTTTTCAGATTAGTGCTATGAACAATATATTGTGTACTGGATATGGAAGAAGTTTCAAATTATCCAACTTCCTTTGCTTAAAGAAACAGAGTCAAATGTTTTGGCTCACCTTAGCTCACTGTACCCTTTTCATCCAACATGCTGAAACCATGATCCCTACAGCAGATTTCCAGGGAAAGACAAAAGATTCCTGGATGCAGTATTTCTTTCATGTACTTATAGGGTTTGAGAGATCTTGAAAATCTTGTTTCACTCGAAACTGAACTTTTTACATCTTCCCTCAATACAGATACACTGACCAACCATTTCAAGTTAACCAGTTGAACTCTACTACTTACAAGGAATAATAACGTAACTTCAGTTTTATGTTTGTAATGTCTTTCTTAAGGCAGAATTTTAACAATGGAAAGGCTTGTTGTCCCATTTAATGAGTAAAAGAGTGAAAACTCAGTTCTCTTACCCCTCCTTCCAATGAGGCAGCAGATTGAAATGAAAATTAAGTCTATAGCTTCCAAGACTAGAAGCTATCTAAGGAATCACTTCATAATAAAGCAGATAAGTAGTTATAACTTAGAGCGTACATCTCCAAAGGTTGATCAGGCTGAATGGGCTCTGACTGGCTCCTTTTCTTCCCTAATCCTGAAAAGCAGCAACAAAAGCCCCCAGTGGGCAGGTGAATTTGCTCCAGTATACACTGGGAAGGACAGTGAAAGGCTGCCAGAGCTATGATTGAAGGTTTAGCTACACCTGTTCAGCCCAAGAGGTGCTGGGTTTTTTGTTGTCATCTTTTCACCCCCAAGTTGTCATTCCTTGTTGTTAGAGCTTATTTCCTCAGTAAAGGTGTGTTTGCTAGCAAGAGAGGGAGAGTTCTGGGTGACAGATCCTGGTGACAGATTTTCCACATATAATGATATACAGATGTGATTTTCATTCTGATTTGCAAAAGGAAATGCAGTGTTATTTCCCAATTCTGAAGAATGTAAAAAATTCAATGATTTTCTTTTAACCCTGAATATTTGGCAATACTTTTCTTGAAGGGTTCTTGCAATTATTTTTCTGTTTTCTTATTAATTCTCTTCCATAGTCACTATATGTACCTCAACCCCCAGTTTGAAATAGTATCACGTAGCCCCAGTAAATACACCAGTTCTTATGAACAATGAATTAAGTATTTAGAGAGAATAAACCAGAGTTGCAAGTATTTAACATTACCAGTTTTTATGAACAATGAATTAAGTATTTAGAGAGAATAAACCAGAGTTGCAAGTATTTAACGCTAGTCATTAAATACAGCAGTATAAACATAAGATCCTATAAGAATGGCCCCATGGCAGATGAGACAGATTTATGATATATGTGGAGTGCAAATTCCCCACACCTTCCTAAAGCCACAACTTTTTAGTGGCAAGGGAAACACAGCAGTTGTTTCATCCCCTTGTCAGCTCCAAGAAGTGACCTGAAGAGCTTTATTCACTTAGAAATGTAAAGTAATACATAGTGAAAGACCATACTTGAAATGTTCTCCATCACTCACCCACTATGAAACCTTCATCACCAGGCAGGCATAGACCACAACACTTTCTAGCAGGAGCTTCCAGTGGCTGCTTCAAGGCTCAGCTATGCCATAGGATGAAAGTAACACTTAATTTTACTTCTTTATTGGTGGGTGGGAGGGATGGGAATGTAACAAATGACCCCTGACATAAGGCATTTCATGGAGAATTGACCAGTTGGGATTAATGGCCCTTGGCTGAATCTGGGCTATAAAATTTTTCAGCCAGCCATTAATTTTCAGGAAATGTTCTATTCCTCAGCCATTATTACTTAAATAAAAACATATATTGTATATATGATCAAATCAAATTACAGCTAGAATTTTGTCAAGCACAGATAAGGGTGTAAATTTACTGTATTATTAAGGCTTTTCCTTTTATGCTCAGATAACTATAGTTTGGTAGTGGGAATGACTGTTATACATGCTCAGGGAAAACACCCTTGCTTTGTCCTTGCGTAAAGCAATCATGGGATTAGAAGCTGGGATAACTAATTTAAAAGAAATCATCATCAATTACCTCAATTTTTCTGTTAGGATCAGGAAGAAAAGCAGCGTACATGTACTCACAGATGTTCACTAAAATTACACTCAATTATATGTATATTTATCACACGAAAACATATACATTACATCAAACACATGGAAGGGGCGTGGCATTTTTGCAGCAAATTTGGGCTGAATATATTAATTATGCATATGAAAGCTGTAATTGAACAGTGCAAATCACCCTACAGAAAGGCTAATAAAACTTTCCTATCACACATATACTTCCTGTTTTTTTCTGCGCACTTCAGGAGCACTGATTTATGAAAAGCAATTTAGCAAAATTTTATGGAAGCTATCACTTGCAAGACTGAATCAGTACTTCAGCTGCCATTGGTGAGACCATACAGTGATTTGAGAAAGTAAAAGACTATCACCAATAAAATTTTAGAAGCCTTTATAAATGAGTGCAAATAGATTTTCTATACAAGTACCTTGAAAATGTCACAGTAACGTCTGGACCAATGACAGGTATACAGTCCAGTATAGTTAGTATTAATGTATTATTTTACCAATAGAGAGAAGGAATTTATAAGCTTACAAAGCATCTACGTAGGGCCAATGGTGATCAACTGATACCTGACTTTAAAATCTTGAATGCTTTTTACGTCTACAGAAGTGATGTCCTCGTCTGGAGATGTTTTACCTTTATGAGATGCTCTGTTTTCCTTCCAGAGAGCTCGGCACAGCGTGCCTCAAGCTGTATCCTTAGTGGTGGCCCCACTGAGGACACAACAGGGGGTGGACTGATTTTGAGGTGACAAAGCTAAGAAAGGAGGGGTGAAGGTTCAATCACCCAGCAGCAACAGGCACTAATGCTATTCCCAGTCTTGGAGGAGCAGAAGGGCTGGACATCAAGCCCCATGGAATAGGAAGTCTGCAGCGCATGCCAGTCACCCCAACAGCTCTGATGGGAGGTACTGAGTTCTGCACTGTTTTTACAATGCCACTTGCAGGAAATGAAGGACATTCTAAATCCACACCATGGATACCAATTTATTTATGCTGAAATGTGCATTACTTCATGTCAGTTTGCGGGCACGCAGTTCCTGGCCCTGCCCCTCACCTCACTGCATCAGTTCTGAGCTCCCTGGCACTCTCAATGTGGTGCCCTTGAGTCGCTCTGACCATTCCACTTCCCTTTCACACCCAGCCTTTGGTCTTCCTCTTGTCTCCTGTGAGGGCTAGCAAGCTTTTGCTTCATTCAGTTGCCACATTCAGCCATCTCACAGTCCCTTCCCCACACCAGCAAGTACTTTGTTTTTTAACAAAACAACAACATGAATCTTCCGAGCTACTCAGCACCTGCAGTTTGTCAAGTGAGAAGTCTGCCCAAAGCATGTGCAGACAGGGCTGCTCAAGAAAGAGTTTCAGCTTTCCAAATAATTTGCTGTTCCTAATATCTTCCACAGTGGTCTGCCTCATGCCTTGTTAGTTCTATGGATTGCAGAAAGACTTCCAAGCAGCGTGATATTAAATGCTCTAAAAAATGACAAAACCAGGACAGGGGCCAGTGTAAAGTGAGCTTTATATACACAATCAGTGAAATAAAGACTTACTGTCTCCACACTTCATGGTCACATTTGAAACAAAGGATAATTAAGTTTGCATGTTCTGATTCACCTTGGCCTTCTTCAGTCTTGTACTTAACGTAGTCATTGATATGCAAACCAGTTTTATCAAGTCTCAAGAGATTATTCTGGCTGGTACTAATGACTGAGCTAAAAAAAATCAGGTTTGATCAGACTGATGCTGAAGAGCTGCATATTCAGCTCTAAATTTGTATTTCCTGGTATTTACTGCCCATTTTCTGTGAATACATACAACTGACAAAAAAAGTGCTTTGTAAGGACACAAGTCTGGACAAAATTTACTCTCAAATCCTGCCTATGTGCACTCTGGGAATCCAATGCGCCACAACTGAGAAGGCAGCTAAGATCTTTTTTCCTTTTCCACTCTTCGTACTGAAAAGAAACTTTTTTACCAGACTGCATTAACCCGTAAGAGAATCAGAAAGCAAATATTAATTTCTGCCATAAAAGCAATGAGCAAATGCAGCAAATATTTTATGTGGGAATTTCTGTAATCAATACTATAAAAGTTGGTGAAAAATGCACCAGCACCTTAAAATGCATTGAAACCTGTAATGAAATTTAATAGTAATCATAATGTTTAATTCACCAAATGGATGGAGCATAAGAGATCATCCACTGTGAAAAATACAATTCAAACATTCTTAGAGCCCTAGAATAATACAAAAACAATTGAGAATTAAAGTATATTTATTTGCCACAAATTGAAGTTCTTTTCCGAGTAGAGAAAAGGCAGGAAGACAATGTGAGGTGGTATTGCCGTGTTCCCTAGATGTACAAACTGCTTAAAAAACAATTAGGTAAGAAGATTCATACTTTGCTTTTGTCCCCTACAAACCAGTATGTCTTATCAGTGTTACAAAGAAAGGTATCACCTAGGAGACAGAACAAACAGCAATGCTTTTAAAATTAGTATGCCTTTCAAAATTTTAAAAGGAAACTGTTGTCCTTAGCTGTGACCCTTGGCTAATGCAAATCCACTTACTTCTATTGCTTCATTCTCCTTGCTTTATTTTCTTATGTTATTCAATATATTCCATTCCTTTTGTAAGACTGAGAGCCTATAGAGGCAGGTATTGTGCATATGCTATATGTTCATAGAATGCTTCTGTAAGTCTTGTTCATAGCTTCTAAACAAGCTTCAAAGCCTTGTTTATAGTCACAGCAATGACTGAAAAATGAAATTTCATCAGCTCAGAAGTACAATTCATGGGATGCAACACAGATAGGTATCCCAGTAGATAGTTTAATTTTAGAAGTAAGAATTCAATACTTCCAAACACTTCAGTAGATATTTTTGTAATTTGTGCTACACCTAAACAAAGTAAGGATAGATTAAGGGGCGATTAAGATTTTCAGATATTTTTTATCTGAAACATGGTTAAACATGGTTAGCAGAAGGAATTTGTTAAGTATTTCTGAAAAATCAGGACAGTTAGTAAAAGGCTTAATTTTGGCTTGTAAACATTTTGGTCCCAGTGGCATAGAAAATGCATAGTTAGAGGAAAAATACCGAGTATCTTTTTCAGTTTAAAACCACTGTACTATTATTCTCCATATCAGCCAAAACTACTCCAACTTCCTTACGCACATGAAAAATAACACCAGACACTGAGAAGCAATTACCATCTCCTGTGTGATGAGTCCCTTATGCTTGTAATTAACGTGGTTTAGCTTAACAACAAAACAAATCTGAAATTAGTAAGTATTTTGTTACACTTTCTTTGTTCTACAAAGAAAACCCACCAGGCAGCCGAAGAAGAGCTATATCAACATATTATCAACATATCTTCTCATAGTTTTCAAAGCCTTTTGGTTTAGGTTATAAAATGAAGATGGTGAAGGAAAAGAATTGCTCATAATGCTTTGAATGGTATGATGAGGTTGCCAGCTTGAAATGATTAGCTACTCATTAATACAATGGTGAAGTGATTTTTCCTGTCAGTCCTCACATACATGGATTTTGCACACACACTTACAAGATATGATAGTACAGCACAAAATAAACCAAAAGCACCGATAACAGAATCATCTAGTCACATTCAACTGATGATGAGAACCATTTGTCTCCTTTTTTACTTGTACATTAAGATATGATTTTAAACGCTTGCACAGGAGCTATTTTTTCTCCCATTTCCTGCCTCTTTGATACTGAGGTGTTTTGAATTACAATTCTGTGAATGGTTTTGTCTGCGGAATATTCTGGAGCTGACTTTGTACTGTGTTTATTTCAGCAGTGATGAGAGGTTTTTGTCCAACAGCTCAAGTTGTCATGATGCTTGTGGTGATTCAACCCTGGTGTCTGAAATGCTTTGAAATCTCACAAGGTGAGAAACAGCACAAGCTTTCTTGATCTTAGTATTCGGGCCTTTTTTTCACCCCTGACTGAACAGGCACTGTGGGTGAGGATTTTGATTGGGAAAGAGAAATTTTGGGCCAAAATCCCACAGTGAGATGTGGTCTCCAGAAAGATTAACAAGTTCTTCAAAACAGCAAAGATAGATTGCTGCTTGCCAGTAGCACTGTGATCCACTTAGCTGAGGCATAAAAAAAAATTTAAAAATTGCTCCTTCTGTTTCCTGATGCCTTTCATCACTCTTTATGTAGGAAAGTAAATAGCTGATGCTAGCCCAGCACCTGGCCAGTCATTGCCCTTTTCATAAATCAAAATAAAGCAAACATCACTTTCTCCACAGTGTAATCAGGACACAAGTTCCCAGTGTATGGTGCTTTCTGCTGTCAGCTTTCTGTATTTATCGTGTCTTTTGGAAATCAGTTCTATGCAATGTGAACATGGAGACGTGGAAATGAAGAAGAGAAATTTGCACGGTATCACTCCTCAAGTTTACTTATCTTGTAAATCCATAAGGCACCTCTCATGCTCATGTAATGACCATGTTATAAATAAAAAAGAGAAAGAAATCACCTCTGCAAAGTAAAATCAACAACAAATGTAACAGTTTTCCCCTAGTAAATGCTAGAAAAATACAAGGAAAAGAGATCCCCCACCTCTTCAATATTTTAAGGCAATATAGTTATGAGAGCATAACTCATTGAGTATGCTTCTGGTATTAAGGACAAAAAAAGTTTTTCATAAAACTCAAGCCATGATGGAAAAGAAACAACAAAAAGTTATTTATGATGGACCAAAGGGTTTCTCACATGGACCTGTATAAATAAAGCCATTGTATTACTGAGTATTAACTCAGTTGCCATTTTGCCTGTAACTGAGATATAATTGTTAGAGCAATCTATTCTCAAAGATGGTTTGCATCAGTCATGACAGGCTATTTACACCCAAATGTTGAAAGTTATGATTCAACTTCCTTTTATGTGGCCCAAAGAAGATTTGGAGATAAGCAAAGGAAGGACTTCAAAAGGTGTCAACAGATAAAAACATGCATATATTTTATAAAATTTTGATAAACTCTTTAATACAGTTTTAGCTTTTACTGGCATCATATTCCAGCACCTCACAAACAAGCAAAATGCAAATGCATTGAAATAATTAAACTTCCTCTAATAGTCCCAAGAGTAAATATTCATGAAATTTTCTTTAGACACATAATTTGATGTCAAAATAAGAATAATTCCATAATTGCACAGAATAACCCCAGCACTGCCTTGCACCACAGAGGAACTGACCTGCCTAACTTTAAGCCTCTAAATCATACCTAAACTGGAAGCATAAAGTGATTCAAAATGGGTAGTAGAGATGCCCTGAAAGAGGTTTTTGGAGGACACTTCTACGCCACTGATGATTCACTGCTCATAACCTTCTTGCAGATCATGGATCATGAGCTTATGAAAATGCAAGGCCCAAAAACAGTGACACAGAGAGGTGTAAATAATTGCAGTGTCCATCTTGAAAGTGCAGTAATGCTCTTCCTAACTTTAAAAAGGTCTGAAACCTGTATTCCCAAGAAGAATAGGCCAACAGTGAAGATGGGGACATTTTCTTCTCTGCTGCAGCTCACATTTCTCAGTTCAAGAGAATTCAGCTTGGTGTCATCCACAGAGGCAAATTTCTAGGGGAGGCAGACCACTAAATATCTTATGGTAAGAAATATCAGATGATATGTGCTCTTGCCCTTCACCTGCAGATGCTGTGGAGCAGAAAAACGAAGAGACAGCCAAAACACAAGCGAAGTTTAAATGAGACTGGTGTGAATCATGACTGCAATAACCAGCTCACCTGGGGCATGTCTCCTATGTGTAGGCAGGAGCTCAATCAAAGCAGTCTGGTATAAATGATGTGATTTTAGAGAGAATGACTTAAGCTAACTCAACCTGGTATGAGAACATTTTGTGTTGATCAAAACCTGAAAAAAAATCAATACAAAATGAAAATTCCACCAGTCAGGCTTTGAGTAGTGGCAGACTCTGACATTTGGATCTGAGCACTGCAGGCAGACATCTCTTTTCAGGCACAGGCCTGTCTCCAAATCAGATGCTCATTTCACCTGCTTGGCACAGCAGCCTTTAAATTGACTGTCCCTTACTTCCTCTGGACACAAAAATAAATCAGGTTAGCTCAGCCCAACAACAGAAACTGCTAAAGCTCACCTGGCCTGCAGCAGATCAGGAACTGTTCGGGTGCCCTGCTCTGACAGCAGACTGATGGAGTAGCAAATCCTGTAGAGGAGGATGAGGGAGTAGTGAAGCACCTCTCCCATTAAGTTGCATCAGGTCCACAGGGGCCACAGCCCCAGGGGAAAACGCAAGGATCTACATTAAGGGCCTGCTGTGCTAATCCATCATGATGGGACAACCTCAAGACTATTCCTTCCCTGTTTGCATTTAGAGCCTGGGTAAAACAGACCAGCCTTAATTCCCATGCACACAAATGCTTAAGGCAAATGCTTAAAGCCCACAGACAACCTTTAGTGAAAAACTCTCCTTTTCCAACAAAACACAGAAGTACATAAGCAAGAAGCTCCAATTCCATCAGCAGGCTGCTCCATATCCTTGTGATAAGTAAGTAATAGAGAGACCCTGAGCTACATATATGAACCACTTAACGAATC
The DNA here is from genome assembly GCA_009812075.1 of Sialia sialis. NCBI lineage: Eukaryota > Metazoa > Chordata > Aves > Passeriformes > Turdidae > Sialia > Sialia sialis. The sequence continues at coordinate 496,011 of VRYO01000406.1, forward strand.
CTAGTATATAGGGTACTAATTATTCACAGAAGGTTTTAAAAAAAAGTCCTTGTTGACAAAATGAATAGCATATTTCCTGCAACAAAGGGTCTTTCAATACTCTTCATTTCCACATCAGACTACCTGGGTTGCTCTTATGCTTCCCATCTTCTTTTTTCTCCTACTCTCAATCTATAACTCATGGAGCTTCAGCTCTGCTTGGTTTAATGGACTTCATTCTCAGCCATCTTCTCATTTGCCAGGCAGAACTGAGCTACATCTTGGGGAGAACTGTACAAATACAAACAAAGTGAACAAAAATTAAACTGCTTTCCTTTGTTTGTAAAGGCTTACACAGGATGCTACAGCAGGTATTACATTAAAACCTAAAATAAATAAATGTAAGCTGTTCCAAAATAGTAAATATGACATTACTTTCCATGAAACCCAAAGATTGAAAAGAGAAGGAAAAAAACTCCAAATGGAAAAGGTAAAAGAGCAAAACAGTCACTACACCTTGGTAAAAGTGAAGTTACTTACAATAAAATCTAAAGCAATATTTGTACCCTTTGTCCTGGGTAATCAGCAAGCAGTAATTATTTGTTCATTAGCTGCTCAAATCACTGTAAGTTGGTGATGTGCTCAGAAATGGCTGGGGAGTAGACAAATTTTTCTCCCAAGAAATCAATTCAGCTCCTTCAAGAAAACATGATTAATATTTTCTTGGGATGCTGCCTGCACCAGAAGGGCAGCTATGTCTTTAGACATTATTAATATAGAGTACACTCCTGCTATAAAACTCTCTCAGGTAAAGCCAGCTATGACAGAATTACTGACCTGTCAAACTTCACCAATTTGCTTTCTAACACTGAGACCATCCAAGCCATGTGAGTGCTTACCAAAGCTTCTATTTCTCACTGCTCCTGCCTGGCAAGGCCACAGGGTTTTTCCTTCTGCATATGTGCATAAAGATGTGGAAATATGGACAACATGTAACAAACCACAGTCAATAAGGTAGTGAACACACTCTTACATGAGACACTTAAACTGCTCCAGGATGAGGGATATATTTTGGTTTTCCTCTTCAAGATGAGAATAAAGAATCATCGCATTTATCATACAAATTTACTGCTTTGGAAATGGGTATTTGAATAGTTTTCTCCTTTATTTTTATTTCTTTTTAATTTTTAACCTATTTCTGCAGGTCTTCTGTCATTGAAAGCCTACCTGATGGCATAATAAAAGTGTACATTTAAACTTTCTTAGTCACCAAGACATATACCTACACGATACCTAGAAACATTAGCACCTGAAAATGCATTTTTACATATGGAAATATCCACTTATACATAACGTAAGTGATCCTAGAACATAGCATCAAGCTTTTTTGGTGTTAAAACAGAAAACCCCCAGCTTTTCCCCCTGAGAAAAGACATTGTAGATGCCTATGGAAAAATTTCTTACTACTACAAAATAATACAATTTATTCTCAAGATGTCAACTGAGCAATAAAGCACAAGCAACCATAAAGTACTCAGAAACTTTTCTGCAGTTGCCTGTACTTCTTTATCCAAGATATTTTTATGTGTGTGCAAATGAGCACATACATTATCGGACTTGTCATTAGCTTATCTAAATCTTGACATGAAGTATAAATTGTTAATGATGTGCAACTGAGAAATGTCAAAAGTATATAGCAGAGCCAAAAGTCAGCATAAAAAGGTAAATAGGAAAACTTTCCATGGCATCTTCTTTCCTGCTATAAAAATGTATAGCAATAGCAGTTAAGCAATCTTTACACAGCACTAAACAGGTGAAAGAGTAGAAAAATCCTTATTTCACAACAATACTTAGGGGAAAAAATAAAACTCTTAAAATGAATCCTGGAATAGTCAGTCCTAATTCTTCTTTGGTGACAGAAACTTTCAGATTTCCATGTCTTTAGCACTACTGTTGGCAACTGATCACTTTGCAGGATAATTGCACTCTAGTGCCATCCCTGATTTTACACTGAACTTGGATACATTGCTTCATTTAAACAAGGGTTTCTCGTTTTTGTTATTTATCTTTTTAGTTAACTGCATGAGGAAGGGTCTACTTCATAAGCGTTGTTACACATTTATACACCAAGATCTGAAGAACAGTTGCTGTAGGCCTGGAGTTTGACAGGGATCACACATCTAATGAAAAGGTAAGAAAACTGAACTCTGTAATATCCCACGGAAGAAGGAGGGAGAGTGGGAGGGATAACTTCTTCCTTGAGACCCATCCAGATGTCACAAGCTCTGAGATAAACAGGAAGATGTTGGTTTCTCCTTTGTATTGATGATTTATAAGCAGGAGAGTGTTGTTCCTTCCTTCTAGAGAAAGGAAGTCACCACATACCTCCCTGCACCAGGCACGCACAGATCTACAGTCAGCAAGGATGCTCTTGAGGTGTTGCAGTTTAAACACTACCTATTCCTCAAGGGTGCATAAAATCAATGTCATGCTCATCCTGGCTTCTAGTGGTTGCAACATAAACCCAAAGGTACCCTACTGAGGTGATGTGAGTAATTTAGGATTTATATCAGCTAAAGCAAAGCAAAGCAAAGCAAAGCAAAGCAAAGCAAAGCAAAGCAAAGCAAAATACAGTAACCTCTGTAGCCCACAGCTCATGTACTCCATGTAAATACGTGTCACTCTGAAAGCTTATCCAACCTCTTTGTCCAAGGAAATATTTACTTTGTGAACTGCATGTTTCAAAGTCACATTTTACATCCAGCACATGTTCATACAGTTCATCATACATGTTCATCAGCAGCTCTTGGCCCACCAGTATCCTACCTGCAGCATCAACTCTCCGGCTACCAAGAGCTGCCCTGTTTCCTTAAGACTTTTAGGCTTTGAATCAATTTAATAGTTCAGTGCTGAGAGAGTTTAACATACTGTAGAAGCTCATGCAGAACATCAGCTACTAGAAAGACATATTTCGCATGAGCGGTTTTCATTCAGTTTGCAGGAATGCTAGTTTGCAGAGTGCATAGATATCCCATAATGTTATGTACTGTGTTCTCAGCTATGGGCCATTGTTACTACTACTGAAAAAGCTGTTCAGTAATACTTCATGAAAAAAATTCCTCTTTTACTTGTCCAAGGTTTCCTAGAGTACCCTGATATTCATTGGAGAAATAGAAAGCAAGAGCACAAAGAATGGTGAATAGCCAAACTAGGGGGCATCAAGCCATCATAAGAATATGTGGAATATGAAAACAGAAATAGAGATGTTCAAGTCCCAAAGTTTGATGTCCTGGAGGCTAAATTAAATCAGAGCCAAGTTTCTGCATTAAGGGAAAACAACAAGAAATTTGTCCAGAATGTTGTATTTGGAAACCTGCTGATTCAGCAGGTTAGGGTCTGTCAAATGATTGCTACACTTAACATCAGCAATTAACCTCAAGATATTAAACTTTCTTTTTGTATTTACTGCCATCCAAATGCAGACATGCAGAGTGCATTTACTTCCTCCAAGGAAGTACTCAAGAAATGCTCAAGAAATTAGCTTTAGTCAAAGGACAGGTTCAGGGCACAACATTTCATTTTAATTTAAAACTAGAATATTGATGTTTTAAGGATGGATTTGTTAAACAAGCATGTAAGAATGGGAAATTTTCAAGGTATCATGTAATTAAAAGAGAAAAAAGATTACATGTTGAAGAATACAGTGACATCTACTAATCCTGACGAGAAATCAAGATCATCATATTACCTAAGTAAAGCAAGGATTCTTTTTGGTTCAAGAAACCTCAGCAAGTTGAAACTATAACTATGGAAAATTATTAAGCCTAAAATTTCCAAGGCTCTCGAGGACCTTGAGGATATCCCAAAGCATTGAATACAACAAGAGTCATGTATGTTGCTGTCATCATTTAAAAAATATCTTCAAAATACTCCACTTGATAGCAGTGGTCTTTCCAAAACATGATTAAGAATAGGTTGCTCTCAGGAGGGAGAGAGCTAACACTACCAATAGTATTGGCAGTTCAGAAACAGAAAAATCTGATATTATCCAGGATATGATGCCTAAGAACAGCTTTAATTCTTTATTAAATAATAAAGTTGCTAGAGAGACTGAGTTTCAGAGCAGAGGAATAAATTACTCCCTTTATTTTAAGCTAACTTTGAGGACTGTTCCTTACCTTCCTAAGGAGGTGGAGCAGGGCACCAAATAATGTTTATTACTTTCCAGCAAAGCTGAAAATGAGGAAGGTGCTAACAGTCAGATTGTGAAATTAATTCTTAATTCCCCGTTCTAGTGCTCAGTCTCATTATGCCCTGGATTAAAACAAACAAATAAAAGAATCTGCCAAAAATAGAAGAAAAATTACAATGCAGTAACTATTCATAGTAAGGAAGAAAACAAGTTTTAAAAAAGTAGGGAAAAATAAGGGTTGATCCCCTCCACACTTTTCATGCAAATTATAAAATGATATTTTCAAGCATTATCACAGATGTCAATGTACAAATCTTCTGAATTAAGAAATGAATTTTACAAAGATTGACAGCTTTAATGACTATTCTAAATGACGAACAGCACTGAACTCAGAACAGAGGGCAGTCTAAGCAGGGCTGCTATTAACTGAGCAATTAATTGACCTTGTGTTCTATAAAAAATATAAAAAATTCAGGGGAATAAAGTTCACATTATCTTGTTGGATATTTTTGTCTTTTGCAAGAGAGATCTTTAAAATTTATTAAAATGCTCTTGATTAAGCAATCTGATTTACAGGCAGTAAAAAAACATAGAAAAGCAAGTGCCGTATCTTGACTAGCATGAAAATGCCACAAGTACACTCATTTTTCAGTTTTTTGAGTTGGACCAATTATTAATAAAACACTTTAGAAAATAAGCAATATGCATTAAGAAAACATTAAGAAAGTGTTTTTCAGCACAGTAATGGCCATCTTTAGAGTTCATCAGATGTGTGAGATGGCAACCACTCCCCAAGCGACCAGTTTCAAATTCTGCTGAGGACAGGAGAAGGAAATAGTTTGACCCTGAAAAAAACCTCTGAATAAAGTACAGACTTACAAACATGCACATTTGCATCTGCAATTGAATTCCTCTGACCATACATAGAAATAAGAATGATAGCAATTCATAAAGTACTTCTGAAAAAAGTACTTCACCCAGGAGAGGAAATGAGGGTGAGATTTATCTGAGTAAAAGCAAACACCTGCAATGCCCTAAGGCTCTAACTGTATAGGGGGTGTGACTCAAGGTAAACTTGTGAAGTAAATCAAATAAATGATACTTTCAAATGGTCCACTCATCTTCTGACCATAAAAGGACCAACTGTGACTTGCTAGCTGTAGAAGTACAATGTTTGGCAAGATGAATCATAGCATTTTTCTAACAGCACCACTGAGGACAGATGATTTGTCCCTTAATCCCCTGTCCCTTCTTCCCTTGCAAATGTTATATTTCCTATGTATTTTCCCAGTTATATTTTGAGAGACATGCAATAACTGTTACAAGTCTGAAATACCTACATCAAAATATGTTTGTAATGGATTATGTGTGTATAGACAGATGTATCTCTGGATCCTCTGCTGTGAAGTCAAGGATGCAATAGTATTCCATATATCATGAAAATGTCCAAAATATTGTTAAAAGCAGCCTGCAATATTTTGAGTAACATAAACTGTAACATACAGCTGTTGATTTACATCCATCCAAACAGCTACTGATGATTTATGAGTTGTGTATTGATAGGCTTTTTATTAAAAGAGTGACCTCAGTTCCCAGAGAGCCCCTTTGTGTCTCCTGCACTAGGAATTACAGTTTTCTCCATTGGAAATGTCATTTCTACTTGTTCACTCCATTGCCTACCTAGAGCAAGTCCACAAGAAGTATTGTGGGACCAGTGCTATGCCAAGGAAGAGCTAAATCAGCCTCCAACTCTGCTGTTACTCTGGGAGCTCATCTGAAATGCAAGGAGGAGTAAAAGTCAGATTAATATCATACGAATGAAAGGAGAGTGATTACAGTAAATGTGACATTTGAGAAATTGTATACTAAACAAATAGAGAAGGAAACAGAAGGCAGTCCAAGCTGTTTTGCTGACCCTCACGTGCACATTTATTCAACTCTCAACAAAACATTTAAATCATAATTCCACAGTAAGGCTGTCAGCTAATTATCAACCAGACTCCCTAATCTTCTTTTTCTTAACCTTCTCTGTTTGTACAGGCACTTCTGCAGCTGGCCAGCTGTTCGCTGCTTCATGTTGTCATAGAGAAAGAATTATAATAAAATGCACAGACCAACAGAAAACAGTATCAATGTTGCCGAACATGTTGCAAAAGGGCAAGTTCCCTGCTTCTGATGTAGCAGAATTTTACAGAGTCAACCAGCTGCCTAGGGGGGCAATAATAATTACTTGGGACAATTATAATAGTACGGGTAGAAATAGGACAGTGCAATGAACTGAATTGTCAAACTGCTGGCTGATGCCTCTCATGGTGACTTGAAGTTCCATCTCTCATTAAGCTGCACATTGTCTTCAAAGAACACCACAGCACTACACAGGCCAATGCACACTTCTGCCAAAACCTGTGTCAAGAACCTCTGGAAGGCCCTCCTGCAAAGGATGCACCCACAGCTGCACAACCTTCTCCTTTTCCTTGCTCCCCTCTCTAGTCATCACAGTTACAAAGACAGCTTAGAAAAGTGCACAGAGACAAAATAAAATGCTACTCAGTGCAACAGACACCTCATCAGTCACAGTGACTTGTTAAACTATTGAACATAAAAGGTGACAATTAAATATCAGCACAATCATTTAGCTGCTGATCATTTAGCAGAAATATCAAGTCTGTCCTACAATCCAAACTGCCTCCCACACAGTGCCAGATAGAAAATTGAATATTGCAACACCAGGGGAAGAGCATCTTTTCTAGTCTGTACTCTCATCTTCCTCCCCAGCTAAAAGATTAAATTAAAAACTTAATTAATTAATTAATTAATTAAAAACTTCCTTAAAAGCTGCAGTTTTAAGGAATAAAAGCACCTAAAGCAGCATTATACAACCAGTTTGGCTGTAGTGATATAACCAGGGAACACAGATGTTCAACAGATATGAAGTAAGAAGCCATGAAAAAGTTCTTAGGGTAGAATTATGACTGGTATTTACATAAGAAGATTAAGTCAAATAGTTGAGATTCACAATTAAAGGCCATTTAGATCTAGTGCTTAGGGACATGGTTTAGTGGTGGACTTGTCATTGTGAAGGTTTTGGCTGGACTCCATGATCTTAAATGATTCAATGATTCTATGAAAGTGGTTAATGACACAAGAGAGAAGATGTATCTCCTCCCTGTAAAATGGAGACACAAAAGAACAGGATACTCCTTCAAAACATGTGACATCAGACTTTGTTCCCAGGAGTGAGCTGAATACAAGCTGCAGTCCAAATACAAAGGCAGTCCAAAGGCAGGAGCTCTCCAGTGCCTCCTGTCTCCCACTCCAACTATCCTACTATCCTCATCTCCAGTACGGTTCCTTACCATCTCTGCAGTGATCTTCATCTCTCCTCCAGCCTTTTGTCAAAACTATACTCATTACTCTCTGCATAGTGCCAGCTTATCACTGCTTCTTTTGCTGACTGCATTTCTTCCTTGAGAGAAGCTGGGGCCTGTGACAGGAGTTGTACTAGGACCACTTCTTTTGCAGGTAAAAATGACAGAGATGGGAGGGACAAAGCATGTAAAGATAAGATTACTATGGCTTTTCAGGATGAGGACTAAAACACAAGGTCTTTGATTTTCTTTTTTTAAATACAGTTTAACAGTTATCAAACATTTCAGGGTCTTTGATACTAAAACCAAATTTCATGCCTGCAAAACTGCTAATGGTTGGCACAACAGATGCCCAGTACAGAAGCTTAGGGCTGTTCTCTCAGAAGACATGCTGATTATTAATGTTACTTTTTCTATTGTGCTCACTAAGAACACAAGTATCTTTGAAGCTTTGGCTACATTTCTGTAAGTACCAGATAACTTATTAAATAACTAATGACAGAGCAGTGTTAAGAAGTATTTGACAGAAGGAAAAACAGAGCTGTACTATTTGCATAAACAGCTGAAAATGGAGATCCGCCTGTGATCTGAGACAGCTGAGAGAGTAAGCAACTGTGAAAAGTCAGGTTCTTAACCTTGCAACCTTCATAGCTCTGTTAAAGCCCCTTATGTTTCTTTTTAAATGATATTTTTCCTACATATTTTTTGACTTTCAAATGAAACTATACCCTTCTCACCACGTTCAGAGTTGTCACTGAAAGACTGTGTTACAGCTGTTACATCTCACTGAATTCAAAACAGTCTAGGTAGAAGCAGCGAGAAAGAATTTCTTTTTTTAATACTCTGATACAACCCACTGATTGTGCCATCTGCCCAACACATGATGAAGAATCTGTAAATGGAGAATAGCTGTAGGGGACAGAGTACAGTATTTGCAGATCTGTGCTTGGTAAGAGATAAGAGTTTATTAAAAAAGCAAATTCGGCTTTTTTGAACATAATACATTAGATATGCAGTATGTTTCTGGCATGAAGTGAGGAAAAAATAAACCAGAAGATCTGTCCAGATGGAGGGGGGAAATACTGCCAAAGGCAGGACAAGAAAAAGGTGCTTGATCCAGTGTGAAGACCATGTCAATGCAATCTGCCCATCATGATTTCAAAAGATGATGGGAGTTCTGTAGATGTCTTTCTGCAATGCAGGAAGTTGCATAAAGAATAAAAATTACAAAGCTCAAGTTACCACGGCATGAGTGTGCAAAACTATGCTAATAAAAGTGACAGTGCAAAGTGCTTCAGTTAAGTATTTAATAAGATTATAACAGCCACATCCATAAATCTGCCCATTACAAATATGAATTATGTGGCACCACTGCAATAATTTCTCTAAATTGGCTCCTCACTGGCACTTCTCCAGTTATTCATAGTAAGGATAGTATGTCTTTATCCTTCTGACTGGCATAGGACAACATATCTTTGGAGAGTCTGATGTATTTATAGGTCATTTAACTGCAGAAAAACCTGTGTGTGTTGCAGAAATTTCAAAGATTCAGAGAACAGCAGCAGAGATCAGAGAGAGGCAAATCTTCTACTCATTCAGCAGCTCTGCTTGGATGCCTCTTTGAAATGTCTCAGGCTGTGCTCAGGGCTGAGTGCTACCACAGAGAAGGGGCTTGGGCAGCGCTAAGCACTGTGACTCCCTGGAAATGCTGGGCTGGGTTAGGAATACCCAGCCCCTGCAGGGACACAGCTGGCTGAGGGCTAGAGGAGTAGTTTTTAGGCTTTGGGGATTGATGGTCTGTTCAGTTTTACTGCCTGCAGACCCCACGGGCTTAATATTCTCCCTTTTAAAAATGCATACCCGAAGTTCCAATCCCTAGAGCTTGCAAGAGCCTTTCAGGAACACTACTCTTAAATCGGATGAGAACTGAGGCATTTTAAAGTCATTATATAAATACCTGCGTAAACACAGTGAACAGAAGGACTCTTTTCTGTATGCCCACATCCCAAGCTACAACTTAAAATATGCAGTGGCAACTTTTCCCCCATAGAATATAAATTATACATTGGAATTGGAAGCACAGCCCATGCAAACACTGCAGTTTAAATAAAGAACAAGTTAGCTGTGTTTTGATTACAAGGTCTTAAAGAGTTTCACTTCAAAAGGCAAAGAAGACTGTAAATTTAGCAACACAAATAGAGAGAAAAAACACCTAAGACCAGCTTTGTGAAACCAATGGAGTCAGTATATTTCAAAAACTGACCCACAACTACAGTTTTCTCTCCAAGTATTCCAACTTGCCTAAACATTTGGAAATTCCATTCTACATAGTAATAAAACCTACAAGTTCAAAATATCATAAATACAAAAAATCCAACAACTTAAGAGTGCTCCAGTTCTGTAGAGGAGGGATTTACAGGCTATTAACATAATAACCACCTGGTTACATGCTATTAACCTAACCATCTCATCAGCTTACCAAATTAAGTTTTTATTACCAGTGCAATAGTGTCATTGCCTTCAGACTTCATTATGCTGGGCACTGTGTGAAGAAAAACTATACAATTGACCCAGTCCTGAAAAATCTACCAATCCAAGGAACAGAGACAGTGAGATGTCAGGAAAAGAAACAAACCAACGGAGAGTGCAGCCTTCTCTCACACAGCACATCCAGTGACCCAGGCAGGAATTACAGTGGCACCATCAGCTTTTGTAAAGAAACATTTACCAATAGCTCTCACAGTACTTAAAGGAAGGTCAGTGGAATCACTCCTGTTTCTGGACTGGAGAAAATGAAGCACAGAGAAGTATGCTTGGAGTTGCCCTGGGTAACCCAGCAAAACTGAGAAAATGCCCATCTAGTGATCCTGGCTCAGTTCCCCATCTGCTGGACTAAGATGTTTCTTACCTAAAACATAATTGAAAACTTTATTGGAGTATAAGAAAAAGGTTTTTTTCTTATGAGGTCAAGTCCAGATAGAATATTGGAACAACTATTCAAAATACAGGCAGTGGACACTCATAACAACAGATACTCTTGTTGACATCCGATCATAACAATTGCAGAATTTTATGATTTTTTATTCTAAACACTTTGTACATTTTAAAGTCAGTCTACCCCACTTCATAATTCTGAGATGTATGGGGAAAACCTAGCATTGAACACAGTATGACTTCAAACTGAAGGATCTTCCATAACTCATAATTATCAGAGCTTTCCCTTGGGTGACAAAACCACCCAGCAATTCCCAAGCCTTCAGTTGGCTAATTCTGGCAATAATTCCTTCCTCTGCTTCAGACTGCAGACCTGTGACACAAATTAATTGTCAGTCTCATTAACTAAAGAAGTTACACCTTTGAATATGTGTACATGAAACCCTGTCTGCAGTGGCAAATCATAACAAAACCAGATTAAAAGGTAAAGATGTCGGCTTAAAACCAAAGCAGAACAAAAAGGTCAGGCTGACTTCATTTATGAAAAAATAACCTTCAACACAACCTAATCCAGATACTACCTTTTTAAATGTAGCTATAACAAGAAAAAAAGTATATAGATTTAGATAATTTAAAAAGGATTTCCTGGGTTTAAAAATATTTTGTCACAAATGTGAACCCAAAATAAAATTAACATCTAAAATTAACACAAATGAAAATATACTTGTCTACTACTCAGCCATCCTGTCTGACATGTCTGCCTCTCTCCCTTACAGACAGCGATAAAGATTTTAGATTCTCCAGTTAACTGAGGATGTGGTCTAATTTCAGAACTGATTAACAGTTCATTGTTAAAACAGCTAATGAACCGGCTGTGATACCAACCCTTATGGGGATCTCTTTTGCTCCCCAATGTCCATTCCTACTGAATACTGAAGCTGTGTAATGGTTTGCTTATTTTTCCTGCAATACTTCCTCTTGAAAAACAACATTCTGTAATGAGGAAATATAAACTACTGAGACCTATCACAAGACTTTTAACAATCTTCCCACTACTTAGGCTGCCCTGAATACCACTCTACTGCATAGTGTGAATTTATGTTAATTCTGTCACTGAGGTTGGCTGCAAGTTTCTTAAGCACTTCTGATTTATGCCTCCGGCTTCTGAAGGAATGTAAAACAAACAAGGTTAAGGAAAGACCTGGTATTTAGTTCAAATTAAAACTTATTTTAAATACATGTTTTTGGTTTTAGGCAAACAACAACTTCAAGCATTGATTCTAGGAGGTGGGAAATCTTATGAAAACATGAAGAAACTAATTTTATGTGAATGTAAAGTTAAGATGGAATGTTAGCACACATTCTGGATCTCTGAATCACTAGGTTTTTCTCAAAACTGTGAATAAACCAGCAGCAGTTACAATGCTTTTGGAGTTTATTCTCATCCTAGAATTTCAGTGTGCTTTTCTAAATGCTAATTAATTAAACTTCAAAAGGCTCCTGTGAGATACAGTAGGTAAGTATTATTGTACCTATTAAGCACATATAAACCAGAGTTATGATGCTTAATTATATCCAGAGTTGTTTCTTTTTAAATTGATTTTCCTCTATAAAAGAAGATGCTGAGAGTCTATTACTTTTAGGACATGTTTTTATGAGTTCAGTTTTTAATAGGCAACATTTCACTACACCTATGTTTGCACATGCATCTATTCATTTACAGTTTAAAAATGCACAGCCAAACAGGAGCTGGAAACATTCTATGCAAGCCTGAAACCAGGACTAGGAGTAGTTATGGGAAAAGCTTTATCAGAAGCCTCTTCTTCCCTTGTTTGTAATTTCGGTAACTTCCCAACCAAATTCAAAGGTAACAACACCACTTCCCCTCCACACAATCTAGGCAGCTCTGACATACCTAGATTATTTCCCCAGGGAAATATTGTTCCAACCTCTAATGATTGACTGTAATCATGAAAACATAAAACTTCTAAAAAAGTGTTTGTGTTTATTCTATTTTAACAGTTCCATTACTCAAATAAATCATCCACTGTTTCTTCCAGCATTCTCACATCAAGAGCATTCATGATGGCTGGTGTCGTGGATGTTGCATGTTATTGTGTTATATGCAGACAAGGACAAGGCAATCAGGATTACCTTCTGCTGCCCAGGAACTCACTTTGAAGGAACACACAACCAATGCTGAACAAAACCTGACACCACTCCAGCCCAGTGTCCTCCAAAGGGAAATTATGCACTGCAGAAAGTGGTACCTTCTCATCAGTTTTCAATTTAGCACAGTTCAGTTTTGTTGAGTATTCCCTGCTGGCTCCCAAGTCTGCATTCCATTTAAGTTCCAGAAGGACGGAATATATTTAGTAATTATCTAATTGTTATAACCAATTGCTAAGTCTTTCAGGAGCAGATGGAATAATAAATATGTATGTGTTCCAAAACTAAAACATGCACGGCAATAAAATTCTACTAATAATTAAGTTTGCTTTGATACAATACATCATCCAATAGTGTCAGACAACCTGCATCAGAAGGATTTGATTTCTTACATTTGGTTGTTCAAGAAGCAAATTCTCTGTGGAGCAGAATCTGTTTTGCTTTGCCTCTGAGTCTCTGGAGTGTCCATGTTATTATCACTCTGATTGTCATTCCCAGACAGATTAGTGACAGTGGAGACTAAAATGTCATCTGCAGGCTGTGGCAAAGGCTATATATCTGAATCAGCCTCTAATAGCTCTAGTGAACCTTAATACAGCAAGGTAGAAAGTCTAAAATACTAAGTACCATAATTTAATGCATTTTTCTTTCCAAGACAAAACACTGTGTTTTCAAGAAATGGGATGATTTTTCATTTTCTGAAGCAATACAATCAGCAGCTTGGAAATTTCCTGCTAGTACAGTACACTGGCTGAACCACTGATTAGGAGGCAGGAACTTCCGCATCATTTCTTCCCATCAATTTCTTTTCAATTCATCACATGGGAAAAATCACTTTTTCCAGGTCACTCATCACATATCAATTTTTCAACAGGGGCAACTTGATTCCTGAAATCCAAGACTTTTCACTATCCTGCTGAGCAGAGTACTGCTTTTATTTTTCACAAAGGATCTCCTAACTTTCTGTAAGGGGTTCATGAGACTGAACCATTCATGTTTGTTTTGTAATTTTCAAGTCACGGGCTATTTCTCTTTCAAGATAAGATTGTACCTAAATGGTGGCTAGACAGAGTAATTTAGGCTACAGAAGCATAAAGAACAGGCAAATATGTGATGAGAATGGTGTTACTCATGCAACTCAAAATAACACTGCAAAAAGGCAGTTAGCTCAGAGGCACCACTTTTGAACTAGAGACTGGATCTGCTCAAGGTCAGTCACCACTCTATTTTTCACCTGGGACTCGTGGTAGAATCACCATCCCTGGAATGAGCAGATGTGGTCCTTTGTGATACAGTTGAGTGGGCATGGTGGTATTCAGACAAAGGCTGGACTTGATGATCTTGGGCCTCTTTTCCAGCTTTAATAATCCTATGATTCTGTGATGAGGTATTTACCCTCAGGAGCTTAGTTTTGGCAAATAAACTTTCTGCCAGAATTAGATGTTGAAAACAGAAAAAAAACAAAAAACAACCAAATAAGAAAGTATAAACTACTTCAAAACAAAATTTAAAATAATTACAGTGATTACATGCATATAAAGTGCACCCTTTTGACTGAAATTGTGATTGGAACCCGGAAGTGCACCTTATACACCTGTATGCCTTATATACAGACAAAGTTCGGAAATTTGCCAACCCAGAAGTGCAAGCTGGGCCGAGCCGCAGAGTCACGGCAGCTGCGAAACTCCACCAACCCTGCCATCCCTCGCACTACCCGCCACGTCCCCGCTTGGCCTGTGCCTGTGCGGCGCTGTGGGCACGCCAAGGCCCCATGGCCCTGCCTGCTGCGGCTCCGCCGGGCTCACAGCCCCCAGTGAGGTGCCGCGCTCACCCCACGCACATGGCACAGCCGGGACGGTGGCAGCAGCAGCAGCAGTGGGGGGCCCAGGGATACCCCTCAGCCGGGCACAGTTTGGCTGGCTGCCCTCTGTCTTTCAGGGAAAGCTCCCGCTGCCGCCCGCTCGGCTGCGCAGCTGCTGAAAAAGTGCGCCTTATACACCAGTGCGCCTTATATGTGGACAAAGTACGGAAAAGTGATGACAACCTGGAAAGTGTGCCTTATACTCCGGTGCACCTTATAGGTGTGAAATTACTGTAATTGAAAGTATATTATTCTGATTATTATATAATGAAATCATCTTGATAATCTGAATCCTTTGCTCCATAACTCCCATGTTCCATATATGTATGTCTCCATCCACAAGAGACCATCTAGGTTTCTTTTCATTTTGTTTTTCTTTTTGTGTTTTCTTGTAGAGAATAGACTGCACATATTCAAGACTGAAGGTGGGGGGAAAAAGGCAAAACTAATATCCATAATACTTCTCTTCTTCATATGGGAAAAAATCAAAACCCTTTGCTGGATATTACTTCAATTAACTTCTACATTAGCTTGGTAATGCTTTAGTCAAGGCATCTGAATGAAAAATCAGACTGAAGAGAGAAGGTTCTCTTTTGCATGGTAATGGCTGCATTTATTGATGCGAAGAGGATCATCACCTGACTCTCCTTGGAGACCAGGGGCTAAAAAAAAAGGCACTTTTAGGAAGATGTGAAAAATTACACACTTTGCCTTGTATAGCATGATTCAATTACCTTTCTAAATTTGAAGTTGAAATATTTTACAGATTTAGGTGTAAACTCATGACAAGGAAGTCCAAGACAAACAGCATTCTGAAATTTTGGTTATAACACAACAGCCTAACAATCCCAATGATCAATCGAGCTGCAAATTAGGACGTCAGATGACCCTCCAAAAGTGGCATTTCCTTCTGAATAAAATAAAACATGTCAATAGTGGATATTGTTAGTAAAATGTGCAAATATGTTTCTCTCACCTTCCCTTTCCATTAACCTGTATATAAATATTATGTAGTAACATAAAAGCCACAAAGTTATAATGGCAGCATTAGTATTCTGGAACGTTCTGCTCCTGCCAGCTGCTACTGTATCTGCAGCTAAAGAAAGAGTCTTTAGAAAGAACCATCAAGTGGCTATTATACTGTAGTTTTACCTTTCAAGTCAGTGATGCAACATGCCAAAAAGGTATTGATGGAACATCCAAACTGCAATTTTAGTCCTAAAACTGATTCACATAAAAACTACAACTCTAAAAGCAACATAGGCCAGCCCAGAGACTAGTTCATGGCTATATTCTGCCCAAAAACATTCCCTTTGAGACAACAGAGATTATATACATCAGAGAAGATACAAATTGGATGAATTTGAAGATAATTAAAAGTAATTTAATTCTTTCTCAAAGAGGGCTTAAGGAAAGCAGTGAGGATTTTCCACCTGTTAGATGAGATGCTATGAGTACACTTATGGTCAGCAACCACAGCTTAACCAGAGCATTTAATGAAAAAGCAGCAGATAACTGCTTTCAGTTACATAAACCACTGCTCTTGCAGCTTGGGACCTTAAGCACTCACAGCTTCATACTCTGTGACACATGTATTTACTTACCAGCCTCTGGCAGGGAAGCAAAAACTATACCAGTTTAAAAAAGCCAAACCAAACAAAACAACCAACCAAAGGAGCTCAAACACTTTTCCTGGTTAAAAAGGCTGAAATTTCAGGAGAGTGAATTAAGGGGAGTCATCTTATTCTCTGTTTGAGGATCCACACTTCAGGTCCATAAACCCACTTCCACTGATGCCTGTAGATCTACAATACCATCTTTAGAAACCTCAACTAGAAAGCAGATTTTCAAGTAAAGAAGAAAAGTCCTATTTTGAAACCTTTGTAGCCAAAGCCCATTAAAATGCTGAGGCAGACTCTCAATTGCCAACTGAGCTTGACAATTTAGCAAGCAATCGAAGGCTGTATTTTACAGCTGCACTAGCAGAAATAGCCTAGAGATGGTGAAAAACATGTAGCAGGTTAGATGTTTTCAGCAGACATAAACACATATTATTGCCACAGTACAGGTGGTACACTGTACAAGGGAATGCTCTCTGAAGAAGGGCATATAAATCTAGTCCACTGTCTAAGAAAGGATAATCTCAATTTAAAAGCTGAATCCCTAATCTGGGTAGAGGACAAAACAGCTCAGAGAGAAGCCCAAATGGAAGAACATATTTATGCTCTCAGGAGGACTCTACAGGTCAAAAGAGCACAAAATCAGCCACTTTTGTCATCTCAAGGATTTATCTTGGTAGGACACTGATATAGGACCCTCAGACAATGGTCCAAAAGAGGTATTTGAGAAAGAACATAAAAGATGGGGCAATATGGAGCAATATTTTCCTCAGCATATCCTTTTTCAAAAATCTGTAGCTTAGAGATTTCTTGGAGTCAGTATCACTGTGTTTGCTGTGGTCCACAGTGTTCTGTGGCAGTGCTTTCCACAACCCAGCTGAGCCTTGTGCAGAGGACTACAGCTGGGCATCATGCACCATACCTCCTTGAAGGAGCAAAGACTTGAATCCAATCAGTCATGGACCTAAATTTCCCTCTAGGAATCCCCAACCCAAGATAATTTTTGTTCTTGGGTAATGAGTTATCTCAAAGGATACCCGAGAATATGTGGGTGCTCTCAGCCTGACAACTAACAGTTAAAGTACTGTGAAAGTGGAGACCAAATACTATGCTTGGCTTTTTAGGAAACCAATTTTAGCTCAATTTTATGCCTAGACAATGGACCAACAGCTGACCATATATTCTAATAAAAAGACACAGTTCCTAAATATAATTTTCTTAGATACACTCTGAAAATACTGACTATGTGCAATAATATTACACGGATATTTTTTTAAAAATCTAAATATAAAATCATTAATTTGTCATAATTTTTTTCTATCATGATAAGAAAATAATCCTAAAGCCCAGGATACTTAGATTCCTACCTTCTGATTAGCTTCACTTACAATTTTGGATGAGAAAAATGCTCTGCACCTCAGTTTCCTCAAGGAAGAGATTGAGAATGAAGCAGTTTCTCACAAAGAAATGCTTTCCACACAAGTGCACTCACTATAAAGTAATGTGCCTGTAGAGGTGGCTGGTGGCAGGTGCTATGTAAGTGCAATGAATTACTTCCTTCTATTTCTCCACTTCCTCCTCTGCAAAGGAGAAAACTTGTCATTCCTCCTTTTATGAGCAAATGCAGCTGGAAGCTAAATACTTTGGTGACTCCAACTGACTGATTTGGTAGTGTTTATGCAAGTAAGCAGCAAGAGGCACTAAATCAGAGCATAAAGAAATCTTAGGCTAAATGTGCAGATGAAAACCTAATACATACTAAAAACTGCACGTTCCTGAAATTAGTATTCAGTTGGTAAAGACCTGAATTTTATTTTCCTGTTTAATTTTCAAATAATTTCAGTACTAAAGTATAACTGCAGACTGCACAGGGAAAAAATACTGTAATGGTTATTTTCCCCAAATTTAGAAACCATCTGTTTTGAAGTTCTGTTTGGCTAAGCAAATTACAGGACTTACAGACCAACTAAGTAGTTAAACACATACAGAATACCTTTTCTTCAGTGCAGGAGAAAAATGTCTTCAGCTGAGCTGTTTCACATGGCACCTCCAATTTATCCCTTCTCAATTCTGACATCTGTGTGGCTGGCCCTAGGGTAATGATCACATCAGGGTGCTCCACAAAGGTTAACACAGACAACAGCCTGGCAGCACTTGATGTGTAAGGAAACAGGACTACCATTTCCCTTGCATCTAAAAGGTCAACAAAACACAACCTAATTCCCTTATTTTGTACAAGCTCAAGGGTAGGCACATGACAGAAAAGATGGCAAGTTCATTGTTAGTTCTACAACACCACAGGAAAAGTAGCAGACAGATTTCAGCACTGCCAGTGAAGTGAACAGAGAAGGGAATAGAGGCTGCTAATGATCTGGGCCTTTTCTTAGGTAATATCCTGATTATTTTTTTCCTCAGTGAATAGAATAATTGTTGTAGAATGAAGACTTGGCCTGTAATTTAATTACCACAGGTTACTTTTTGCATTGTATGATACACAAAGAGCTGATATTAAGCTCAAGCTGCTGCAATAAAATTCCCTTTCAATCAATGTAACTAATAAATATTGTTACTGTGAGTAATAATTAGCAAATGGCAGGTGACAAACTAAATAGAATTACAGCACCATTAACACTGCACAAATCTCTTATCCTACCCTGTTTTTCTAGAGACATGCATATTTGTCTCCTTGCTCCCATCAACTTCCAGTGATCCAAACACACTTGTTCTGTCCCAAATGGCTCCTTCATAATGTGGGTGTAACATCATCACTCTGTGTCTGCCAAATAATGCATTACAAATGAGACAGGATGCTGGAAAGTTGTGAAATAAGGCTGGAGCCATGAGAAGCAATAGAAAAATTAAGAGAAAGGACATCTCCTCTCCTTTTGAGCAGTGGATCAGGGGGCCTTCCACACCAAAAGCCATCATTCAACAGTGCTCAGCCTCCCCATCTCTACTTTTAGGCTCTCTCCTGTAAACTCACCTTCCCAGCTGCACTCGTATCCAGGCTCTGGATGTCAGCTGGCAGATGTTTGGTGCTCAGCCCTATAATACCAATGGCAAAGTTCAGCAGTTCCTCAGGTAACAACTCTGCATTGGTTCTACAATACTGGCCCTCTATACTCTTAGAAGACTACAGTTTGAATTCATATTTCACACATCATCAATTTTCCTCCAGACTCCATCCTCACTGTGTAAAAGTGTTTACAACAATATATAATGATAAACATATAAAGCCATCATAAATAATTTATCAGTTACAATTACTATTTGCATCCATTTATCTAGTCCCAGTCTGCAGTAACTGCTGCACTTAAGCAGTTAAAAACCACTTTAAAGATGGAAATGTTGAAGATAACTCCTACATAATTAATCTCACATTTTGTAGCACTCTGCTAACTCATATTTCTGTGCCTTTTTGGTTTTTATATATATTAAATAAAGGGATATATTATTTAAATACACCCTCACTCACCTACACTGTCACATGTGCTGACTGTGACAGTGCAGGTGACAAATGGCAGACTAGTCTCATAAACTCTATTCAATGTGCAACTTCAGCTGTCTCAGACACTCAGATTCCCAGTACATCTCTGCTGGTACTTTAAATTCATTGAATTTCACATGTAATTATAAGGAAACAAAGACCCTTTTCTTTTTCTTTCTCCCTCTTCACCTGTGCAAGACATCTACCAAAAAATTATTTTGTCTCTGCCCTGGATGTCATAATTCATTATCAGGCCTACCTTCCCATTTCTGTTTTTCAAACCCACTAATTTGAAGATGGAAAATGGTGGGTCCTGAGCTAGTAACAGGTTAAATATCAGATAACTTGCCATCTCAGGAGCCAAAAGAGGACAGAAAACAGTTTGTTCTGCAGTGACCATAATAACTTAATTTGCTATGTTGCATAAATGATGGATTCCTGAGAGTGGAAGGTGCAATACTCTGGTGTTCTTTCACTTCTTCTGTCCTTAAAAATAAATCCAGTTTTCTACATCACAATTAACACTTACCTGAAGATCACTTTAAAGATTTTTGGGATTTAGTCCAACTCTCCTTGCACTGTCATTTCAACCAGTGAAACGCAAACACACAACCACTGCTAAACAGTGTTCTCTACAGAACGTGCTTAGGTTACAATATGGGAAGACCCCGCTGCCCTTGACTCCCACTTAAACTAAGGCAAAGCTTTATCACACTCCTCTAAAGAAAGAGGACAGTTGACAAGGTGCCTTAATATACTTCATGTTCATTCAGCATGATCACAAATGATCTTCTTCCTCCCTGGTGCCTTTCCTCCTTTTTCCACCTTTTTCCCCCTCTGCCTGCCTGTCAGACTGCTGTGGTAGGCCATGTGATTGCTAGGAAGGTTGGCTGCAGATGCAGCATTTCTAGAAGTAGTTGCAATTAAAAAAAGACACGACCCCCTCCACCCTCAACATGGGCTTCTAAGAGAAAGTTAAGCGTGGGTATTGCTGCTGAAGCCTTGCCCATGGATATTGCCAGTCACAGCCAAAACAGATGAGAGCACAAACTGCTTTTGTCCTCATCTTCCAATGCTGTTGGCATCTGACAAAAACTTCTCAGACACTCTCTAGCCATTAATGCCAACTGGACTGTGATAAAAAATGAAACCCAACAAAAACAAGTCGATCAAAACCCCTCATATAATGTAAAAAGTGCAGGTTTCATAGCTGCTCTGTAGATGGCACTGTATGTTAAACAATGGTTTTCTTCTTTTTCCATAGTATCATTTCTGAAGATAATAATCCAGATGCAGTCTCTTACACTCACAGAATATGCATTTATTTAAAATTGGGAAACATTCCATGGTAATAGCTTTCAACTGTAATTCCAAAAGTCACCTCCCATTTGTAATTAATTACGTTTATCCCTGTAGTACGTGAGTACCAGGAAGGACAGTGGGCACTATGTAGCCCCTACCCCAAAAAATTAACAAGATAAGCAGTAGGACAATTGAGGCAGTATACTACTGAGAGATAATGATGTATTCCAGCCACACTGCTGGATCCCCAGCCTAGTGTGCTACCCACTGGGTCAGCAAGTGATGCTGTGCCATGACAACAATATAAGTTTTTTGGGTTGATTTATTTTTCGCTTATTTGTCGGTTTGTTTGGGTTTTTTAAAGACTGTCTTCATTATTTGTAACTTTTAATGAGTTTTTTGAAACTATCATGAGAGCAGAGAGAACACAAAATTGGCAAAGAAACTCAGGAATCATGGGTATGAAACCCAGACTGACAAACATCTAGGGAATCATTACTCTGGGAAGTTAGAGAATGGCATAAACTGGAAAGAGTGAATTTCACAACAGCCAGGAAAATTCTTTTGAGATTATGTCAGCTGAGATACTAAAGTAACTATGATATTAAAAGGAACACAAGATAATTTACAAATTCACTGACAACAATGTTTTCTTGAGGTATTTGGGATGTAAAATTAATTGCCAGCAGCAGAGCTCTCAAAAATCCAAGATAAGTTTTAAATGCTCCAGAACTACGCTAACGTAAACAAACATACAGGCTAACAAAAGGCAGCAGCAAAAACAAAGTGGCACACAAAAGCTCTGAATAACCAACCAACATGCTCACTACAGAAAGCTGTCTTTCAGGGTTAGGGTTAGGGTTAGGGGGTTAGGGGTTTAGGGTTAGGGGGTTAGGGTTAGGGTTGTTGATTTGCACTTGCCAAAGGAAGAGTTTGCAGGCTTTTGGAATGTTAAAAGGTAAACATAACTACAATTCATATGTCAAAATAAAAAAAAGAACAGGAACAATACTAAATTATTCTAGTACAAAAGGATTTATGTCATAGTTAGTATTTCACAATTCTAGCCCATTATACACTGTGGAAAGCATTCTCTGTTCCCAAGCAAGTGCCTTGTATTGGCTGCATACATGGTTTTAATGTGGATTGAAAATCTTGCTTCACATATGGCAGAGAGAGACACAAAAATGTCACAAATTTCTATTATGGTAAAAAAAAAATGTTAAAATAAATCTCTTGTCCTCTCTGGTTGATTTACTCCATCCAGAGTGTTTTCTTCTCTTATAACTATGCAAATATGCACCATATTTTAGAGTTTTTGGCTATTTATGAAAAGTTTATGATTGTTTAAAGATTCTGGTAGGTATCCAGAAACCCTTACCTCCAAAATTCTTATATGAAAAATTCACTTAATACATGGACTTGACAGCTGTACTGGTAGGAAACCACAACTGCTGAATTACAGGTAAAGAAACCAGATGTGAGAAATATTTCAAAGTAATTTTTCTTACCATGTCTTCATGCTCTGCCCAGGCATTCAACAGTAAAATCTGGAGGAATTAATGTAAATTACTACAGTCAAGCAGCAACATATAAAAAATGTGCAGAACTAAAAAAGGGAACGTTATAGCTTTGGTGAGTGAGAAGAGAGATTAGAATAGGCACGAGCCCAGGCATTAACCCTAGAAATTGAGATGAAAGTCAGTACCACTTTATTTTACATACAGAAAAGCAATTTCAGACATTTTTCAACTTCCACTTCAGAGTCTGACTTGTAGTAAGTATTTCTGCACATTTAACTCTACCCACAGAATAATCCCTTTATATTCAATGGAACTAGTAACACGTATAAAAATGCATGAATGCCTAAATCCTCTGATGAATTCAGGGTTTAAGTAACTCTAGTAAGGAAGGGACAGAGGCATCTACAGATTAAAATATTAATATTAAAGTCAGTATGCAATTCTTCCATTAAGTCCACAAGCTTGATATTAAGCTCTAATATTTTTATAAAACACGAATTCTTCAACATATACTGGACATAAGCCTACAGAACTGTGTTTACAAGGTGTGTTTACAAGGGGTTTACAATGATTACTTGGGGATAGATTTGGAAAACATACTTTATTTGTGCTGGCCAAAACTATTCATAAATTTGTCAGGTCAAATGAAGCTCATCTTGTTAAAACCTTTTAAATCATATAATGAATTGCTTCCATGCCAGACACACTTGACCCAGCTTACACATGATTTAGAGCACATTTTTAAAATTAAAGCTATTCTACTGTGGAATAAAATAATGAAATAGATAGGAAGAAAGGATGGAATAATTAATTATTCTTTGAGTGAAAAAGCAATGTGAAATAAATGGAAAAATAACTGTGCCTCAGTTTCAACCCAACAGAATATCTACTATATCACATAATCATTATTAAACAATGATTGGAAATGTAACACCTGCTAAAAACAAGAATGTTAATATTTAAACAATCATCATCCAATTTCAAAATGCATGAAAGAAATAGCCTGATGAATGCTGATTCATTCAGGCCACAGCTTTTAATTCTATATTGAACTTTTGAAAGCATAATCCAGATTCATGAAATCAAAGCTTTCTATATTTGTGTTATTTCCCTTTGTGATTTGCTTCTTCCCCCGGTTTGTTTTTATATGCAAAACAAATGCTATCTCTCCAATTCTGCTTTAAATCAAGAAGCAAGCTCCTGATGAGTGTTCATGCAGCTGATTAGAAAATTGCCTTATAAACAGCATCATTAAGTGGCCTGCCAATCAGCAGTGATATAGTGGTATTGCTGGCGCCTGGGTAAATTATAGTTATGCCCTATGCTTGGAAAACCTAAACGTACAATTCTGAGATTTCTTATTGGCAACTAGATTATAAATTCTGTGTTACAATGCTTAACAGCATGAGAGTATATTTATCACATACTGTATCTGCAGAATACAGAAAGAAAAAAATTGAACCAGAGCTTCCTAGGATGCTGTTAAAAAGGAATCCCCAAAGTTGAACTGAAAGCTCAGAAGAGGAGCCTTTTCCAGGTTTTTCAGGAGTGATACCATAGGAAAGCTATACAGATTGTAGGATCTCTTGACATTCATTCCACCTCCATTTATTTGGATTTACTGTTTTGTGTGTGACATGTATTACAACTTGAAATATCCTAAAAATATTTGGAATTTTCAAAAGATTTATTTTATTTTTCATATTAAATACAAGGAAAAGCTTCAAAATGTAAATAGCAGGAAACTCTGCTGCCACATCATGACACATATTTCTATTGATACAATGGGACATGCTAGATACTCTTTACCTGTCAATTGCATATGAACTCACATTTACCTGGAAATAATACACATGTAAGACAACTCCTAAGAAAAGCTAAGGCTGCAAAATAATGGACTTGAGAACAAAGGGATCCCAGAATTAATGTCTGCCTACGCAATTTTAACACAGATTCTTTGTCTTTCATTCTCTAATTACACAGTCCCATTAACTAAGCAGGCCAGATTCATTTTGGCAAATACTATACTCTTAACTGACATCCTCAGTCCTAATTAATCATGGTGCTCTTATGCCTTGTTTACTACATAAACTGCATTGAATGCATGCATGCTGAATTCCTCAAGGGTTTGTGTTGCTCATTATGATAGAATTGATAATACCATCGGTACATGTGAAACTGTACAAGAGCAATGGCGCAGACATATTAATACCTTATGTAGTATCTTAAAGATGATACTACAGCTTTCATTTTGGAGTATCCCATGCCTTACAGAACCAAGGCAGAGCTCTCAGGAATGTTAGGATTCTGAAAAGTCAGCCTGAGTGCCAAGAGAAATGAATAGCTAACTTGCAAGTAGATTGTACCTGCATAGAGTGAACACTCCAGGCATTGTCTGCCTGAACCACAAGAAAATCAACAATGCTTTTACTTTTTCCTCCTAGGTATCTCTGTTCCTGCAGTGGGGAAGGCTGAGGTTGTACTTATCTGCACTGTCAACTGTGACTGCAGAATTATTCCTAGAGAATACACCTGGGACACTGAGTGATTCTGGTGTCTCAAATTTGTAATACTATTAGATCCAAACATGAATTAATTTTATTTCTCTGTTTCTGACTTTCCTTAGTTTCAGTCTTGAATTTCTATGCATAGGAATGCAAGTTGTTTTCAAATCAAATATCTAATGTCATTGTTTGCTGTTGGATCAATTCCTAGGCAGATCTTAGGGACAGGCCTGCATCACTTGAGCTTACCAGTTTACTAACAGTAGAAGTAGGTTATAATGTCTGGACAGCAGTGGAAAATGAGAGAGATCACAAACAGCAGAGAAATAACAAGACAGAAACTTTGGTCTCAATTCAGTGCTTCAAAAAGGAAGATGTCAACAGTCTACTTAAAACATCTCCTTTCTCATTTTCTCAATCTCTGTATTTATATCTTTGCCTATTTTGATGTTATCTGCCTTTTCTCCAAAACATGTTGCTAATCCTGAAAGCAATCTCACATTGCCATTCTGCCACTTTCTCTTTTTTCTTCCCCTTGGCTTGGATCCCCCCGCCACATGAATTTACTACACCAAAGATGTCGCAGCTGCTTCTATTGCAAGACATAGAATCATCTATCAAAAATATGTATTTCCCAACTCACCTGGAAAAAACAGCTTTGTTTAGTGATGTGTAATTGGTATGCTTGCCTAAAATTAATGGTTCCAGAGCACGCTCACTACAGTAAGTTGTCAATGGCTTATTAATTACACATCAGGATGCCATAAACAACTTACAGCCAAAACGTAAGTTTTTACAACACACAAAAGTCAGTGATGACTTTTGTGTGATGATCCACCATACTTTCATTCTCTATGGAACTTGCTATAACAGCAGGAAAAAAACACCTTTTCAAAAAAAATAATGAGCCAAAAACTAGGAGAGAGCAGTGCTCCCTCAGATACAACATGCAAAATGTTACAAAGGGAACAGTGAATGAAGAATTGAGACACTGTAGAGGAGATAGCCAGGACTGTTTGCAATAGGGTACAGGAATAGATGACTGCAGAGAAAATAATTTCCATCAGTGTCATATTTTTGGGAAGGAGAGATCAATCACATACACTAGTATGTACTAAAAACGTAAACAGAACCAAAAGGTCTACAAACAAATTGCAAAGAAGGAGTCAATGTTTAGTGGCAATGCTTACCTACTTGAACAACCCCCCCTAAAAATCTAAATAGCACACATTCATTAACTGAGTCATTGCAGAAAAGCACGTTTCATTTCTAAATTCTGGAATACTCTAGCCAGATGTGATTGATTTCTCCTCCTACTGGTTCTTGCCCTTTTGTGGTTCTGGCAATAACTCACCACATGCCTCAGAGAGCTTTCTTGTTTTTGGAAATCTCCAGGCAGCATGACATTTACATTTATTATGGCTGGTTCTGGACATTTAAGGATGAAAACAATTAAAGCATATTTGCAATGAATATGACAAACGGGCCTTTGTACTCTGGCCAATTTTTCACTGACTTTCATTGAAGCACACCGTTATGTTCCAGCTTTGACACTGCTATTGTCCTAAAAAAATAATTTCCCAGTATCCATGTAGACAGGTTGACTGATGAGAATGCCTTTAGGGTTAAATGTCATCAGTGTAAACTGTGAGGTCTCTGTCTTGGACAAATTCAGCCCCTACACTCGCGGATGAAAATTCAGAGTCAGTGCTGAAATCCATAGAGCTAATTTGGACCCCCACCAATGTAAATGGCAGCTTTCTGGCTCTCTGCAGATCTCCCTCTTGCTCAGAAAAGTGTTTTGGCTTTACAACAGGCATCCTTCAGAAGCAACAGGTTGCTTTTGATTTTCACGTGACTTTTTGTACTCTCACCAATTCACAGTCACCAGAGTGATAAGAATTATCTGCACCCGTGCTGGGCTGAAGCAGGGCACCTACTTCTACATACCTCTGGGTGACATTTCCATTAGCAGAAGCAGGGACTGAAGTAACACAGGGGATGCAAGGGAAAGAACAGCATTTTGCTCTCTCGATAACCCTCTCCCCTCTATATTAATAATGACATTAGTTTCCATAGTTGCATTGTGCCACAACAATGTAGCTGCACACACATAAGTGTTCTGGCCGGGGGAGGCTACGTGAGTTAATTGGGGACATCGAGAATGGAGACAACCAGGCTGCAGTGATCAGGCACAGGTGGAGCTTGTAGCTCTACAACGTACAGGTCAGATAAGGAGTAAATTAGGACCCAAGCTTTAGAAAGGCAAAATCTCAGCTCTTCAGAGAGTCAGTGGGATTGCCTGCAAAACTCCTCAGGGACAGGGGAGCAGAGCAGAGCTGGCAGACCTTTAAGAAGCTTTACATAGAGCACAAGAGCTAACAATCTCCAGGAGCAAGAAATCAGGCAAGGAAAACAAGAGATGGACATGGCTGAGTAGGGAGCTGCTGGTCAAATTAAAAGGAAAGAAGCAAATGCACAGGCAGTAGAAACAAGGACAGGAAACTTGGGAAGAGTACAGAAATGAAATACAGCTGAGGAAGGCCAAGGTGAAGCTGAACCTGGCAAGGGATGCAAAGAATAACAAGAAGAGCTTCCACAGGTATATTAACCAGAAAAGGAAGGTGAAAGAAGGTGCATCCACCCCCAATAAATGGTGGTGGAAACTTGGTAATGAATGAGGAGAAGGCTGAGGTACTCAATACCTCTTTTGCTTCAGTCTTTGTGTCAACCTCTCTTCCCACATCTCTTGAGTGGATGGACAGTAGGAAGGGGACTGGGGGAGTAAAGCACTTCTCAGTGTAAGTAAAGACCAGGTTCATGACCATCTAAGGAACCTGAATGTACATAAGTCTATGAGACCTGAAGAGATACATCTCAAGAGTCCTGAAGGAATTGGCTGATGTAGTCACCAAGCCACTCTCCATGATATTTGTAAACTCCTGGCAGTCAGGTGAAGTCCCATGTGACTGGAAAAAGGGAAACATCATACCTCCCTTAAAAAATGTAGAAAGTAGGACCCTGGGAACTACTGATCTGTCAGTCTCACCTCTGTGACTGGGAAGATCATGGAACAGATCCTTCTAGAAGCCATGCTGAGGCACATGGAGGATAGGGAGGTGATTTGATACAGCCAGCATGGCTCCACCAAAGGCACTTCCTGCCTAAACAACACACGGGTCTTCTATGATGGGGTGACAACATCAGTGGAGAAGGCTCTCCAGGGAAGTGGTCAAGGCTTCAGATGTAATTTATCTGGACTTCTGCAAAAAGTCTTGGACACAGTTCCCTACAACACCCTTCTGTCCAAACTGGAGAGGGATGGATTTGATGGGTAGATTATTAGGTGGATAAGGAATTGGTTGCATGGTCACATTCAGAGGGTGGTGGTCAATGACTCAGAGTCCCAATGGACATCTGTGACAAGAGGTGTCACTCAGGGATCTGTATTGGAACCTTTGCTATTTAATGTCCTCATTAATGATGTAGATGAAGGGACTAAGAGCATCCTCAGCAAATTTACAGATAACACCAAGCTGAGTGGTATAGTTGCCACTGCTGAATGACTCCACCCAGAGGGACCTAATCACAGCCTTCCAGTAGAAGCCTACAAGAAAGATGAAGAGAGACTTTTTCCATGGTCGTGCAGTTCAAAAATTGCTTGGACAACATTCTCAGGCACACAGTGTGATTCTTTGGGTTGTCCTGTGAAGGGCCAGGAGTTCGATTTGATGATCCTGATGGGTCCATTCCAACTCAGGGCATTCTATTATGATTCTAAATGTCTTCAGTTTACTTCAGGATGGTATTACTCAGGTTTTGGAGAGTCATCTACTCTGAGTACAGCTGTGCTGGAGTCTCTCTGAGATTATTCTACTTCTTCCTGGCAATTATTGCCTATTACTGCTGTATGAAAGGATCATATATATGTTCTCTATATCCCATTAAAGATGGCTTTCCAGCTGAGCTAAACTTACCACTGGAAGTAGTTTAAGCTAGTTCAGAACTAAGGTAGTCACACAAATCTTTCTGCAAATGGAGTCCCACAGTACTAAGGTTGTCCCAACTATGTGATCAGGAAAAGCATATCTGCTTATCACCTTAAAGCAGCCTTTCCAAACTGAATGCCAGCAACCCTGCTACCTCACTAAAGAGGAGCTCTATCTGAATCTCCCTCCTACTAGTTCCAAACATTTATTGAAATATGTGGAAATGAACTGAATGTGTGACCTCAAATCCCCATTTCAGGCCTTTTCACAAAGTCTGACTGAGTTTTCTAGCTGCTGTTCAGCAAAAAAATGCAAATACAGGTTTAGAGGCCCAGCACAACTGAGCTCTGTGTTCATCAGTCATTTAATGTACACCAAATGGTCTTTGTGATTCAAAATAATTTTATGCAATGCTTAGCAAGGCCCTCATTGTTTTTGCTGACTTGCAGTAAGCCAGTGGGATGCCAGGCTGCCACCATCAGAACATCTGTTTCATTGGAAAAGTATTTCAGCAGGCCATGCCTTGTAATAAATGATATAACCCTGGAAGGCTGACAGCAGCGCTCCTGCAGGCAAGCAGCTTGCCAAAGGTCAAAGCTACCCAATGCTTTGGGATCAGCAACATTATTTCTGTCCACTCCACCCCTACCCAGAGTCTTAGAGCTGCAATGGATAAGTGAAAAAATACATCACTGATAATATATCTTCTGCCAGTAAAGAACAAGAGAAGGGAGGGAAAGAGAGGAAAGCAGAGGAGAATGGGAATCCAGTGTGAAGCTATTTACTCTGTGACTGAAAACAAAGCTATTCCCAGAAGCACCGCTTAGTTTGCCTCAGTCAGAACTGGGGTAAAAAAATGTGTGATACAAACTATTTCAGTTATGAAACAGGTTAAACAGTGTTTATACAAACAGCCTCACTAGCACACATACCTGTCCGTTTTAATTTACAACCTTTCCCAGAACAGTCCCTGACCCACTTTTTTTCTTTTTTTTAAAGAAGTTATTAATTTTCTTTCATCTTTTACACTAGGAATTCTCCTAAAACCAAACCATAACTGCTTTTGTAAACTTCTGGTTCCAATCATGATGCAACATCAATAAAAACCCAGTGAAGTAAAACAGTGCAAACATTCAATTTTACTAACAATGTAAGCACCATAAAAAAGATTTGGGATCCTGTTGATCTACCTGTGACATTAGTAGTCAGTGGATGCTCTGTAGCTACAGTTAGAGAAAGGTCTTGCTCCTGTAGTTATTGCTACTGCCTTTTGAAATGAAATGACAGTGGCACTCTTTTGAATGGCAGCATTTTACAGCAATTTAACTTCCTGCCTAAAAAAGGCAAATTGGCATGAAAATTATCTGGCTAGCACAATCCCCTATCCCATACACACAGAGTTTATATATATATATATATATATACGGAGAGAGAGATGGACACATACATACATACACACACATATATGCTGGCATTTTCAGTAAAGGCATGACATACATCATATCAAAAGCCATAGAGATGAAGAATAAATTACTTTTTGTACTTGGCAAGATTATTTTCTAAAGTAATCTCACAAAAAAGGAACCATTTCCTAAAAAAGCTCACCATTACCCTCTAAACTCTTCTTTGATGAGAAGTGCAGCTGATCTCTACCTTCATATTTACCTTCCATGAAAGCACCACTGAGGACCTAATGAGGAATGCTGGGTAATTCTGGCCTTATTGGATTTTTGGTTATATATTTATTAGACATGAGAGCTGTTATCAGCAAGCAGCCAGGTGAGTCAAATCAGATAAAGCATTATCTGATTTCTGTGCTGTAAATCAGATTTTAATAGAGAAAAGATCTGTATCCCTTTGGGAATAGAAAGAATATGTTTATAATGTGTTCTGAACATGTGCTACACAACAGTAAGTATGGATAAAAATATTTTCTCTAATCAATTTTCCACTTTCTTCTCCAAGTTCTTTCACCCATAAGATGAGAACTAAAATAAATGAAAATTCTGTTTGTGACAAGTGCTAGTAAATAATGAAGATAAGCATACACAAAAGCACGTGCTACATTCTCAAACAGACATACAAAAATACTGAATTCTGTAATATTAAAAATTATTCTGCTAGCAGATTTCAGGTTTATCTAATTCAGCCATTGAAATGAGACCTTTGGTACCTTACTCGTAACCTCAATACCGCTTCTGAACTAGGTATTTATCCATATCTTTTTCTGTTCAGAACCCATGACATATCATGACAGCACCTGTACACTGGACACAGAGAACATTTGACTACCTCTTGAGGGCTTCACAAATTTTAATTGGCAGAGTAATCTAGATATGCTCAGGCAGAAATTGATGTTAAACATCAAAAACCTTGATTCAAAGCCAGCTTTTCTTGTACTGCAGTGTTATTTGAATTTTGATTTGCTGGAAATTACTGTTTGCAAAAATGAGAGCTCCCCTACCACCTAATGCATCACTGTTTGAACTAAAATTCTGAAATTAGTTTACTGCCCAGATACCTAAATATTTTGAGGGCTCAAAAAATTACTTTTTAAAACCCAACTTGTTAGGTCACATCCAATTAATTCCATAACAAACTGGAGGAATAGGCCTTTCAGGTCATGTTCAGCTTAAAAAATCCATTTATTTTATGATTTACATATGGAAATGAATTGATAACCACAAAAAATTATTCACTGAGGTTTACAAAGGTGTGTCCTCAGATTGCTGTTAATGAATGACCAGGTAAAGCTCAGCCATTGTCAGCCATCAGCATGGCTGACATCCATATCACACTTCAGTGTCTTCCATTTCTTCTCAGTTGATTCTCTGCTTCTCCATCCCAATTTACAGAATAATTAATATTTTTGGAAGTAAGTGTGAAACTACAGGCAGCACAAAAGTGCATTAACACAATGGAAGCTGGTATGAAACTTTAACTATCATATGTAGGTCCTATTTATTTGGGAAAAAAATCCCAACCAAGTCACAACTAACCACATACTGTATTGGAGATATTGGTTTCCCTTTTGAGGAATGTTACTGCACTTTAATATTTTAATCAGTGTCTGAACAGTACCTTATTCAAAGGTTATTCTGCATTTGGATGAGAGAAAAGGTTAGCTTTAGTGCCTTGGGCAAGACAGCAGTTTCAGCTTGTAATGACCTTGATGTCTCAGATAGATTGAGCCTCTTCAAGGAAGACCAGATAATTTTTTGGTTTTACAGATATATCTGTGATTACAGTAATTTCA
>VRYO01000406.1:529193-549132 GCA_009812075.1 Sialia sialis
CGGAAGTGTGGCTTATATTCAGGTGCGGCTTATAATCGTGAAATTACTGTAATATGGAGAAATAAATGAAAGGACTACAACCTGGGAGAAACATGAGTGCTGAGACTGAAAACAGTCTGTAATGGGATGCAATGTATACACTAAGGAAAACACTGTAAAAGTCTGCTCTCTTTCCTCCTGGAAAATAATAGCAAAAAGGGTGGGGAGAAGCAGAGACGATGGTGTCATGTTAAGATGAAACAAGCAGGAAACAGTCACATAAATACTTTTTTGTCCCCCAGAAAAAGAAAAAAAAAGATGAAATTAAGCATATTAAAAAACCCAGTTATGACCAAAGTTTAAAAAACTGATAGCTTAAACCAACACTAGAGAGAAAAAATACTTGCTGCCATTTCATCTTCCTCCTGCATCCATCTGGCAAGCTCACTTGCAATCCCTTTCTCTTTAGGTTTGGCAGATCAGGCAATCATAACTTAGTGGTAACAAAGAAATAGAGCAGACAGCATTACAAACTTTCTAATAAATGCCTTGTAAATCTGATGAAATATATGAAATTAAACTTAAAAAATACTCTTGTGTCTGAAAAATGGCTTCTTTAACTAAAAAGATCAGAAGCAAGGGCTGCAACCTCATTGCATCTACCATATTGTGATCCACACAGTAGCCTTTTGAAATACAACAATTCAGAGATGCTTTTCTTCATTAACATGAGGCTGGCTTGAGTTTCTTGCAGCTCATTCTGAAGGATAGAACATTTTCTGAGAAATTAATACCTCAGTGCAATGGGTCACAGAAGTTGCTTGACAACAGGAGATAAGCAGATGAAAATTCAGTGTCTTACATGTCAATTGTATTTATGCATACAAATGAAAATATCTGACTCATTTTCAAATAAAGAGAATGTCTCTTACGCAATACATTCAGCTCTTCCAGTCCAGTTTAAAAGAACAGAAACATTGCTAGCCAGACAGTTCTTCATCTGGGAAATTCTCCCACAATATAAAACTTATGCCATATTTATATATTTTATCATTAATGAGCTACTCACGCCTACCACCACCTTTACTGCACATGCTCAAGCTCTCAGCAGATGTTCTGCTGGCTGGCACAGTGGGTCACTCACATTCATTCTTAGCCAGTGAAGGACCTGCTCTGCAAACTATGACAACAGCAAGCCCCTTCCACACAGAATGGCTCTAAAGCCTGGGCATGTCAATCAGACTGAGACTAGAGCCTCTCAATTACTGCTTTGCTCCCACTTAAATTTTAATGAACCTTCACTGAAAACATCCCATTACTTTCCTGTGTAAATACATCCCAAATGACTCAGTGTGGGAGGAAGAGGCAGGAGGATGAAGGTTGTTTTGATTTTTCTTTGGGTCATAAAACATCCTTTCTCTACAGATAAATGTCCCTGGTTCTAGATCAAATGGACTCTTTTCCACGTTAAAGTAAGAAAAAGTATCTATTTATTCAGGGTTGGGAAACAGACAATATACATGAAGCAGTTCAGGCGAAGTGAAGTGGCTTTAATAATTTTTATCACATTATTATTTGTCTGTTGTAACTTTATGGCTTATAAGCAGGAGTTTAGACACTCCTGGCTTCTTCTCCCTGGAGGGCAATGTATCAAGATGGTAATGTATCATGACCTCAACAAATGTTCTGTTTGAAGAGCACCATGACTCCCAAATGGAAAATGTGTTTCTGCCTGTGATATCTCAGGTTTAAATATCTTTCTTTTGTTTTTTTTTTTTTTGTAAAAAACCCTTCATTTCTAGGAAAAAATGGCCCGGCAGGGATTCAATGCCATGCTTCACCTTCAAACTTGTAAGGTACTTCATCACTGGTAAAGCTGCTCTAAATGTAGGGTCAGGACCACATCAAACCCAGAGTTCCAGAGGCATCTCACTTACTGAGGTTCCACTTAAGGCCTGTCGTGGTCACACTCTCACAGGGGTTCCCAATGGGGATGAGGCCACACCAGGAGCCCTCCAGTCCTGTGTCCACATGCAGCTTGTGCTTGCCCTGCAAGACAGAATGCTCCGGAGTCAGTGCTCGCCAGGTCCCCAAATGGCATTTGATCACAGACCTTGCAAACAAAAGAGGAGGTACTTGGAGACAGGTCCAGAATGTCCCCAAAGCCTCAGGAATATTTGGTTGCAGCAGGAAGTCAGGCCATTGCTGTTTACAGAGGCAGGAGAGATGTATGCCTAGGTTCCAGACCTTGGGGCTTTCAAAAGTTTGTTTCTAGGCTTTTCTAAGCAGAATCTATCTTTGCTCCTTCTTCTCTGGCATTAATTGAATAGGTACTTTTGTCAAAGCTAGGCTCTTTATTCCTGTGATATGAAGGCATCCTGATCCATTCACTCATTCTTTCCTCATCTAAACATCTGTTTCACTTCCTAAACAGTGCTAGTGAAAGCACCACTGAAGTGTCTCAATTATTTTGACAACATCTGTAAAATTTCATGTACTTCTCCAGGCATATACTCTTCTCAGAAGGAGGAAGACATACAGAAACATAACTAGGTGCTAGAGAAATTAACCTTAATATTTAGAGTAAACTGCTTACACAAAGTAATGAAAAAACCCTGAAATTAAAACTTTTTTACATCCAAGATCAATTTATCTAGCAACTAAAACATTAATGGGATGAAACAGCTATTCATGATGATGTATTTGTGATAAATCTCTCAATTAGCACTTACAGATCCTGTGTGAACATCCCATGATCATTTACAAGGAAGAGTACATAGTGGAAATTGCTAACAAAATGAAAAGTGCTGAGTGTTACAGTTCTGGCACAATCTGTGTTCTAAGAAGCTAAGAAGGTGTTTATGGAAACTAGCTACAAGAAAGCAGCAAAAGAAAAGTAGTGACAAGATCAGTGGAGAAATCATCCTATGGTCTCTTCTACACAGATTATTTGTTCCTTCAAATAAGCCTGGCTTCATGTGGTAGAGGCTTCAGATTCTTTGAAATAGGGGATTTTTTGCATTTTATTTTATTCTCCTGTGCATGCAGGCAAGCAAAACTCTTGAGCACATCTTTTAGACACAAATTCTTCATCACTATAAATAAAATCAGATATGCCTGTTTATAAATATACCAAAATAAAAGGACTCTGAAGCCCTATGACTTTTCAGTGGACACTTTGTTAAGCAAGAAACCAAGGTTTCGTACCAAAAGAAATGAAGAATGGTTGAACCATAAAACTCAAATGCCCCAAGCAGCAGTCTCACAAATTTTCTTAGGTGAATGCATTTAAGCTTTTTTCTCTTGCCCTGCCCTGTCCCATGCTCATTTCCCATGCTCTTGCAAATACAAAGTCACTAGTAGTTAGAAAGTCAAAACTGCAGGTGAAATATGTTATTGCTGAGACATTGATGTCTGAGGCATTCAACAGCTTCTCCTGTTAATGCCAAATGCATTATGAAGAAACAACTTCAATATATGTCATGCTCTCAGTTAACAAATGAACCTTGGAAAAGCTGTCAATTAGGGAATATCAGATTGCATAGCTTAAGCCTATTTGACTGTTTACAGAGAGACAAGAAAACCAATCCAATATTATTTGTCTTCTCAGGGTGTCCAGCTGCACATGGTGATGTGTCATGTATATGTGTAGTGGTTGTGAATGCTTGCCTGCCAAACTCAGAGGTGTAACAAATTCAGGCTTGGTAAGCTTTTAGCTATGCAATATGCCATGCCACTTCTCTCTCACAGCATGGAGGGAAGAGGAAAAGAAGAGGAGAGCTACAAGTACAAGATCTCTCATTATGTGATTACAGATGTTGTTGATAATAAAGCTGATGATGAATGAGACAGGAAGGGGTCGGACTGTCTGATCCCAATGAATGTACATATTGCTGCTCAGAGCTACTGGAGGAGAGGAGCAAACTCACCATATTAATCAATTAGTAAAGGAATATGAAAAGCAGATGAGAAAGTAGCTGGCCCCACAGAGAACCTGATTAAGTTCCATATTCTCAAAGTCTGTGTCTAACTATTATCAGGTTTGCATTTCCTATTTAATGACATTCTGGCCCAGAATCTTGCAGATAGAGAATCAATTCAGTAGAAATTTATGCAGAAAGCCATCCTCCTGTGCTCATGAAATAAATCTTTAAAACAAAAGATGCCAATATTAGAGACTTGCCAATATCCAGGATTTTATCAGGAGTCTTTCAATGTCTGGTACTTCCCGAAAATCACAGGTCACATTCCAGTGGTTATATGAGCACAGTGATTTTCTTCCCTAAAAGGACATTTTCTAGCACTCAGTTGTTAAGAGAAATTTCAAACAGGGGGCCCAAAGAGCTAAACACAAAGAAGCAGGTGAACTGGAATATTGAAATGCAAATAATTAAAAAAAACAAACCCTCTCAATTGTCAGGTCAAACTTATGTTTTAGGGATTGGTTCAATAACATAGCAAGAGTCAGTTTCTAAGGCTTTTCTTTAAATAAATCAATACGGGATCTTAATATTACTGAGGCTAGTGAGAGCAGAAAAGGGAAATGAATGTTGGGAAAAAACAAACAAATTACAAATAACCCACTCATTTTTGCCAAAAAGAGTTAATCAACCAATGCGTTTGTACAGTAAAGCTCTAAATTCAAAGCACTGTGAACCTGCCATGAGAGAAATTCAGTTCCCAAGCTTATCTCTATTTTTTGAGTACAGATCTCTCAACCAAGCAAGATGGAACTGGTATTTGCAGGAGGAAGGGGGGATCAGAGCTTGTAATTTGCAAATACAAGTAATAATTTGTTCTATTTAAGTCTGTGTGATTAAAGAAACAATTACATAGTGTCACTTAAAATATCAAACTGTTTTCAGTTTCTGCAGAACTCAAATTCCAAACTAGGTTTAAAAAGAAAACTAAACTTTGACTAAATAAATCCCTCCTTTTTTTTTTTGCCTTTGTAGGAGGTAACTGAAATATTTTCACATTTAAGTTAAGAATCAAATATTACCACGTTTGAATGTTCCTGGTATGAAAGAATGGCAAATAATACAGCTGCATTGATTTTTATCTTATTAAGTCAGTTTTGAAAAACATTGATCAATCTTCAGCATTGATTTTTTTCCCTTCATTTTGTTTTGATGCTGAAAAATAAGATCAATTCTTGAGTTCAGCAACAAGAGGAAAATGTCAGAAGATATTTTTAAGAATGCTTTATCCACATAGGTTAAACTTTTCCTTTTGATTCTAACACCTTGTGGTATAAGAAAGCATTTAAGAAGTAGTGGTTAAATATACACCCACTCCAATACACTTTTTGCTGAGGAAAGACCTAAAGACATAGTTGTTATTTGCCACATCTAACTGATATCAACAGAAGTCTGACAGCCAGGAATTCACACACCTAACCCATTCAAGGTTGTGAGATACTAAAATCCTCAGTCAAAACTCCACAAGCTGAAAGCTCATGAAGAGCATCAAGACAAAATTGGTAGCTTCTCTTTGTGCATGGACACCCCAATGCAGAGAAAATTACTTCTCCAAGTGCTTTTCAGGCCATCCTGAATAGATGTGTTGCAATAAATGCACACTCTAAAATAGCTATCAAGGAACAAAATGCTAAGAAAGAGAGACAGAATGGGGACTAATCTTCAGTAATGCATTCTGAAGGGACCTGAAGGAGGGAAACCTGGAACTTGTCAGGTTGAAACTGAACACTGAGGAGAGACATAAAGTCAGTTATCAAGATGCTGGGGAAGGTTAAAGAATTAAAATTGAACTTTGAAAAACAAATTAGGAAAGATACAGTAAACAGATCTTGGAAACTGCAGAATAACTAGGACATGTGAAAGGTAACGGGGAAAGAAAAGGAATGAGTTACCAAATTGAAGGACAAAGTACACTTACAGTAATTTCACAATTATAAGCCGCACCTTTTTCATTGAAGAATCCAGCCTACCCAAGTGGTGTGGCTAATCATCAGGTTCAGCTTATCTATGGACCAATGCCAGTGAAACGCCAACCCAGAAGTGAGAGCCAGCCAGGGAGGGCGCCTTGGGCTCTTTTAAAGGCTTCACTGGTCTATGAAAACTGTTGTAACTTGAGCACCTGACACCAAACCCAGCTGGCAGTGATTCTGTTACTAATTTGTTACTTTGTTACACATGGATCCTGGATAAAAAAAAAAAAAAGGAAAAAAAAAAGGTGCAGCTTATATTCAGGTGCAGCTTATCTATGGACAAATCCCATGGTCTACCCAGCTAGGGGGGTGGTGGTGGTGGTGTACGGTGGTGTGCGGCTTATAGTCAGGTGCAGCTTATAATTGTGAAATTACTGTACTCTGATTTAAAGAAATCTATGGAATAATTTCATTACTAGAAATTATGTGTTTTCTAAAAGTTACACTTTCACCTATGCTTGCTGTGAGATCTGGGACTACAGAGAAACAGGATTTCTTGAGAACTGGCCAACTGCTATATGATACCTCCTCCACTATCTAGATCGTGCTTTCCATGATATCCTGATAAAATATCTTTTTTATACCAGCCTTTTTTCTATGATTACTCCATAGATGGCAGCACACACCTGAAAGCAACAACAGCAGCAAAAAACTAAATACAGATGTCACAGTGTTACCCAGGGAAAAGGCAAAAACCACAATCTGTTTTAGTACATAAACATCTGGGTACAGAAAATAGTGTATAGAAAACAGACCTAGGGAATGGATGGAAATCAACAATCACCAAAGACAGAAGGAGAGAAGAGGAAGACAAAAAGAACAAGGATGAAACAAAGCAAACAATACTTATGTTTAAAATCAATAAAGTTTAAAATCAAGTTTACTGGCAATAAAGTAAAAAAAAGTTCCAGAAATATTTCTACTAATCATTACTTCTGTAAGAGCTTGACTTAACAATAATAAAAGCTTTCAGGATGAGATTTTGAACAAGATAAATACAGCCAATTTTTCTAAAAGGAAGTACTTAAGAAAAGCCATTTTGTTATAACCCTAGAATATCATCAATTGTCTTTTCACACAAATACACACAGTGCCGAGTTGCTATTATGTGAACACTATTCAGAGAACATTTTCTGAGACAACCAGGTTGTTTGCTGTTGAAAATAGAAGCATCCACAGTTTCAGCAAAAACTCGTACATCTAAAAGCTCTCATATGTCATATCAATGACTGCTTACGCACACAGAGAAAAACCATCAAATTCATGATACCTCAAAATATTGAAAACTGTTGGACCCAATTTGTTGCTGTGCTGAAATAGATAAAATTCAGCTTATCAGTTGTTTGCAAGACAGAGCCTTACCAAAGCTACCCTTCAACAGGAGCACTTAATAAAAAAATGACTTTACTGTGAATAAAATTGCAGGCGGAAAAGACAGAATATATTATAATGATTATTAGACCCAATTAATGAACACATCTGTTTCAAACCAATTTATGATTAGGGTTCAGAAGGAAATCCCTGTGGAAATGAGTGCCATCAAACCTAAAAGAGTTACTATATCCTGAGGTTATACATTTAAATGGTTGCTACTGTATATCTAATGTACAAATTATCCACAGAGAGCAAATGATTCCAGAATTTCACACATTCACACATGAACATCTACAGTTCTATCAAAAACCAGCCTGAGAGAATGCTTCTCATGTCTGAGCACAGGGAGCAAATATCGTGTTTGCTCACCACTTGTTGCAATGTGAGCCAGTGAAACAATTCTCTATCTTCTGCAGTCCAGTCTATAGGGGTGGAAAAACCCCACCAATCAAAGGTTCAATAAATGTGAAAGTATACTTCCCTTAGAGTACTGCAAGCAGCTAAAAGTACCAGCAGCATGTGTGCTAATATGCATGCAAATAAAGGGATAAGGAGATTTTTTCAACATAAAAAGATACCTGGGAATATAAAATCTACTTTAAAAGAGAGTTTCATTAGTTTAATTCCTTTTCACAGACATCTTAAAGATTGACAAATGCCATAAATACTAATTCTTGTTCTACTCTGAGCACCACCAAAAAGAGAAACTCATTCTGTTTAAACTTTGTACTTGCAAATGAAATTCCACATTTTCTCCAGTTTTCCACAAATCAGTGCAAAATACACCACAAATACAGAGTGAAACTACAATAATCAAGAAGTCTCTGGTCCTTTTCCAAATTCACGCAAGCCTTAGTCTGGCCCAGTGTGACATTTTATCCTTGAGCTTGTGCATTTGATGCCCTATCCTCAGCAGGCTCATCATTATAGGTTTAATTAGCATTTTTAGTGATGCCTTAAAAAAAATCAGAACCATTTCTTTATATCCATTTATGAGACTACAGAGTGTAATAGATTGCAGATAAGAGTGAAAAGTAGACAAGCTGTTGAAGATTTCATATTGCCTGTATAATTATTATGCAGTGTTGCAGTTAAATTGTCAGCCTAGAGAGGCCTTTACTAAGGGCACTAATACTCTGCAATTCCTAAGTGATGAAAATACAGCACAATCTTTCTCATTATGAATCAGTTTAGTGTCACTGCCCTTTCTTTTTTGGTGTACTTCTACAGAGGAATAGTCTATAGGATCCCTTCTATCTAGACTATATTATCTTATTTTTCTGGGTATTACAGAACTGTGAGAGTTAATTTAAAAGACAGGGTAATATTCTCCTAACTTGTGGAAAGAAACAATTTTTTCTTCTCAGCACTGAATTACTGAGTGTTCCTGGAAGGCATCTTTATGTTATGCAAGGCTTCACAAAATTCAAATCTGTTTATCTTCCTAGACAAACTGACAAATCTCTGTAGCTATCCTACTTCAAACTCTGACTTGGAAGTCTTCTACACTGCATAAATGAGAAGAATGATCAACAGGCTGCTGGTCAACACCTTCTTTTAGTTTCTTGTACTTCTCAGACTTGTACTTCTCAATCTTGTACTTCTATGATGCCATTTTTTTAAAGAGTTCTGCACAATGGCAGCAAATCATGAGCCCACAAATCCTCTCATATATCACCATCCTTTTAGTAGAACTGGCTTCATATTTGGAGGTTTCATGTTAGGATTACAGGCTTAATAAAAGCCTGGCCTCTATAATTTCTTCAGTGCAAACAAACTGATGAACAGAATTCCTTTCATTGAGTGGGGGAATCTCACAAATGCTCTTTTCTCAATTTCTGACTGCAACTTTCATATACCTCAAGGAAAGAAAGAGGCTGAAAGTAGCAAAGAATGAACTTAGGCGACAATTTCACATTTCTTCTTGATGTCTGCTACAGGAAGAAAAAATTTGCTGTTATTAGTAAGATATTAATTTATCTAGGATAAGAAACCATATCTACTTTCAGTAGACCGGAAAATGGCTTCTGCTTCATAACAGCAGGCTTTGAAGACATGTTATGCCCCAGATGTGGTGTTAGCAATGACTGACTGCTTTTTTCTACAGTGACTGACTTCATTCCACATCTGCAAAATTCAAAGACACGTTACTCAGGTAAAGAAGAACAAAAATAATTAAAGAAAATTCAAGCTGGCCATTCAAATATATAATTTTTTTCTCCTCTTCTCCCTGCACCCCACTCCCCTCCGCCCGCCCCATTTTTTCTGTTCTCTTGTATAGCTCAGTAGTCAGTTGGAGATTACAGTCTTCACAAAAATCCATTATTTTGTTGAAGGACATGGTGGGGAATGGAATATTTTACTGCTCAGAAGTTCACTTTCCTCCATTATGAGACATACTTGGATAGTGTGTTTATTTGCAACAGTCACTTTGTAATGGATATAGCTCCATATCCCTTGCATTTCAGTACAGATTTATCCATGTCACCACTGTCATCAGTGACAGATATGGCACTCAGAATGCAGAGAAATATTCACAAGCACACTAAAATAATTCAAAATAGGCCAACCTGAGTCCTAAATATTTGACAGTGATTTCTTACCATAAACAAAAACAGTCAGCTTGGCCTCTTTTCTCACAGGAATTTGCATGCTGAATGCATGTTTCCAGCACCACATATGTCATCCCAGTTATAATTCTGAGGGAGCATCCCAAAAGAATCAAAGCTTTATTTAAAATACCTAAAAATGAAGAAATTGCATTGCAGGCAATGAAAATCTCACGTGGCATTTAACTTTTGCTTTCCTTAGACTTACATGGAGGACCTCTTATATTCCCCAAATGTATTTAAAATTATCCACATATTGATAGCACACTCAGCCTTTGCATGACATGGTCAAGTAATAAATTTTTAATTCAGTGACAGAAAAAGACCAACAAAGTTGCCTACCTGGATTTTAAGAGATCAAACTTCAGCTACTCAAGGAGAATGTCCCCTGCGAATCTGCTTTGAAGGGCTCTGGGGATCAAAAGTGCTGGTAATTTGTGGACACTGGCGCAGTAAAGCGATTCATTGTATCAGTTGAATATTTGCAAGTCTATAGAACCTGATGAGATTAATCCTGGAGTACTAAAGAAGCAAGTAGATATTATGGAAGGGCTTTTCTGAGTCACCTACCAAAGATCTTGGAAGCCTGGTTACATCCCCACTGACTGGAAACCAGCCAACATTCTTCTGATATTTACAAGCAGGGCTTGAAGGAAGCTCCAAGAATCTACAGGTCTATTAGACTAACCTCAGTATCTGCAAGAATTATGGAAAAAATCCTACTGGGTGCTATTGTTTAAAAGACAATCCAATCATCAGGCCCAGTCAACATGAGTTCACAAAGGGAAAGTCCTGTCTAATTTGATATCATTCTATGATAAGGATATCCTTCTATGCCTGCTGGATGAATGGAAGATGGTGGATTTGGTTCTGCTGGATTTTAGATACTGTCCCTCTGCCTTCTGGACAAGCTGTCCAACTGGCATGAGCAGCTGGGTGGTGCACTGGGTGAAGAACCAGCTGAAGGGCCAGGCTTAAAGGGCTGCCATGCATGGGGCTACACTTGGCTGGTGACCAGGGATCAGTGTTGTTTCTCAGGGCTTAATTCTAGGGCCAGTTCTGTTCAATATTAGTATCAATGACCTGGATACAGGAGCTGAATGCATATTTAGTGAGTTAGTACAGTAATTTCACAATTATAAGCCGCACCTTTTTCATTGAAGAGTCCAGCCTACCCCAGTAGTGCGGCTTATATTCAGGTGCAGCTTATCTATGGACAAATCCCAGTGAAATGCCAACCCGGAAGTGAGAGCTGACCAGGAGGGTGCCTGGGGCTGCCTTTAAAGGCTTTGCTGGTCCATGAAAAGTGTTGCCACTTGAGCACCTAACACCAAACCCAGCTGGCAGCGATTCTGTCACTAATTTGTTACTTTGTTACACATGGATCCTCACTTAAAAAAAAAGAAAAAAAAAGATGCAGCTTATATTCAGGTGTGGCTTATATATGGACAAATCCCGTGGTCTGCCTGGCTACTGGGAGGTGTGGCTTATATTCAGGTGCGGCTTATAATTGTGAAATTACTGTAAGTCTGTAGATGAAACTGGAAGGTGGACAAGAGGCTTTGCAGGGGTATCTGAATAGATTGGAGCATTGAGCAATCATCAATGGCATGAAACTGAACACATGCAAATACCAGATTCTGCACCTGGGATAGAGTAATGCCAGACATGAGACTAAACTGGGAGAGAAGTGGCTGGAGAGAAGCCGTGCAGAAAGGGATCTGTGGGTGCTGGTTGGCAGGAGGCTCGACCGGAGTGACCTGTGTGTGTGCCCTGGCAGTCCGGAGGACAAACCTCATCCTGGAGTGCATCAAACACCCCATCACCAGGTGGTCGAAATAAGTGATTAGATGATCACCTCTGTATTTAGTGCTGGTGCAGCCCCATCTTGAGTAGCATGTGCAGTTCAGTTTAAGAAAGATGTGAAGATATTTGAATGTGTCTCAAGGAGGGCACCAGGATGGCAAAAGGGTGCAGCAGACATATCCTTGAGGACTTTGCGTTTGTCTGGTTTGGAGA
This sequence comes from Sialia sialis, assembly GCA_009812075.1. NCBI lineage: Eukaryota > Metazoa > Chordata > Aves > Passeriformes > Turdidae > Sialia > Sialia sialis. Next base: position 541,125 of record VRYO01000406.1, read on the forward strand.
CAAGGAGGCCAAGGAGTGACCTCACTGCTCCCTATAGCTTCCTGAAGACTGGTAGGTGAGAGGGACATGCTGAGCTCTTCTCCGTGTCCCCCAGTGCTAGGACATGTGGTAACAGATAAAAGCTGCATATGTTAGGGAATGTTTAGACTTGACATAAGCAAATTCTTTCCTTACCCAAAGGGTGGTGAAATCCTGGAACAGACTTCCTGGAGAAGTGGTCCTGTGCCAGGCTCCCTGTGCCTGTCAGTATTGAAGAGGCATTTAGATGCCTCTTTATTAAGCAATGAACCCTTCATTATATTTTTCTCTTCCCTGTCCAGCTGCAGAGGGGAGCAGAAGAGAAGCTTTGGTGACTACCTGGCATCCTGCTAGCACCAACTCACTATACTTGCCACAAACCATTACCAAGCACAAAAGTGGAGTTTTGCAGACCAGGAGAACTTATCACAAAATGGCTCAGGTTAGAAAGGACCACAGTGGGTCAACGGGTCCAACCTCCTTGCTCAAGCAGGGTCATCCTAGAGCACATGGCAGAGGATTGCATCTAGGCAGTTCTTGAATACCTGTAGTGAGGGTACTCCCTGGGAAATCTATCCCAGTATTTGATACCCCACACAGTAAAGAAGTTCATCTCTGTATTCTGGGGGAACTTTCTGTTCATCAGTTTCTGCCAGCTGTTACATTTCTCTAAGAAATATAACTGAACAAGTTGTATTTCTCTAAGAAGTCTATGCAGCAGTGGGGAAGATGTTGGAAAATTCTTTTCCCTTTAGAACAATAGTGTATAATCCCTATATTCATCATTAATGCTTAGTTTTATACTATACAATGCTTAGTACAAATACCAGAGATTAATGTGGCCTTGTGCTAACTCTCTACATCTGTGATTAATAAGGCTTGTGCCAGCCAATGCTTCCTCATTTATTTGTATTATTGATCAATATGTACTAGCAGATATCTTAGTATTTTGAAAAAGAATTGTGTGTCACAACAAAGAATGATAAAGGCAATACATCACAACCTGATCCCATATTTTAAATAGTCTCAAGAAGAAAAGATTCACCAGAAGATTCAGAACCATATTCAAACAAGTCCATGGAAATAATATGCATATATATGGACTGAGGAAATGTGATGAATATGCATTAGTTTCAGGAATCTGGTCTGTAGAGTTACTAGGCATGCACACTCTGAGGAGAACTCCCCATGCATCCAGCAGTGCTAACAGTAATGCTGTCTTCTAACCTAGTAAATCCATGGGAGAGTTTCTTTCCTGGTTTCTGGCGGCACTGTTGCCTCTTGTCCTAGTGCTTGGTACCATCTAGAAAAGCCTGGCTCCATCTTCTTCACATGTTGCCTTCAGATACTTATAGACATTGATAGAGCACTGCTGGCTCTTGGACAGCTTGTTGTCCACCAGGACCCACAGGTCCTTCTCTGCAGAGCTGCCTTCCAGCAGTTTGACCTCCAGCCTGTGCTAGTGCAGGGGATTATTCTTCCCCATGTGCAGGACCCTGCAATTGCCTTCGTTGAATTTTGGACAGTTCTTCTCTCTCATTTCTGCAGCCTGTTAAGATCCTTCTGAAGGACAGCACAGCCCTCTGGGGTACTGACCACTTCTCCCAGCTTTGGAACAGCACTGAACTTGCTGAGGAGGCATCTGCCCCTTCATGCGTCATTGATGGATAAGTTAAACAGTTTTGTGCCAGTACTGAATCTTGGGGACACCACTAGTGACAGGCGTCCAAACAGACCCTGTGCCACTGATTACAACTCTCTGGGATCTACTGGTCAGTTCTCAATTGATCTCATTGTCCACTCATCCAACCCACACTTCCTGAGTTTGTCTATGAGGATGCTGTGAGGGTCAGAGTCAAAAACCTTGCTGATGACAAGGTGAACAATATCCATTGCTCTGCCCTCATCCATCCAGGTACTTGTCTCATCACAGAAAGCCATCAGGTTGGTCAAGCAGTATTTCCCTACCGTGAATCCATGGTGAGTACTCTAAGCACTTTCTTGCATCCATGTGGATAGACATGGTCTCCAAAATGAGGTGCTCCATCACTGACTGGTCAGTTTTTCCCTGGGTCCTCCTTCTTGCCCTTTTTTGATAACCAGGGTGACTTGTTTTTACTTCCAGCCCTCAGGCATCCTTTCTGATCTCCAGAGCCTTTCAAAGATGGCTGTTAAGGTGTCTAACAGCTCTCTTAGCACTCGTGGATGCATTCTGACAGGTTTTATGAACTTGTGGATGCCAAGCTGGCCAAGGTGTTCTTTAACACAGTCTTCCTTGACAAAGGGCAATTTTCTGCTAATAATATATACATTGTCTACAAAAAATCTCTGAGGACTACACATGGTACAAAAAGGTCCTTTTTTGTCTGGTTTAAAAGAATTAGCTAATTCTTGCAATCAGCAAAGGGAAAAGGTGGTAGAGACTTGGTATCCTCTTAAAAATAGGTGTCTATTTCCTAGTGTTGATTTTGGATGCTCAAATATTACCCACTTAACTCCTCAATTTAAATTGCAAATTATGATGAATGAAATGCAATACATACAAGTATATTAATTTCCTTATCTTTGTGTGTGAATATGAACATTTCAGCCAAATTTAATGCATTGAGAATTATTTATGATAACAGCCATCTTCATTATACAAAAACAGCAAAGCATGGGCCCTGTCCCACCTATTTGTTCATGTCTCCATCTAATTTACAGAAAAAATCTAAACTACTTTCTTCCTGTTTAGGCCATCATCCCTTGTCCTGTCACAAAAATCTTTGGTAAAACATCTCTCTCTGTCTTTCTTATAGGACCCCTTACATATGGAGAACACTTATATATGGAAATATCTCCCCAGCGTCTTCTCCAGGGGGAGCTGAACAACCCCAACTCTCAGCCTTTTTCATAGAAGATTTATGCAGAAAGCCATTTAGCTCAATATGATCCGAAAACATCTAATGAGGAAGAAAGTTTTGAACTAGAATTTTTCTCCCCAAACCACTTGAACCCTGTTTTTGTGAGGACTCTGTAAAATCACAGAAATGAGAAAGAAAAAAAAAAAAGTTCATTACTCGCAAGTTTTTCCCAAGTTTTCATTTCAGAAGATCAAGTTTAAAACTATCTGAAGTATATTGCAACCTTGACAAGATAACTAAATTTCAACAAAAGCATCTCAAAAATACCCCAAAAAACCCTAAATATTAGACTTTGAATCAGGCAGAAATAAATATTCCTGTCTCAAAATAAGCAGCCCTTGTGCAGACACTCATTTGCAGAGGTATCCTTTCCAAAATCAGGGCAAGCAGAGATTACTGTTCCTTACAAATGAGCTCAGGACATGAAGCTCTTCTGAAAGATTTTTATGTGTCTCCTTAGTCCGTCCCTGATCCCCAGCTGCTCTTCCTACTCAGCAAAGCCTTAAGAATCTTCTTAACAACCATGACTCGAGACTAGCTGTAGGGAAGCATTCAGTGGTTCACTGGAAGGACAATCACATAACCCTCCAAATAAAAAACAATCACTTTCTTGGCTGTTTCTGTCAGGAGGGTTTGGCAAAAAGGTCAGAATAATTCCACCAGAGTGGGAAACATTCCTGTATGCATTCACAGGCCACTGCTGGCTGCATTAGACAACTTAGAGAGTCGGGGACATGGAACCATCATCTGGAAGCCTTTGCACTGAGGTGACCAAGATGAGCTCCAGCAGCTCCTGCCACAGGCCAGACTCTGCACAAACACAAAGTAACAATATACTTTACCATTTAAAACAGAAATTAAAGCCTTACAGTGGCAATACAAGACCGGAACTGACATGTAACAGGTAGCTGTCAATCACCACAGCACTTCAATGGATGTCCCTCCAAAAAAGTAACAAGTTAACAATCCTGTATGGCACTTCAGGAGGGCTGAACGGAGATAATTACAGTAATTTCACAATTATAAGCCGCACCTTTTTCATTGAAGAATCTAGCCTACCCCAGTAGTGCGGCTAATCATCAGGTGTGGCTTATTTACGAACAAATCCCAGTGAAATGCTAACCTGGAAGTGTGAGCCAGCCGGGCAGAGCGCTGCCGTGGAGCTGTGGCCGGGTGGGTGGGGAGCCGGCTTTGCTGAGTGGGGTGGGCTTGCCGGTGGCAGGGCCACCAGGGAGCAGGATGGGCCGGCCGGAGGCGTGGCCGCTGAGGAGCGGGACGGGAGTGCCGGCGATGGGTTTGTCGCCGCTGCCAGGCGGGGCGAGCTGGGCGGGCTGGCGGCGGCGTTGCCAGGGAGTGGGATGGGCGGTGGGGGCAGGAGTGCCGGGGCCAGCAGCACTGGGAGGGCTCCTGGGGCTGTGTTTAAAGGCACATGAGGGGCAGCCCATGCAGCCAAGTGCACAGCACCGGTGGCCGGTGCCCCCGTGCTGTGGGTGCTCCCCTCCTCCTCCTCCTCCCGCTGCTGCCACTCATCCTCCTCTGGGCCGGGCTCAGGGCGAGCAATGCTATGCCATCCCCGGGCCCCCCGCTGGCTGTGGCCCTGAGCAGCAGGGGCAGTGCCCGCGGGCGGCCCGCAGCCCTGAGCTGTGTGGTGGGCGGCAGTTCCGGCAGGGTGGCATGCTGGGTCCAGGGCCACCGGGGCCACCAGCACCACCTGCACCGCCCATCCCTGTCCCTGTCACTGACCCTGTCCCTGCCCGGCTGCGCTGCTCACATCCCGCGGTACCGCGCCCCACCTGACACTGACACCAAGTGAGCTCTGCCGTGACTCTGCTGGGCTCTGACCCCGCAGACCCTGGGACTCCGGCAGGGAGAGCGCTGTGAGACCCTCACGCTACCCCCGGCCCATGCCTGCCCGCTCCGCGTTGCCATTGCCGAGCGCTCTGCCGGGTGCGCCCCAGCCACGGGCAGCGAGCAGCAGCAGCAGGAGAAGGAGAAGGAGAAGGAGGAGGAGGAGGCTGAGGAGGAGGAAGAGCGAGGCGAAGCTTCCCATGGTGCCAGTCCTGGCCGCTCGGCGCTCGAGAGGTGGAGGGAGCAATGCTTGGCACCGATCCCCAGAGTAGCCCCCCGCTCCTCCTCCTCCTCCTCCTCCTCCTCCGCCCCCCCGTTATCCTCCATCTGCCTCCTCCCTCCTCCGGCAGGAGTTAGTTTTTCTGCTTTTCAGCAGCCCCTGGGGAGAACATAATATCAAGCAAAGCCTGGGGAAAAGCAGGTGAGCCTGCTGCCAGGTGGGGCAAGCCAGGTGGGCTGGTGGCAGAGGTGGGAGTGCCGGGGCCCGCGGCACAGGGAGGGCACCTGGGGCTGCCTTTAAAGGCTTTGCTGGTGAAAACTGTTTGCAAATTGTGCACCTGATAACAAACCCCACACGTGCCATTGTTACTAACTCGTTACTTTGTCGCACAGGGATCCTCGCTTAAAAAGAAAAAAAAAAAAAAAAGCTGCTTATATTCGTGTGTGGGTTATATACGGACAAATCCCGTTGTCTTCCCGGCTACATGGATGTGCGGCTTATAAACAGGTGTGGCTTATAATTATGAAATTACTGTAGCCACACATGTTCTGGCTACAGGGCCAAGCATAGTGGCAGGAGGAAAATAGAAAGAAATCATCTCAAGAAAAATCATCCATTTCTTCTGGGGTGTTTTGGACTTTATTTGCAAGAAACCAAATGGGGACAAATGCATAGTTCCAGACTTTGTTTAAGACTATGCTGGTTAGCCAATATGCCCAAGGCATATTAAGCACTTAAGATTTTTAAAATGCCCTCAAGACAAAGAGAGAACCATACGATATTTTAAAATGTAATTCACCTTGACTGATGGGGAAAACAATATGTTTTTGTTAACAGACAATAAAACAGGCACTCCAGATTTCTTTTGGAAGTGAATGGAAGACAATCCCTCTCTAACCTGGTATTATTCTAATGAAACACTCATCCACAAAATAAAACCTTTACATTGAAGCAATGTAATCATTTGAAGTAGTAATAATACCCTTGGTTGGTTACTTTAAGACCATTTGCTTAGATAATTACTGAATATCTAGAGTACATGAAATGCACAAGAAGGTTTTATATGGACACTTTGTGAGAAAATATTTTAATATAAATAACATTAATAAATAAAGTAAGTTCATTTGACTTTGCTTTAGCCTGGTTAATGCCAAAATATGTTCTCTCATTCATTTGGGGCTGCATGCTTCTGTATATTCTACAATATGTTACTAATCTAAATATGTGAGCTTAATTTAGAAAATACATCATGTTAAGTCCCTGAAACTGTGTCATTTCAACTAATTAATATGAGACATTAATGGAGAATAAATTATCAGTATTTTTAATTGAAGTTCATCAGAAGTCAAATCTGAGATTACATATAACAGGAAATGTTAATGTCTGGACAATAAATTTGTATGTGCTTGTCTTAGCTTGCAGATACAATGAGTTTTGGAAAAGAACTATTGAACTATGTTCAAATGTAAACAACTTGTACATAACATAATAAATATTCTTGGCCTTCATCTCCACTTTACACCAAAAAACCGTAACTTGATTTTTTGGGATACAAGGGGAAAAAAACCCAGGTCTACTTTTTATATTTGTACAGCCTGTTTTTCTCAGTTTCTCCTTCTCTCCTTTTTCTTTCTTAGTGTAGTTTCAGGACAGCAAGGACTCAGCCTCAAGAACTAATAAATTCTGTTTTAAAATGAGTGTTTTCTGTTAACTTCATGAAAACATTATTTCTGATGAAGGTGAGTCATTGCTGTCTTAACAGTAGTGGTTGGTGAGGAAACCATTTCACCTGTTTGCTCTCAGCCACCAACCTATGATGCCCCAGAAGACCTGAAAATGTCAAGAGGGTATCAAAACCCAGTGAATTTTCATTTTCTTCATTAAAATACTTGAATGTCTATTGATATACTTGAGTGTCTGTTGCTAAAGATACTGTAAAAGCCCATGAATATACATATCTGTTTAACTGTATAATTCCTGTTTTCACAACTGGTCCTTAAGTGCCATGCAAAATTTTACCCAAAATCCACAAATCTTCAATTTTAGCTAAGTTATCTTTTTGGTAGTGAAACTGGAGATACAATTGTTTCCCCCATCTACTTTATGTCAGTCTAATGGGAAGCTTCCATTTAGATTTCATGCAGAAATAAAATGTCTGAAATTCCTCCCATTGCAAATACAAACAGACAGCAGAAATACAGACAGCAGAAATTTCAAACTTGACTGTGTTAATTAAGACTAGAGAATTTAAAGCAAAGTTTTATTGGGGCATCAGAAGTTTTGGGGCAGCAGAAATTTTATCCAAATGGAGTGAAACTGCTGGCAAACAAAAATCATGAGCTTTTGTGAATTTAAATAAGAGTGAGAAAGAAGGCTGACAGGTGCTAAGGAGCACTCAGGTCAGACAAAACATCTGCCAGAGACTTCAACAACATAAAAGTAACTTTGAATACAGTAGAGGAAGACAAGACAAAAAATTAGAGTTGAAATGAAGGAAGTACAAGGTGAAATCATAAAAGTAATTTCCACAGAGAAAAAAACATCCATCAGGATTTTAAAAAATCCATTAGCATTATAATGAATTTAAATGAAAGTACACCTACATGTGATGCTGTTTTGGCATGTATAAAATAAGAGAAAACGTAAAGGGGTTAAATCTGTAAAATAGAAACACACATACTAGTAGGGTTTTACTACTGACAATTCACTGTATGTTTAATGAAAGATTTTTTTATTAATTTTTTAATACTGTGGAGTGTCTCCACACTGGGATCCACAATGACTTGAGTACACACAGAAAATTCCTTCTGTACAAAATTACAGTAATTTCACGATTATAAGCCGCACCTGAATATAAGCCGCAGGCTTTTTTTTTTCTTTTTTTTCTTTCCTGCGCGGCAGCGTGGGGGTGCTGCTGAGGAGCCAGGCAGCACAAGAGCTGCAGTGGGAGGGGCCGGCTGCCAGCAGGAGATGGCAACGCTGGGAGCAGCGGGCAGCGGGAGCACCGGAGAGCGGCACT
>VRYO01000406.1:550132-561073 GCA_009812075.1 Sialia sialis
TGAAATTACTGTAAACTGGAAGATCTCTTCAGAAGAGTACCTAAAGCACTCTACCCACTAATGGGCATTCACAAAATCACAGACCCAGATAGGCAGAGTCTGAAATAAAACCCTGAAAAGTGGGCAATGTGGACATTAGACACCACAAAGTGTTTCAGTACTAAGAGCCTCCTTCTACTGGTCTGCCCTGCTTCTTATCAGAGACACAGGGTTTGGAAAGGTCTAAAACAAGAGTGATAAAAGAGGGCAACACAATATGTCTCCACAGAAAGTGACAAACTATTACACTCAAGCAAGATTTTGGAAATCAAATTCTTGAAACAATTTGATGTCCTTGGTAACAATTTTTAAATACTGTACAGTCACATGATACATTCTTTAAATACTGTTGTTTTATCTTAGTATTTTTATACAGAAAAGAGGCATGCAACAAAACTTCAGGATAAATTCTTTTTGAGTAGTTATTTATTATAATACAATGGAGAGAAGAACAACTGCAAAGGTTTTCCTTTTCAACTCAGCAGAGGCCAGATAAAATTTTATTCTGGTTGTCTGTCACTATCTGGTAAGGAAGAGGGGCACTTTGGAGGAGTTGTTGGTTAAGGAACCTGCTGAGGGTATTTCCAAATATAGGTCTGTCACCACCAGAGAAGATTTAGGCTGTTTGGCAATTAGAAACAGCAAACACTCCACTCTCCCCCTAGCCCCAAACTGACATTTAACCTTCTCAACATATTTTTTTTTTAAAAAAGCTCCATTTCATGACTTGCTTACAAGTTAATAAATCCAATTCACACACTGTATTTCTGCTCCATTTGATCTGCTCTCATTCTCTCCATATAAACAACTTTCTTCCCCAAAAAACAAAGTGAAACCCAAAACTATACTGATACACAGAAAAACCTCCAGTAATACACCATTAGATCTGCAATCTCTCTACTGCATAAGGTGGCTCTTCTCAAATTTATTACTAAAGCTGGGCATGGCTACTAAGACATGTTGCAAAAAGTAACTGTTGCAGTCTTACCTACAAGTGTATACATAGATTTAAATAATACATATACTATTATTCTATATTCCAAGTTTAACTAAGGAACCAATAAATAATCAGATTAAAGAATAAATAAGGAGCTTCTTGTTTACTAAACTTCTACCCTCCCCTTTTCTCCTGAATTATAACTATACATTTTTCTTCATTTCAAACATAGCATACATAGTACTGGCTTGCTCTAGAAGCAAACAAATTTTTTATCTTAGAAAATGGTTATACTTATGTGCAGGGGAAGACAAAGTCAAATATGGCACAATCAAAAAGCTCAAATTCAACCTTAAAGCTTCCCCTAAACTTTCAATCTTAAAATACAATTTTGGTCTTCTATTACTACAAAATGTGACTCATGGCAGACACCTGCTCTCAGACCATCACATGAGAAACATCTATGGAAGACATTTACATCTATTTTAGTTCTAGAGTAAATTAATGAAACAGAAAAAAAAGTGGGAAAATGTCAATGCTCCAGATTTCCATGCACTAAAATAAAACACACATTTCTGTCTTATTGCTTCTATACAGCCTCTTTGCTTATCTGCTGGAAGTATGAGTGTTCCTTTCATATTTTTAAACAGCTGCTGAAACTGAAATAACACCTGTATTAGAGACTACCTTGCAATTTCCAGAGATGGTAGACCGTCCTCATTTAGACATCACTCATAAGAGACAGCACTAACTCCAAGGGCCCATCAGCATCTGGGAATTCCAGCTATAAACCTCGTGGTGTTTCTGTTTTGCGAAGATGTTAATTTTCCATGCATCAGAATTACTAATTGCTTCATTGCATGTACCCTTTTCCATTTGCTTCTTTGCAGTTATCAATTAACTTTTTCTTCATAATACATAAGAGGTAGACAGTTTTCATCAGAGCAGCTACTATTTTTGTAACGAATTTGAAAAAAATCTGGAGATTTTTTTCACTTTTTTTAAATTTTATTTTTAAATTTTTTTAAAATCCTGGAAAACAAAGGAAGAGCAAGATCTAATTGAAATTTAAATTTGATTTGTTACCCCTAACATAGAGCTACTGCAGATACATCCAAAAGAAATGTGGCAGTAGTTAAAGTTTCATGCTCAAAGCAGCAAGTTTGCTTTTTAGGATATTGCATCTTATACTCCTAATGGGAGAAGCTAAAAATGCCACTGTTTCCTGATGTCTGCAGCTAAGGTAGCTTTAAATTCACTCTAAGTTTGGAGAATTTGTTTTAAATACCAGGCTCTTTAGGGCACAACTTTGATGCCTAATATTTTTCTTTTCTGTGCTTGTGTACTTTTTGTCAATATGTTGAAGTGTATAGATAAGATTTAAATATTTTCAGACTCCATATATCTCTTTTGCATGTTCAATGAAATATCTATGTAGCCAAAACTTATGCTTGTTTTTAGAATCAGAAGAATCAGTAAGAACTGCAAGTAAACATTTGCCTCATTTATTCCTATGAACTGTTACAACTACCACTGAAATAATGTCAGTCTACAAGTTTATATACTAAACCTCTGGACAACTACTACTGTGTTGTCTATTGGAAAATTCATGTACATAAGCAACTTCCCTTTTGCAACTTCCCAAAAAGCAGATAGGTTTTGTGAATAATTACCCTCTATCTCTATATTCCAAGATCAGGAATATATGCATCTAGCGGAATGTATTACCTGAAATTATACTGCATATTTTCTGAATCACTTATCTCTCCACAGTATATGCAGGTATGACATACAGAACTGTGATCACATGTGACGTTTACTACCACAACCCTCTATAATCCATTCAATAAGCCTTTTTTTAAAAAAATGGATTGTCCAGTTCTGAACATTCAACAGCCCATTCTACAAATTGAGTGTAGTTAAATCTGGGAAGGGCAATCTCTCTAAAACCAAAGGTCAACTTCTGTATTGCAGCTTTTCTGCACCCTGGTGTCAGAGACTGCATTTTTGTCTATATTCCAAAAAGGACATGATAAATGGTACCAAAATAGGCTTTTTAAAAATTACAAGTATGGTTAATCTGCAGTTTTAAATACTTAAAGATATCTGGAGTGTCATTTGAGACTCTTATGAAGTCTAAAGCCCTTAAGCCTCTGTATTATGACACAGATATATATCTATAATCCCACTCTCATTGCACATATTTTTAAATACTACTCCCCTCAGGAAAACAGAAAAAAACCCCTTTCTTAGAAAGATAAATTCTAGTGTTTTCTAAGTTAAAGATAAGATGCTATACTGTGCAAAATGAGGACATTGTGGTTACATCTGGAACTGGTTCACTGTACACTGAAGCTTAATCTGAACACTGATGTGGGCTGAACAATAAACACAGGTCATATACTGGGGATATGTAATGTGAAGTACAGGAGGATAATCAGGCCACCAACTGATCACATCTACAGAGCTGGGAGATGAATAACCATTTTATGTAGGCACCTATTTATTTGTCAAAGGAGAAATAAGGGTAATTTCTTTTGCTTCCATAATAAAGACTTCTGATTGCTGTTAAAAAAAATGGGTGACTGTAAGACTGAGAGGCTGGAGAGCTGCCAAAGGCAGAGTTCACCATAGGTATTTATTAAGATAAGCTTGCCCAAAATTTTAAAATACAGTAATTTCATGATTATAAGCCGCACCTTTTTCATTGAAGAATCCAGCCTACCCCAGTAGTGCGGCTAATCATCAGGTGCGGCTTATTTATGGACAAATCCCAGTGAAACGCCAACCGGAAGTGAGAGCCAGCCGGGGAGGGCACTTGGGGCTGCCTTTAAAGGCTTTGCTGGTCTATGAAAACTGTTTGCAACTTGAGCACCTGACAGCAAACCCACAATTCTGTTACTAATTCATTAATTTGTTGCACATGGATCCTCGCTTTAAAAAAAACCCAACAACAGCGGCTTATATTCGGGTGTGGCTTATATATTGACAAATCCCGTGGTCTACCCGGCTACCCAGATGTGTGGCTTATAATCAGGTGCGGTTTATAATTGTGAAATTACTGTACTTTCTGCTCCATTGGTGTCTCGGTTTGAAAGACAGGTGTCTGCTAGGGAAGGCAGGAGCTTCCCTTGGAATGGGGAATGTAAAACCCCCTCCCTCCAAATCATTATAATTTGGAAATTGAGGGGTCTCAGGCAAAAAATATGAGAATAGGAATAACAGCTCTTTACTCACATGTGTAATAAAGCAAGCAAACAATGACAAACTATAGGATTGACAACAAACACAACCAGGAACTCAGTGACTCCCTCTTGGCCAGGGGCACTTTCCCCTTCAGTGCAGTTCTGGTCACAGCCAGCAGGGGGGGCTGGTGGCTCCCAGCCAGGCAGGGCGGGTGCGATTATTGCCCCGCGCCTGCAGGGGGCGCTGTGGCGCCAGCTCGGGGAGCCGCGGGAATGGCGGCTGGGCCCAGACTGGAAAGGGTGGAAAAGAGAGGCTCTGCTTCACAAGCCCTGGGCAGCGTCAGGCCCACTGCTTCAGCAGGAACTCCAAGAAGCACCAAGCTGAAATGGCAGGAATGAGCAGAAGTCCTGGGGTGGTGGATGAGATGTATTAGAAGCTCCAGAGCTGCAGCAGAGACTGTGGGGTGTCTCACCAAGCAGGGCCTGTGGGGCTGCAGTGCAGTGAAAACTTGGAGCAGTGCCAAAAAGTAGTGGGGGTGGGATAGCAGTGCCCCAGATCCCAGCAGGGCAGGGAGAGGCAAGCTCAAGATCCCCACAGCAGACAAAAACAGGACCGAGCTGGGCTCCAGTAGCATCAGGGAATTCCTTTCCCAAAACCACAGCTCCAGCCATCCTCCTCCGGAAACAAGAGAGAGCTCCAGACTAGCAGCTGCCCCCATCCCTTTACCTGCTCAATGCTCACAGTATCTCTGCTCTTTGAAAAGAAACCCTCAGATGAGAGAAGTGCAGCCAGATACCTCAGCTTGGCCACTTCTTTGCTTTTTTAAGTACCCAGTAGTTAGTGTTTCTAAGCAACTTAGGGGAAAAATTATATAGGTAAGAAGGAACAAAAGAATAGAAACCTAATCCCCAACAGCAGGTAAACAGAGCATTCCTATTATACTTCAAGAATTTCTTCTTCATTGCTGCCTTCATATCATCATGCAAAAATATTTCAAGACATTTCCAAAAATGCATAATTTCTTAACACTGCCATCTGCAAAGCCAGAACAAAATGAACAAATGTGTTCTCACTTTGTGAATGGAAGATTCTATGTTTCAGTGACTAGACTGTGCAGTAAATGCCCATTAACCATCCTTCTGATCATGTTTAATTTTCATCATTTCCACAAAATCCTCAATAATGACTTCAGCAAATTACTGACACGCAGTTGGTCTCAGTTTACGTCACTAGTACTGTGTGTAGTTATGTAGCACAACTAATACCCAGCAGACTACAGACCAAATCTTCATTTCATTGCAAGGCAACATTTTATTATAAATTTGGATGGCTGAAAGATAAGGAGTTTCTTTTGTTATTTCCACAGATTTATCCAATAATCATGGATTTGAATCACTACTGAAATAGACTGCAGAGACTTCAGCTAACTTGAGGAGAATGAGGAAATCAATGCATCCTAGACCCTTACAGGGAAGTTACATTTCTACTTTTGGCAGCCCCTGCCTAGCCCAAAGAAGAGCTGCTCATTGTTTTTTTTAAACCAAAATCTCCCCCCAATTGGAAAAGTATCACAGGGATCCCTGTATAAACAAGAAAGCCAGTTGATATGTGGAAAAGCATTAAATCCCTTCCCACTTTCAGGTTAGCTATTACTATTGAGAGGCTGAAAACAGGCACTCCAGGATGATTTTTCTGTAGCTGTCTAAAGATCAGCTCCACAATACCTGCGTGATGGAGAGAGCTCCCTTAGACACTGGAAAAAGAGAAATACAAAACCCCAAACCTACTCTGAGAAACATGAATAACTATTCATTTTCATACTCAAATAAGATTATTGGTAATTTCCTCTGCATGTCATGAAACATGCTACTGCTGCTGCACCTTATACTTCCATGCAGAGCATGGGCCTGCTCAGTTTTAATCCCTTGTGTAAATAACTCTTTTGACCCAGGACTGACATTCCTGACAAAATATCTTTCCATGGTCTGGAAAACAGCAGGTTTCATGAAACTATAAGCAAAAGAAGTAAGCAAAATGTCAATCAGCAGCCTGAAAATGTATTTGTTATCATGGCAATGCAACATCTCTCACCAGCAGTCATGCAGCTTTTGCACATTCTGTCCACTTCCTGAAACAATTTGTCTGTCCTCCAGTGCTCAAAAAGGCTGTGTAAAGGAGCCAACTTTAGTTTTAGCAGCAAACAGCAGTCACAAGTAGACCTTAGGTTGGTGGCCTTTATGGAAAAGCTGTATATGCAGAGGGAAGGGCTGATTCACACAGGAACTCATTCTCAAGTAAACTCAATGAAAACTACATCATTAATTTTAAACATTAAACCCCCTTCACATCACCCTCTTCAGGCTCTTAAGGCAGTACCAGCTCTGACTGTCCTGCCCAGCCCCTTGGGGCTCCTCCACTCTGCTTGTTGCCCACAGCCTGGGGCCATCAGCACCAGACCCAGGGTCCCTAGGTCCCCACGGCCCTGCCCTCCTGGGCTCATACCCTGTCCTGTCCCCAATCCCATGGAGGTGCCCAGTGCTTGGGGCTGGGATTGCCACATGTCTGGGGTTGTGGAAGAGCTTGGGCTGCCAGGTGCCTCAGTCACCTTCTGGTATCCAGGGAGCCTGAGCACCTCGGATCTCTGCTTTCACCTTACTCATAAGTGAAAAAGGCCCATGAAACTGGGACAGACAAGGAGAGAAAATTGCAATTCAAACTTCTACGTCTTCCTGAGTGACATCTAATATTTCTAAAGCAGAAGATAAAAATAATTTAAAAACTGCGATTCTCTTATAAGTGGAACAGAAACAAAGGCCACAAAAAATTATTTGCTTTCTCCACTAAACCAGTTAGCAGTGGCTAATGGATCATCTAATAGAATATTGCTATTTTATTGAAAAAAAACACCTTCCAAAACATCTTTTATTCATTCTTTGGCAGAAGTTGTTTAATTTTTCCTAATTTTTCAATATTAAAATGAAGGTCAAAAAGGACCGTCTCTTGTCAATTACACAGTCATTCAACCAAGTCCATTGCATTAATTACAGACTCTATACTGCCTGGAATAAGAATGAAAGAGGAAAGCCAAAATAATGTGCAAAATGCTTATCTGAAACTTAAATTCATCTTGAAACTAAGATGCCACTCTAACAAAATCAATTTACAAAATTGTTTCTTCCTACAGTGAAAAAGTAACCAGCCAGCAGTATATTGGTATTTTATTGATGGGTACAGTAAAAGAACATATAAAACCTTTTCTATAGACTCATTTATAGGTTTTTCATCCATATTTCTTCATGTGCTATTTCTTCAGTTGATCTTAGCTCCACTTATACTTTCTAAAATACTCTTTGTCTTGAAAGGTCTGCCTTGATTAAGACATCCTTACTTTTACTCTGCAAAAGTTAGGAAATCACTTCACCATACCACAACTTTTTTTTCCTCCCAAACTCTAGAATCAACTGAATTAAAAAGACATGCTTTCCCCAAGCTCAAGTCATTGGAAGTATACCTGCAGGTACCTCAGTTTTACTAATCATTGCAGATGCACTGAAATGTAGAAATTAGCTTTCAGGTGACCATGTACATACCTTCTCTCTTATGCACCACACATTTTAAACATCTGAGAACAGTTTTATTTTAGGATGGTTAATCATCCATGAGTATTGACTTATAAAAGCCTGTTTTCAAGGGAACCTAACTAGACCATAAAAATTTGCTTTAGGCAGAGACAAGCACAAAACAAAAGTTAATGCTTTTAGTTTGTTTCCAGAATATTAAAAACTTATTTGAGCACTCCTAAGTCATTGACATCAGTGGATCCAGTAAAAGTTGCTTTTACTTTTAAACCAAATTTTTCTAACCAGAGTGTAAAGATGCCTAACTGTTCTGATATTTATTTGAGGTCTAAGATACTTCAGAGAATGGCAAAGTCTGTCAGGAAAGACTGTTCTTGAGAAGAGAGGTGATGTTATTACAAAAGGTTCCTTTTCCCACATCTTGCAGAGCAGACCTGTCACTGGGACGAAAATCTGTTGTAGGTCATGCTACCACAGTTTTTCTTGCACGTCAGTAAAAAGTCAGAATAGTGTTTTCAAGTGTACTCAGTGCCCACCTGCTTCTCATCTCTCTAATATCACTATCACTAACATTCCCTGGGGTCCAGTAGCTCAGGTGGGTGACACTGAACATTTTCTGAAACCATGTTAATAATGATTTTAGAACATTGTTTAAAACAGGAGTGTTCATTTTTCTAATGCCTCTGTATGTCCTCTTTGTATTTTTCTTTCTTATCTCAGATGTATTGACCAACTGTCTAAAACACTGGTTTCCTGTGTATTGTATTGTATTTCATCCAACACAATTATCTGTAGACAGCTATAACGGTGATCTTTAGAATCAAACAGAATTTTTGTATTGTAATGTAATACATACAGAGTATTTACATAAAGGTTTGATACATTATCCTGCCTGCAGAACATTTTCCCCATCCATTTCTACCTCAGACTGAAGCCTATTAGAATTCCTTTAAGAGCTTCTTTATATTCTTTAAAAACTAAGAAAGTGCCACAAACAAGGTTGATTTGCTCGAAGCAAGTGCTTACTTACAGTGTGTCATATTTAAACACATCCCTATGCAGTGCTGGCAAATCCATCCAGGCATATAGTCTATGCACAAGCATACAGGGAATACTGTATTCTCTCTTTTTTGCCTTCATTTCTTCTTTCTTTGGTTTTTCACTATGCTCACTCCCCACTTCTTTTTTTTTACTGTCTTTATTTTCAGCATATTTTTCTATTTCTATTTCTATTCTATTCCCAATAGCAACATGAGTCAAACCATGCTAAGATTCCAGCCTACACAAATCCCTCTTATTCATAAATACAAGAAACAGTATGGATGGCCTTGGACTAAGCCTCTAATCTGACCTCCCTAGAACTTGGAGAAAGTTCAGATCTAACTAGACCTTCTATAAGCAGGACCACGTATATACATGTACAAGCAAAACCTACCAGATTTTAGATGAGAGTTACATTGAAAAAAAGTATAAAATTCTGAAAAATACATCAAGAATGAAGAAAAATGAGAAGTGCACATTGGAGACAAACATACAAGTGACTCAAAAAATGAAGGGGTTTTTCTTGTCTACTGAGAATGCTATAAGTGCCAATAAAACTTGCTATGCTACAGCACATCAAGGCAATGTTCTTCAGCTTGGCATAACATTTTGACAAGTCTTTTAGGGTCTTAAACTTTAATGAATATGGAAGCAATAATAAAAATGCATGACGTATACAGTGTGTATGTGCTGCCTAAGAGAATGTTTTTCTACTAGAATATTTTCTGCTTATACTCTCTCAAAATGTGGCTGGTTATTTGCTAATGAACTCACATATGCTCTTAAACACAATTATAAAAGTTTATATGGTTTTATTACCTGTGTACAGAAACAAACCCACATTTCCCACCCATCATAAATATCTATCAGGAGAGAAATAAGGAATGAAATTTTCTCCTCATCCATTCTCAACAACTTTAGTAATCTCATTTTCACCATTCAGTGCTCACACGTACAGAAATGCAGGTGGTTATTCCTAGTACTGCTAAGACAGTAAGTTAAATTGCTTGAGGGCTCAGAAACAACGTTTTGTAATACAATGTTTGATAAAGGGTTCAGGAGCCTTTTGAAAAATTAACTCCTGCAAATGAGGTCTTGTCCCCCTGCAAAGAGCTGCATTCTTCTGGGCAGTACAATTACACAAAAGTCTTAGGGCACTAAAGTTCATAGATAGTGCTAAATATCCTCCTTCCACTTTCCAATTAGCTTTCTCATAAACACATGCATTTTCCTGCTGATACACACAACGTCTGTTAGTCTGAACAATGTCTTAGATCCAAAGAGTGTCAAACATGGAACAACTAAATCTTCTAAAAATTCTAATGAAGAAAATGTCAGACTACACAATTCTGAAGTTGTGCATATATTTCTAGAATATATGTCTTCGGGACATTTCAGTTCTAAAGCTAATATTATATTTATTTTTTCTCTTCAAAAACACAGACATTTGGAGTAGACTCTGAGAGTGTTCTAGTTCTGTTATTTTACAGATTACAAGAACAAACTCATCTTTGCACCATTAAGATGAAAGCTGGATTTTAAAACACTCAGTTTTTACCTAATCTGTCTTTATATCATAAAATGGGAATACCCATTTTAAACAGCAGAAAAATCAATCAATTCAGAATAGCTTCCAAATAATTTCCAATAAATATCATTATATTGCTTTTTTCTCTCTTATAAGAATAAAAAAGTGGCACATTTGGCCACACCATTCCCAAAAGACTTATAATAACATACTGTCCATCTATCCATCCATCCAGCCGTCCAATTTGGCAGCATAACACTTACAACACTATGGTTAATAATACCTCCTTCAAAAATCATGTTCCATTTTTGGTAGCATATTATGGGTCTATAATGAAACTAGGCTAAATGTTCTTTATTAGATAGCTTTCAATTTTTAGAACTATGTAATTTTCTCCAGGTAAGTAAGAGCCCACCCATACAGCAGAAAAAAAAAAATGTCAAGAGTTTTGGAAGGGAAAAATACATGTGTAACTGTGATATACAGTAATTTCAAAATTATAAACCGCACCTGAATATAAGCCGCACATCCGGGTAGCTGGGCAGACCACGGGATTTGTCCATATATAAGCAGCGCCAGAATATAAGCCGCACTTTTTTTAAAAAAAAGCGAGGACCCATGTGCGACAAAGT
>VRYO01000406.1:562073-629919 GCA_009812075.1 Sialia sialis
TCCCCACCTGCCCGGCCGCAGCTCAGTGGCAGCTCTCCACTTGGCCGGCTCTCACTTCCGAGTTGGCATTTCGCTGGTATTTGTCCATAGATAAGCCGCACCTGAATATAAGCCACACTACTAGGGTAGGCTGGATTCTTCAGTGAAAAAGGTGTGGCTTATATTTGTGAAATTACTGTATTTATAGTCAAACACACACAGACCTACAATCTTTAAACCAAACTCTCCTCATTATGTATTACATGATGTATCATGTTTATGTGATGATTAGTCACAGAAATCACATCAATTACTGAGAGACAAAATTACTTCTGAGAAGCTCTGCCTTTTGCTCTGCATTTGTTTAACCCTCACTTATGACCAGGGCCATTCAATTGCAAGGAATAGACTGGAAGCAATTCTGTTTATTTCCTTGGAATATTTCTTAGGATGAAACAAGAAATCACACTTCTTATTTCCCTTCAATTACAGGTAATGAATATTAAGGCTCTAGCTAGAGCCAATTATAGCCCATTTGGAAAAGATTGGCATGCTTTGCATGACCTTCTCTGTCCTAGGAAGTGGAAGAGTTTGTTTATGGCTGATTTGGGAAACTCATTGCTTTGTGATGCAGAAATAGAACCCAGGTAAGAAAAATGCTCATCCTTCCAGTATATCTCCCTCTGCTTTCCAGCTCCTCTCCAATCTTTTTGTGGCTGGCTCCTAGCTAGCTGTATCTCCACCTGCCTCATCACCCTACACTTGTCAAAGTGCCTGGGTTCCAGAGTAGTGTACTATAAGTGTACTGGTGAATATTTGCACTCATTTAACATAAAATCACAACCAAAACCCAAAGCAATGAATCTAAAAGAATCATTCCCTTTGTCTCAAATAAATCAAACAGAGAAGTTGTTTGTACCTGACATGAATAAATTCTGCCTGAGGAAACAGTCAACCCAAAAGCAGAGTGAGTGAGTGTGCGTAGACTTGCAATAGATACTCTTTTATGAACTTAGAGACCATTTCAATCTCCTTTTCAACCTACCATGGATCCAGATAATGCTCAAGGGCATCTCTTGAAATTTTTCCTAAATGATACAGTAGGACAACAAATGCTTCACATTTTTATCCCAGTAAATAATCACCATATCCTTACTCTGTTAGTTCTTAATGCAATTCATTTCATGCTCTCCTTTTATAGCCTGTCTAAGGTCCATAGCAATCTGCAGTCCGTACATAATTTGCAAGATCTGCATTGCCTCTCTTCTCTTTGCATCTTTTCACCAATTTCACTCCTGCAGCACATTAAGTACAAATGTTTTTGCCCCATTTCCAAAGTTATTGCCTAACTTGTCTTAGATTACAGACCTAAGACAACACTTAAAAACCTCCTCTATCTTCTCCCTATAAAAGGACAGGCATGATTCTGATTTTCTTATAATGTATTCAGTCACTTCCCTGTGCTGAACACTACACTTCAAATACTTTATTTGACACACAAGCTTTGAAGTGCTTCAATTTCAGGAAAAAGAAAGAGAAAGAAATGTGCGCTAGCTCTACTGTGGTGAATAAGCATTCAACTATGTATTTTTGAACTAATTTTAAGAAACATGGCCTCCCTAAAAATTTAGTCCAGCAGCTCTTCCAAGAAATGAAAGAATCAGCTACTTGCTTAGGGATTTATACAAAGACCTTTAGAGATTAGTTTGGACAAGAGAGGGGAAAAAATGGTCCATCCAACCACTTTTTTTGTTTGTCTGGCTACATACCAACAGAACCACAACTGCCTGCTATGCTTGAGCAAGCTGTGCTCATGACAGCTCATTGTACTGGGACACGATATATGTATTTTGTAAACACCGCTGAGAATGAGAACAAATCTTGTTGTAAACTGTATTATGTGATATCCCAGGATTTTCTTTTGCTTACTCACTTGGGAAAGACTATGATAGCTATAGTCATTTTCCTTTCTGCATCTCTAACCTACACATCTCTGACACATCTGCCTTAAAAAGGACAGGAGGGAACAAACAGCCATCTTCTGATGTTTCCTGTGAACTGCTTTTTCTTATGCCAATTTAAATAGAAGTTGTAAAATTCTGATGAGAAATGTTTTATTGGATGGCACAGCGGTCATGCCCAGGGGCAGAAAGCTGAAAGATGTTAAAATGTAGATGTTATTATTTCTAATAATGGTCTGACACACTGACTAACTCTTTGTTTCTTTTTTTTCCTAGATATGTTGTTCATTAGAAATAATCAGCTGTTATAATTGGCATATATATATATTTGGTCACTCTAAGACATGGCATTCTCAGATAGAAGCATAAGATTTTTTTTTCCTAAGGCTTCTTAAGAAATGAGATTATTTGTACAAATACATTTCTTTGCAATTTCTCATGAGGAAGTTTAGGATGAGTTTTACTACAGAAAAGTGAGCTTCTCTGATTTTCCTGAAAGAATTAAGCACTTTCAGTAAAAATTTCCATCATCTCTGAAGGTCACTCTTAATAAAGTCACAAGCACCAAGGAGGAAACAGGTCCCAGTTGACAGGTCACTGGAGACAGAAACCTGTAAAACTGGATTCAATTTTCAGTATGGTATTGACTCCCTGAGTACCTGAGCAAATAATTTCACTTTCTCATGCCTTTGTCTCTCTCTCTCTCTTTCCCTCTGTAATATAGGAGTAATATACCTTGAGATCCAGCTAAAGAGTGTGACATGACATGTAGCCCAAGATTCAGTAATGGAAGATCAGAACCTGTATGAAAAGCTAGGCATGTTATTATTTGTCACCTTATGGATTCTTCTAAAAATAACTATTTCCATCAAAGACTTTGTACATCAGTTACCCTGCACAATAAAAAAGGTTGAGAATACACATAGCCACAGCAACCCAATATTAGGTGTACAGGCTGAAGGAAAGGAATCATAGCATGACAGTTCAGCACAGTATAACACCATAGAGGCCACTATCAAGCACATCTAAATACTAAGCTGATTTTCAGATTTACTTCTCTTACCCCTCTCCAAGATGTCTACAAAGGAGGAGTTATCAAAACAACCAGCTTCAAGTAAACTCTTGCTGACTCAACATTGGATTTTTATCCCTCAGATGGGAAAAAAAATCCAATTATAAAACAATGGTGTTAAAATCACCCTGCATTTCCAGAGTCCCAAGGAAAAATAGTGCCAAACTTCAAGGAGAGAACAATCTTGTTCTCACTCCTCAGCTGAAAGTGAAATTTGCATGGGAGCAACCAGATGCAGGAAGTTGGCAGGCATGGCCTTCCAGGAGGAGACACCAGCAGGCATCAGCTTCATTGAACTGCAGGGGTTGACTCAGACTATCTCAGAAATACGAGCTCCTACTGTCTTTCAAGATGGGAGATTTGAACATCATCATGCATGGGTTTCCAAGGGCTACAGAAATGGGAAATTGCATTCACTTCATTTTCTGAAGGCTGTGCCTTGGGGTAGGGACACCTTTCACTAGACCAGGCTGCATAAAGCCTCATCCAGCCTGGCCTTGAACACTCCCAGGGATGGGGCATCACAGCTTCTCTGCCTTTTAACAGACTGCACAAAATAATTACAACTGCTCCACTTTCTCAGATGACTTGGAATAAAAAGGAATAGTAGTATTTTATCTCCTTAAGAGCTTTTGAGGAAAATATTTGACAGTTCTGTGGGCTTCCATACTAGAAATACTTAAAAAAATTCCTACACTATTGCTAGAAAACTTGTTTTCTAGAACAATAGCTTCATAATACCTCTCCCCTAAGGAGACACAGAATGCATTTAATACAGTAATTTGAAACTAGGTTTAAGTACAAAAGAAAATGTTAAAAAGAGGAGAGATGTTTATGAGGGGCATTACTATTGAGAAACTGTAAATTGGATGTTGTCCTGATATTTCTGCAGTTCCACTGAGTGCTTGTGAACAGGCAAGGAGATCCAGAAGTCAGACAGATGAAAGACCAAGAAATGACACAGAGATTATTAATTCATTTATATCATTAGGCTTACAGAAAATTGACAAAATATATGTAATAGGGATGATAAGTGTTGGGGGGTGCTGAATCTACTCTTTCCCTTGGTAAAGAAGCTGAGAATTTTCCCCATTATCATGTTAAAGGTCTAGCAGGACAGCGGTGGAGCTGTTAATTGCTCAAAACAAAGGATGTGGATGGGAGTTGGCTGGCTTTGATTGCTGGTGGTTGGGGGATTTGGGTTGCTTTTCTTCTCCCTGGGGGACACTCGCCGGTTCGAACGTGGAGGAGAGAGGTTCTTTCTTCCCTTCGGTTCAGATTTGCCTGCATGCCCCTGCACTGCTACCACCTCCCGCCTTTGAGAACAGTGCTGAACACCGGGACCCACGAACGATGAGCAAACCTTCTCTCTCCCACCTGGGCCCTGCCTCGCCTCCCTGCTCCTGCCGTGCTGCTGCTGCTGTGAGGGACCTGCCCTGCTCCCCACCGGGACCACGTGGAGAAGAGTGTCTGTGACTGGGAAACGGACTGAGTTTTGTTTTGTCTTATTGCTGTTTCTTTTATAGCTGCTGTTCTTGTTTGTCTTGTAGATATATCAGTAAAGAACTGTTATTCCTAAACCCATACTTTTTCTGCCTGAGAGCTCCTTAATTTCCAAATTATAGCGAACTGGGAGGGAGGGGATTTTCGTTCTCCATTTTAGGGAATGCTCCTGCCTTTTTCTGGCAACACCTGTCCCCTAAACTAGGACAATAAGATACTCCTTTAATCTGCACAGGTTCTGAAGTGCACTTCTTCTATGGCATACATCATCTGGCACACCAGAATAGCTGTATTTGTTTATGATAACTCAGGCTAATGCTCAAGAGCTCTGCCTCTGGCCATCCATCTCACTCAACAGGAATACACCAGACTCTCCACATTCCTCAAAGATTTTAAGAGCCATTAAGCAGGGGTGGATTAAGGCTGCATGTGGTAACTTACACATCTACAATGTGGAAATAACTCCCACAAAATCTTGAATGGACAGGAGGGTCTAGGACTTTATGCAGAGACATACTGGGCCCGCAAAGACCAACTGAGTCATCTCTAGGTGCTCTTCTAATTGCTTTAAAGTTTCAGTCAATACCCTGGGTAGAGTGAATATCTTATCAGTTTTATTCTGTTCCCAGGTTCCTCTAACATAAAGGAGGCAGGCAGCTCCTCTTTAAAATCACCAAGCTTGCAGCTAATGAGACTGTCTGGCATCATTGCCACAGAAGACTAATTCCAGATCTTTAGCTGCTCTAGCTTCACTCTGAAGTGCCTCCCTCAGTTGGAGAAATGCTGCTGGTTGTTAACAATAGAAGAAAAATATACCTTTTTTTTTCATTTCTTCTTTTTTTACCAGGGAGTCTTCCTCTTTTCCGGCCCTAAAAGTGATATCTGAAAAAGAACTGAACAATGTGCCTCCATTATTGAGAGAGATATACATACCGCAAGGCAACTTTTAACTGCTTGCATCTAAAAGCCTTTAAGGTATGAGGTAGGAAGACCTCAGAATAACACAAGGGTACATTTCATTGCCAACATTGTGGTTAGTAGAAGAGAATTCTGCAAGATAATTGTTCTTCAATGTGATAATTAGTTCTTTCACCAGAATAAAAGGATTCCCCTCTGGGTGCAGCTCCTTTTCCCTCTGGTACCTGACTGCTGAAATTGAAGGCCATAATTCAATTAAAAAAGGATGGGAATCCTTAATGAAAATTAACCACTCAGAAACAGATGTTGATGCCATGGAAATGCCAATATTCTCCATGAAGCACCACTGGCTGTCATGTGAATGGGGAAATGCAGAGACATCTGAACTTGGAATTACACACCAGATGAGGTAACTATACTTACATCTGCAGACCGCTGTTCAATGAAGTGCTTAAGCACAGGCTTAGATTTCATTAATTCTGCTTTGCCATATGCGTACACTTATTCTCAACTGGTACCATTACTAGCCAAAAGGTATACAATTTCACAGTAGTGCATTCTCCCTGATTGCTAAACTACCTTTGGATATCTGATTTCTTATGGCATAAATGAAAGCAGTGCCTAGCTCACAGAATTTCAAAATCACAAAACTGTTAGGGTTGGAAGGGACCTCTGGGGTCATCTGGTCCAATGCCCCTCCAAAGGCAGGGTCACCTAGAGCAGGTTACACAGGAATGCAGGTTGGATTTGAATGCTTCCACAGAAGGAAACTCCATGACCTCCCTGAGCAGCCTGTCCAGTGCTCTGCCACACTGAATGTAAAGAAGTTCTTCCTCATGTTGAGGTGCAATTTTTTGTGTTTTAGTTTATGGCCATTGCATCCTGTCACTGGGCACCACTGAAAAGAATCTGGCACCATCCTGTTGGCATCTGTATTTGAGATATTTATAGGCACTAACAAGATAATCTCTCCTTCTTTCCTCTAAACAAGCTCAGCTCCCACAGCATAAGAGAGATGGATGCTCCAGACCATTTTTGTGGCCTCCACTGGACATTCAGTAGCAACTTGTCTGGACACAGCACTCCAGATGTGGCCTCACCAGGGCTGAGTTAAAGGGCATGATCACCTACCTTGACTTGCTGGCTACACTCATGCCAATGCACTCCAGGAAACAATTGTCCCTCCTGTCCAGAAAGGCACTGCTGGCTCACTCACCATTTGTTACCCAACAAGAGTCGCAGGCCCTTCTCTGCAGAGCTGCCCGCTAGGAAGTCAGCCTCCAACCTGTGTTGATACTTGGGGTTATTCCTCTTCAGGTTCAGGATCCTACATTTGCCCTTGTTGAACCTCATTAATTTTCTCTCCACCCAATTTTTCAGCCTATCAGAATCCTACTGAGTGGCAGCACAGCTTTCAGGTGTATCAGCCTTTCCCCCAGTTTCATACCATCAGCAAACTTGTTAAGGGTACATTCCATCCCTTCATCCAGGTCTTTGACAAACAAGCTCAATTTTTGTTGAAGACTGGACTCAGCAGATTCCTGACTACAGGCCTCCAGCTGATCACAACCCTCTGAGCACTGACACTCAGCCAGTTCTTGATCCACCCCACTTCCCATCCATCTAACCCACACTTCCTACGATGACCTGTGAGGATGATAGGGGAGACAGTGTATTTCCAGCTACAGTAAATAAAATGCAAAATGAAGCTACATCTGTGAAAAACACTCCATGCCTGGGGCTGGAACTCATGCTCACTGTTTGCAAACCAGCAGGGCTGAAAAGCTGATCACAGACCTGTACAGCTCATGTTAAGTCAAAGTTCAAATGGATTAATACCCCTGTCAGGCTTCATGTTTAAAAAGCAGCAAATTAAGGACAGTTGGAAACACAATGCCTATTAACAGCATATTAACAACTTTGGAAAGGTTTGTGTTTGCTTTTGGTGGGAATAGTGTTAAGGATGTAAATTCAGCATAGTGACCTCTGATTCTGTCCCCTTCTTCCATAATTTCCCTTTTGTAAACCTGTTTGGAATATCACCAGAAGAACAATTAGGAACTATTTCTTCTAATTTCATAGAGTCATAGAATCCCATGGGCAGAGTTGCCATTCACTTCACCTGGCTGCTCAGGGCTCTGTCCAACTTGGCCTGAAACACTTGGGGCATCCACAACTTCTCGGGACAACCTGTTCCAGTATCTCACTATCCTTGCAACAAAGAATTTCCTTCTAATAGGAAAGACACGAATTTCCTTTCCTCTCTTTTAGCATAAAACCACTGCTTTGGTCTGTCATTATCTACCCATGTAAAAAATCCTTCTCTCTTCTTTTAATAAGCCCCTGTAATACATTGAAAGGGTGCTCCAAGGTTTTCCTGAAGTCTTCTGTTCTCCAGGCTGAATGACTGCACTCTCTCAGCCTATCTTCATCAAAGAGGTGCTCCAGCCCTCTGATCGTCTTCATTGCCTTCTCTGGACTCACTCCAGCAGGTCCATGCTGGGGATCCCAGAGCTGGATGCAGCACTCCAGGTGAAGTTTCACGAGAGCAGAGCAGAGAAGCAGAATCCCCTCCCTCTCCCTGTTGGCCACACTGCACTGGATGCAGCTCAGGACATGTTTGTCTCTCTGGGCTGTGAGTGCACATGGCTGAGTCATGTCCAGCCTCATCCACTTGCACCTTCAATTTTCTCTCAGCAGGGCTGCTCTTAATAATTTCTTCGTTAAGTCTCTATTTATGACTGAGACAGGTGCACTTGGACTTGTTGAAACATCATGAGGAAGACTGTGGGCCAACTTCTCAAGTTTGTCCAGCTCCCTCTGAATGGCATAATATCTGATAGAAATTTATTCATCACTGGTTTATAGCAATTTACTTTTGTTCTAACACTGGCCTTGAGCTGGTTTATCTCCCTGGCATTTACTCAGTGCGGTCAGAGACAGCAATCATTTCTCCTTTCAGCATTTTCTTCTGTGAGGTTACATGAGAGTGTACAAGACCTCCCTTTGCAAGGCAACAAAAAGAGATCAAAGTGGACAGAAACACTATTTCTTGAGTGACCACAGTCTTCTGTATCTGGAGATTCCAAATTCTTCTCAACAGATACTTGTACAATGGTTCTAACGCACCTATTCATTCTACCTGTATCTCCGCAAGTGTCCCAGAATCATTTAGGTGGAAGGGAGTCTCAGGAGTGCAGCCTTCCCAACAAGTTTTAAACACTGTCAGGGACAAAGATTCTCTGGGCAACCTATTCCTGTATGTAATTTGTAATTATCTTCAGAACAGAAACTTTTCCTTATAATTACTCTGAGTCTTTGTCACAGTTTAGGGCCACTGTCCCTCATTCCTCTGCTGTGTATCTCAAGAATAAGTCTAGCTTCATCTTCTTGAAACCTCTTCCCAGATCCTGGAAGTTTGTTTCCAGACTCCTTTTCTTCCTTTTAACAGAAACATATTCACTCCAAATCCCTTGATTTTAGGAGTAAGAGTAGGAAGCCTGTGTGCTGCCCTGCAGGTCATTGGCCAAACTGCAGTGCTGGCAAGTATTTTTGACTGGAGTTGTGAGAGTGACAGACACATTACAGTCTTAAAAGACAATGAAGAATTCAATCCCTGATTCCCATCTGCTCTTGGGATATTCTGTTAGAGCAGAGAGAGTCCTGAAGTAATGTAATCAGTTGTTATCAACATGAAGAAAATTCGGATTGCCGAGTCAATCACTTCCCATGGCAAAGCTGAATAGTTCTACCTAAATCTTGTTTATCAGTGTAGTACAGCATTTTCCCTAGAACCTCTGATATTACCAAATATTATCATTCTTCTGCCCTGACCCTTTTTTAATGTTAAGAGTAAATGTTGAAAATCTATACAGTTGACACCACTGCCCTGGCAGATGTAGAATTAACAGTGATACTGTAGGGGATTACAAAAGCCTAAGCCATTTCACGAAGGGATTGAATTGAAGAGATAACACATTTTCAAATATAACTGAGGCCAGAATACAGATGCTCACCTTCTACAACTATTATCAGTACTCAGATGTGAACAGAAAAGACCATTATTAAATTTACTTCTAAAGGATTCTACAAACCCTTCATGTCAAGAATTAAGTGTTCAGCATTTCTGTTTTTTTGATTTTGTAGTAGAAAATAATTTAACACCTACTATCACTTCAATTTTTATTGTTATTTACATTCAGGATAGGAACAATAATATTGATTTTCCCTGCTATACTTTTGATTGTATGAAATTAAATATTTTCCATTAATTTTATTTCCAGATAAGGTTCTGTCACAGATTACAGACTTTTGACATTTGTTAGTTTCCCTACAGAACTTTCTGTAACTCAGGCAGGGAGTGAAAAAAATTGCATGCCCCTAAACAATCATTAAAATCTCCTTAATACTCAAAAAGGAAAGTTGCTACTGCAAAACTCTGGTGAAATTCACCACAAATAAGGCAATAAGGTGCTTTCAGGAAGATGGTGTCACTTAGTGAGTAGAAGAGAATTCCAGGACTTGCGAAATTTGGGCTAACACAATAAAGCTGAACGAAGAGTTATAGCACAGCAATGTTACCAGGGTGATGCAAAGGCACTCTGTAGGATGATCCCAGTAGATTCCAATACTAAGTATGGGGCCACTTTGGTCATTGGTACAATGAAATAAAGATGAAACATTGTGAGACTCAACAGGAATGTCATTCTATGATTTTATCAATGAGGCCAGGATGACTGGGCATTCACACACTTCATAGCACACAACTGTGACTGCTGGGAGGAGACAAATCCTGCGAAAATTCTTCAGGCTATTAGCGGCTGCTTAAGTTAAAGTTAGAACAGTTTAGACAAAACTGAACTAAAAAAATTAAGAAAACATGATGTGCTGAGAAAAGACAGTTGATAAGGTCCAAGAAAAATCCAGAGGGAAAAGACAGGGAAAATGGAAGAAAAAAGATTAGATGAAGAAAGTAAGATCTTGCAGTATGATGACTACTCAGTGAGGATGGCATCTGATAAGGCAAGGCACAGAAAGTGTTAATAATTTTTCTTCTGAGTCCTCTTCTTCATGTCTAATGTTCAAAATATCACATTACTCCTCCCAGGTGTTGGATGATAGACAAATACTTTAAATCATAATCATAAAAATACTACAAAATCAATCTGCAAAGTACCAGTCTATGACAACTTCATACAGACAAATATTTGTAGAACATTCCTTTTTTAAAGTATAAAAATATGGCATTTTGTTGAAATAGAAAGCTTATTGAATTATGTACAAGATATTTAAACATTTTAGTCAAATTTGGAATCCAAATTAACAGTCTTTTAAAGTGCTTCTGTATTTTTTTTTTTTTTGGCCAAAAATCTATTCACAAAAAGCTTAGAAATTCTTCAGCTTGCTACAAAATCCTCAGATAGGAGTAAAGTCCTACCTGGAAAAAAGCCCAAACAAAACTGGAAGGAACACACACACACACACACACACACACACACACACACACACACACACATTCTCCATCTTTGTTCCATTCAGAATAAAGATAAATTAACACAATGCAAGTGAAAATACCACTGGGGTCTTCCTCAGCTTACCAACATTGTTAAAACAAGTTTTACCAATTTTCTATTGATCTCAGCTTATGTATCAGCTCCTACCAATAAGCAAATGTCAAAGACAATCATTTTGTAATTTGCTGCTGACCATTTAATATAAAGAAGAATTGTTTTACAGCACACAAAATTATTAATATTACATTGTACACACAAGTCCAAAGTATCAAACCACTGCAAAAAGATAAAAAGGTAGATCAAGATTTTGAAGGAAAGAAAAGAAAAGTAATTGACAAGTTTTGGGGAAAAAAAACTCCAACAAATCAGCTTTAAGATAATCAGCTTTTTAGCAAAACTCTTCTTGTGGTTTCCATAAAACAACAAAATAGATATTATCATATTGACAAGATCATATCACAGCAGCTAGAGGCAATGACAGAGAGCAGCAATCTCATTGGAAGAGTTTTATTTAAGGCCAAGGTTCTCCTTGATGATCATCCATCAGCAGCTGCAGTAACTAATTAAAAATCTGGACAAACATCGAAAAAAATTTGCCAGCAGAGCTGTTGACACTTGCCAAGTGCAAGCTATTGATTGAGAATCCCACTGGATGACTTCAGAATTTAGAAATACCTAAGTAATCTAATTGCATCATCTTCTCTTGCAGACACCATTAAGATGCAAATTTAAAAACAGCTGCATGATTATCATATCCTGATACAGAGTATAACTTGTTTCTTAATAATTATGAACAGAGACAATTTCATTTAATAAAGACTATTCTTTTTCTTTTTCTTTGGAAATAATGGTTTGGTACTTTCTTTTCCTCTCTGAAAGATAGGTACTTTATTAAACTGGTTACCTGCAAGCTAACAAATTGATTTATGAATTTTTTGTTGTCAGTTTGTCTTCCTTATAAAGAAGAAATCCACAACTATTATATGTCATCCATAAAGTTGGTGCAGGCTGCACTTTTAACTGATGCTAAATAAACTGTTTAAAAGGATTTGACTGTTTTAAAAGCTAATTATTATTTCTAAGGTTCTATATAATCTTTGTATATTTCATACTACACATCTGCTGAGGTTGGAATAGAACCAAGTTACAAAGAATTTAGCTTTTAAGAGAAAATCCACCCAGAAGTTTCCTTTGTAACAGTGAGAAGCAAGATAGCATAAGCAGACCTTTTCCAGGTCTAAATGTTATTCACAAATACAAATTAATTTTGGACCACTAATATTCAGTAAAACAGAGAAATCCTGTGCAAAAACATGAAGCAACACCACTTCATAGCCACGAATTACCATGAAATAAACATAAGTTCTTTGGACCTGTAGCTTTGTGTAGGTCACATTCACAAATGCCCACTACATTACCACAGGAGAAGAATTACAGTAATTTCACAATTTTAAGCCGCACCTGATTATAAGCTGCACATCCAGGTAGCGGGGTAGACCATGGGATTTGTCCATATATAACCCGCACCCGAATATAAGCCACATTTTTTTTTTTTTTTAAGCAAGGATTCGTGTGCGACAAAATAACGAGTTAGTAACAGAATTGCGCCAGCGTGGGGTTTGGTGTCAGGTGCTCAAGTTGCCAACAGTTTTCATAGACCAGCGAAGCCTTTAAAGGCAGCCTCAGGCGCCCTCCCTGGCCTGCTCTCACTTCTGGGTTGGCATTTCGCTGGGATTTGTCCATAAATGAGCCACACCTGATGATTAGCTGCACTATTGGGGTAGGTTGGATTCTTCAATAAAAAAGGTGCGGCTTATAATCGTGAATTACTGTTCAGATGGATTTTCCCAGGAAAGAATGAAAATACAGAACAGTTTAAATCTTATTTTAAGAAAAGAAGTTGAGCTGTAACCAAATCCTCAAAGTTTTTTACCAAAGAAGGAAACTAAGGCAACTAAACTATGAACATAGTAACATTTATTTTCCTTGAGAAGCCACTTCAATGTAACACTAAACCTCTGGAAGCATAAAACCAATTTCTGCAAAGTTTTCTCTGAAGGACTCAAGCTCCCAGAGAAAGGTTGGATTAAGACTTTTCCTCAGCTAATATTTTTGACATTGCAGTGTCTCTGCCTAGCTGAATGGCTGGCTTTCTCATTGAAAAAGTTACAGAAAGAGGTATTTATCAAAGAATAAGAAGTATATTTGTGAATTCCACAAGGAGCTTGAAGCATAGAGACTGACTGGTTTCTCAAATAAATTGACTTCCAATAGTGCTCTTTGAGAGAAGATACCAAACAGGAGAGAGAGCCTTTCAGGACAATAAGCACTCTAAGTACTAAATGGATGTTTAAATATTAGGTATAACTTTAAATGCCTTCCTTTCCAACTGCAACATTTTTGAAACTGAATTTACCCATCAAAAATACATATTTAGGAAAAGGAGACATTAAATTTTCAGATTCAAAAATTATCCCCCATAGGAGGCACATTCATTAAAGATTTTCTCTATTGAGTGAAAGCCAAGTCCGCATCTTACACATATGAGGCAGTACAGAACTGATCAGATAGGTCATACTTGAGGTAACTGCAAATTTCAAGAACTGGCTTCCAGAGAAAAACTCACAGGTTGAAGGTATATACCCTGAACTTTCCATTAAACTTTACACAAACCAAATCAAATAACACTGGCACAGAGAATTGCAGCAACAAACCCCAGCAAAGATCCTGTTCTTTGTACCTTCTCGCCCATCTGCTGCAGTATATCCATCTAGAAGCAGATCTTCATGCCAAGTCACTCTGTCTACACCTGTAAATCAGTTCAGGTAACAGCTCTGGAATTCAAGCCAACCAGCACAGCAGTGCTCATGTGCATGTGGCTGTTGTCTCTTGGCCCCGTGACAAGGCGGTCCCTTCCAAACGCTTCGGAAGCAGCTCCTGGCCTGTGTGAAACCCGAAGCGTGCCCAGATGCCATCTGTGAGAAGGATGGCTGGCTCCACCGAAACTGTGCTCGGGACCATGCTAATTATCTGCACAGCTTCCTGTATGGCAATATTTATGTTAATTAAGGGCCTTGCTAATACTGTTGTTACTACTACCATGATACTGTGTTCCACCCCAGTGCAGAGAGAGGATGCAATGGCCTTTTGTAAATAACCAAATGAGCCACACTCTACCCATTCAGAGAAGGACATGAGTTTTACCCAATTTACAGTCTAGGAGACTGTGTGATCAAAAGACTACCCAATATATTTCCCTTCAAGGAAATCGTGGTAAAGAGCCAACAATAAGGTATGGGATTCCTGACTGTTACTGCTCACATTTAGCTGGGCCACTACCTATGATGTTAAATTATTCATAATTTCTCACAGGGAAGGCAGGCATGCACTCACAAGAAAAGCCGGGTCCAAGAAAAAGGGTTATCAAAGTATTCACACACTCTTTCAAAAGAGTTAGTTAACTGATAAAAATATGCTGCTGTAATGCACTTTCATGTGTAGGCAGCAATTCTTCTCTACATCCTAGGGCTGGAATCCTGTGTGAGGAAAACTGAACTGCATAGTATATGTAAAAGACAGGCCTCATTAACTCTTGGACATCTTCTCATTTCTTGGTCATAAATCCTATTACCTTGTATTACAAACTGCCATAAAACTCACAGATAAAAGATAATTTATGTTCAGTGTACAGAAGCTAATGTTTCTCTACTCCTGAGAAGCACACAACCAGAAAATGAGAAAGTATGTATGTGAAGCCTTAAGCCATTCATATTGAGCATGGCTAGCATGATAAACATGACTCTAAGGGCCTTATGTTCTTCAGCCAGGGTATAGTCTAATGGTAATTGATATTACCAAATTTCAAACATAAAATGCATGAACTCTTGCACAAAATATCCTGCTTATAAAGACTGATTACACCTTATTAAAAATTCAAGCCTTCCTCCCTCCCCCACTACAGAATGAAATATAACATCTATTTGGTGCACAGGTACATTTTTTTCTTTTTTCTTTTTTTTCAAACTCCAATCATCACATAAGAAAATGCTTCACAACAAGCATCACATCCTAAAATTCGTACGAAGTCTTCCTATTTGTGACTCCTGTCCTAATTAGTGTTGCATGGCACACTAAAAGTAACAGCCCTTGGAGCTGGCAGAATCAAAGGCAGTTCCATCTTTTATTTGATTTTTCTCTGAAGCAATTTAAATTCTTCAGACTCTGGCACTGATTTGAACCGTGTTGGTTATCTGCTCAAAGGAATATTTTGCTTTAGTGAAGACTGAGCAAACATGCTCATTTAAGCTGCTTGTCATTAGTTTTCCTTTCCCATTCAGACACGAGAAAATCTTTCACTATCAATTTATAAATTCTGCGGCAACAAACTATGCTCTCATTGTTTGGGCCTTTCCATAGGTGCAACTCATTTCATGCCTGCTTTCTTTTTGCAAACTTTTTTTAGTGCTTTGACATATATTGGAATTAATTTAGCTAAATTTACATGCTTACAGTCTATATAGCTACGTTTCAGCCTCCCACCCAGTTTCTCCATAGAGATCAAGACAGGTACAGTAATTTCACACTGATAAGCCGCACCTATTTCACTGAAGAATCAAGGTGATCCTGGAAGTGCAGCTAATCACCAGGTGTGGCTTATTTATGGACAAATTCCAATGAAATGCCAACCCAGAAGTGTGAGTTGGCTGGGAAGGGAGCTGCCGCGGAGCCGCTGCCAGGTGGGCGGCGAGCCAGAGCCACTGGGGAGCGGGCGGCGAGCTGCCACTGGCTTTGCACAGCCAGCCCGGCCAGACCGCCTTCACCGTGTTCGCGAGGGTGAGCGAGCCGCCTCTGCCGCCTTCGCGCAGGTGAGCCACCTTCGCTGCCTTCACTGCCTTCGCTGCGTTCGCCTGGGCAAGCTGTCTTTGTGCGGTGACGCAGTGAGCCGCCACTTTTGAGCGGCGTAGGGAGCCGCCGCCGCTGCCAAGCAGGCGGGGAGCCGCAGCAGCCAGCGCCGGGGGTGGGAGTCCCAGGGCCCGCGGCATGGGGAGGGTGCCTGGGGCTGCATTTAAAGGCTTCACTGGTCTGTGAAAACTGTTTGCAAATTGAGCACCTGACACCTAAAGCTGCGCTCGCGTGATTCTGTTACTAACCTGTTACTTTGTCGCACATGGATTCTCGATTTTTTTTTAAAAAAGTGCGGCTTATCACCCGGTGTGGCTTATTTATGGACAAATTCCATGGTCTTCCCGGCTACCCAGAAGTGTGGCTTATAACCAGGTGTGGCTTATGAGTGTGAAATTACTGTATTTATGGGATGTGATTATTCCCATTTTTTTTTCTCTTTTCCTTACAGGAGCTCATCCTTAGAGGTCAGAAATGAATATAAGAGAGTTTATTTCCTTGTAGTTTTCTTTGCTTTCCATGCCAGAACATTTTTATCTATTTTCACTGTCTGCCTATCTACTTCCCAAGAAATGCCTCAATACTTAAAGTTCTAATTAGTCTTACATTCAGTACTTAGATAATGTTATTGGCTGATGAAAAAAGGCATTGTCTACCTGGTACACCTTGCCTGGTAGTCTGCACTGGATCCCAAATCAGGCATTGTCCTTGCTGTCTTCCTCTTACAACCCTGAACACTTTAGGAAGTCCATAGTGTTTCCTGCAATGCTGCAGACCCTTTACAAGTGTGTTTATTTCTTCTACCATCACCTTCTATACCAACATTGTAACAATTTGAAATCTCTCTTTTTTTAATAGATTAATAATTAATAAATTTTTGGTGGCCTTAGATATCTACTCACACTATTCTCCTTCTTAGTTTCTCCACTAGTAACTATAAATTCATCAGCTTGACTTGCTACTCCCCTTGTTATCCTTCCTAAGCATATTAAGGAATTACCAGTTTATCTGCTGCATCCAAATATTTTAGATTCTGCCTGGGTACACATCACAGAGAACCACTCTCCTGCTACACTGAATCTAAGGCTAACATTATTTGGAAGTAAAACAATAATTATGTTTTGCTCATATATTTTATCCAAAGAAGCCAATAAAGATCAGATTCTTCTTCCCAAGAGAGAAAGGTTTTCATTCTACATTTATAGAAAAAGCAACATCCTCTCAACTTTATCATTTGCATCAGTATTTGAATCTCAAAACCTTGCTTCATTTATTGCACAGTTTCCAGACTTGCATTTCGAACTGTCAGTGGGTCTCCCACTGTGTCAAACTCCCTCCTACCTTGATTTTAAATTACAATGGGAAGAGGAGGAAAAGAGAGAATATCATGATTGGAAGAGAAAATATCAAGCTGAACTCCGTTAAAAAAAAAAAAAAAGAAGAAAAAGAGAAGAGAGGCAGTACTGCCAAGCTTAGGATCCTTGTTTCTCTCAGATTATAAATTACTCACTTTTTAAAAGAATAACAACATGTAGGATTAATGTTATTATCTGGAGGTACCACAACAGTTCACTGAAGATGCCAACAATGACAAGTTTAAATCAAAAATGAAAAGTGATTTTGTGTCAAAGTTTGTTTAAATGGCCTACCCCTATATCTGCCCCTTATTTCTGCATGCTAGAAAGAGCCTGAAGTTTCCTATGGAACTCTGCCCTTCTGAAAAAAAATAATTAAATAATTTTTTTAAATTACATTATTAAAAATAGAACAAAAAAGTTTCCAGCAAACAAAACAATTATCAACCTCTATTTCTATTTAAAATGCACAGATCATGGTTTTTTTCAAGTTGTAAAGGGTTTAATTATTCATGGAAGACTCATGAAAGCAACCTTAGATATGGGATTTTAAAGCCACTTATGGAAGAGATGAATGAAAATAATGAGAAATCTTTTCAGTCTTAGCAAGAGTTTTGTAAGTTAAACTGGAAATTGTCCACTTTATTTCAGCTCTTCAGCATGTTCTTAAAAATACCCTAAAGGAAATTTACAGTCATCAGTGAAGTACTCCGCACACAGATCAATTACAAGCAAGTTACTCTTCACTTTTAGATTTTAACCACAGTTATCCTTTATTTCTCTTTCCTCCTCACTCTGCTGCCTCCATCTATTTAGCTGTGTAACTAATGATTGGAGTAATTCCTCGTCGAACTGGCAAAAGAGCTCCTGTGCCTACCACCTTTCTTGCAGACACAGTGCTTCAAATTGTTAATAGAGCACCTGCTCCTGTGGCTTTAAATCTATAATCCCATTGAACTTCATTAATGCTTTTCTCAAATTACAGTGAAGCACATTTGGTGCAAGGTTGTGTCAAATTTACCTGTGAATGTTATTTATTTTAATAGAATAAGCTTTCCAAGAGAAATTGGAAAAGTTATGTAATCTTTTAGAAACCTTGCCAAGGGGAAAACATATTTTTCAAAAAATAAATGAATCACTGTTAGAGAACAGTGTTTGATGTTTAGATTTGCCTTTAATTTAAATCTCAGAAGCTGAAGATCAGCAAGATATTTTGTGTGTGTTGTTTTGTGAATCAATAATTGCAATAACAGTTCTGAAAAAAACCACAGAAATAACACATCTTAAATAAATTCCCTCATTGATGCTAGATGGATTTCCATGATAATGAACTGCACCAGTCAGACTGTATAAGAGCTCTGCCTGATGTGTATGTCAGCAACTCCCTCATAACATCTTCTTACATATTTTCTTTGTTCCTCTTATTGAAGCCATCTGTATTGGTACTCACCAAGCAAAAGGGGTGTATGCTAAATTTAGACTTACTGAAATCTAATTTAAAAGGTTAATTTATTTTTTCCCATTTATAATCAATATTCTATATTTACCCAATTAAGTTTTCATGCTTCCTGATTTCTTTGTTTCTCCCATTTTAAACAAATCTATCATGAACAAATTAAACATAATCTTTTTCAGAGGAGGAATTCAGAGCCCACCATTGCTGCTCCCTTGCCTGCAATGTATTTTATATTTAATCTCTGACCCTACAGAACACAACTGATAAAGTGAGCATTTAATGAAGCAAGACCTACCATGTCAGGGTGAGTGGAAGGTCAGTTTTATTACAAAGTAACTTTTCACTTACAGGTTGAAGCAGGTATATCAGTGAGCACTCCTGGATAACTATCACTGGAGAAGGAGTGATATCTGTTGCATGAAAAAGCGTTTGTACCGATGCCATTGTTTGGTCAAACCGTCCTCCAAGTCCACCCAAAGCCACAATCACATCGACCTAAAAGACAGAACAAAAAGACTCACCAAGAAAACTCTCAGAAATGATCTTTGGACCCTGAAAATCCACAATAAAACCAGTTTGAGGGAAAAAATTAAAAATAGAATAGCTACTCACTATAAAAAAGCTAATGTCAAATACAGTTATTTACTCCCATTACCAATAAATGCCATTATGTGATTTTTAAGCTGAGTTCTAAAGTACCATAAATCTATGGCAAACATGTGGCACTTTTTAAAAGCACATAAGCATTTTCCCTAAAATACAGGCCAATCTTTGAAGGTACTTACCTGTCTGTCCCAAATATATAGAGTCTAGGATGCATCACTCCACATGTAAGCTCCTTGGGTAGGCATGATATATCTGAACCATAGAATCCCCAGTTCTTTACATCATTTCATTATTATACTCGCAGTTCACAGAGCAAATAAAGGAAATATCAGGTTAGGCTATTATGTGTCATTCTCATTCCTGCCACACAGTGCTTCAATGCAGAAGCAATACCACTCAAAGGCTGGCCCCACCCAAGATTAAAAGAACTACTGCATAGGAAGTTCTGCCTCAAATGACTAGGACGTCACCTCCCAGCTGTAAGGGACAGACAGGTACAGGAGCACTCTCCAGTGTCAGTCACACAGAAAACACCATCTGACTGCTTCCAATATACCACAGAGTTGTACTGCTTCTGTTTAATTCTCTCACACAGATGTTCCAGGCTCTGAACACTATTTCCTATAAGCAGAAAGGGAGTATTCAAAAGGCTTGGTTAAGAGCTTTAGGGTCCTTAAATAAAAGGTCACTGAGTGCAAAGTATTATTATTATTATTACTTCCATAATGTAGATCAGTTATGTTCAGTAATTATATTTTATAAAGCTAACACTAAGTCATGTCTAGGGCCCTAAGACATTGCAGCTCTGAAGTCTTTAGAAGCTGCTTTGACAATGGCCATCTGGCTAGGTTTCCAACTTTACAGAGCTTAAGTCTATGGTTACTGTGATTATATGAAATTTTACTCAACCCAAGAGCCACATAATGGTGCTCTGTGTATATGGAACGATGTATTAATAGCATCAGCTTCTATTTTTATTACCAGGACTAGAGGTTTATGATTCTATTGAATATTGTTTTGCATGAAAATTAAGGTCTTAAAGAAATATACTATCTTTCTCATAACCACCTTGAAAATTCTTCAGAGGCCAGAGTGGATCAATATACCACATTACACTAGCAGCAAACACTGAAACAAAAAAAACTATCCTTGTACTGCTGACAGCACGTATCTCCTGTGCAGATTACAGATCACAAAAAGAAAATGTACAACCAAGAGAATATGAATGTTAAGAAAACCTACCCTTAAACAGAAGACAAAATAGCAAAAGGTAAAAGCATGTGTTCCCACCTAAGCCATAATACAATAACATATTTTCCCCTTTCTTGATTCCACTTTAGAAAATGCTTTTTTTTGGCTGGTGATGACTGTGAGTTAAAAGGGTAGATCAACTCTCTGAAAACAATACTACTAATAAGACCCACCAACACCTATCAGTTCCCTAAGAGACAACTAGCACCAAATGCCCTCCACTTTCCCCAAGAGAGGCCATGGCAAAAATCAGCTATACTAAACTGGAACCACAGTGAACTTAAGATGGCTTGACAAAGGCGCAGGATCCTTATGTATGTTGCTTTTCTTCTAAGCAATGGGACTGAAGCTCAAATATTAGCCTAGATTTGTCTTCAAGAAACCAAGCAACTACTATATAGTTTCTTGGTGTATATATGTCTCACCATACACAAATTTGTTTGTTTTGGATTTGATGATTGATACAATATAAAAGGTAAGAGTGGAGGAAATACAGAATTCCTTTGACTTGGAATTGAAATGATGCAGTAACATTCTAAATGTGTCTTCTCTCCCTTGTTGTTATTATCACAAATATGCTTCCCATAAAGTACAGTATCTAGCTCAAGGGATGAACTGCACAGATCTGCAGAGTTCTGTGGCAGAGACTGCCAGAGCACTGAAAGTTGAAGAAAAAAATGTAGCAAAAAAAATACTTCTTATATTTTCAAGTAATACAGAATCCTGCTCAAAGTCCTACCCCTTATTCAGTTGTAACAGTGCAGTCTTGTGGATTGGTTTCCAAAATAAAAAAAAGAAAATCAAATCAATATGCATGGAGTAGACATTTTGAAAAGGCATTCATAAACCAAAGGTATGGGGTAGAGGTGTGTTGGGAAAAGGATAATAAAGATATCTGAAAAGGAAATGTATCTATTATTTAGGGTTTGCATGAATTGTGAAAATGAAAAACACAAGCATGTGACAGGTATGCAAACAAACCCAGCTGGAGTATGAGAGAAACAGAAAAGCTAAAGTTCCGCACTTCTATGACAATTTACAGTGCCACCTTTCACTGGATAATCTTGACAGAAGTGACAGGCATCCAGACATTGTAGGACTTTCAGAGCCTTTAGCTGAAGGTCTAGGCATTCGCACTTTGTTTATTAAAAGAACCAAAAAACACAGAGAGGCTAAGTGCAACCAAAACCTCAAGAATATTTTTATCCTAAAGCTATTACCTCTGTTAAAACCATCCCTTGAGAACATAACACAAAAATCACAAACCAACAAAACAATCAGTTCTTTCCTTGCAATCATTGTTCCTGTAACTCTGACAAAAACTTAAGAAAATGGATGTGCCATGAAAGCATGTACACAACTCTGTCATTCCATCATTTAGATATTCCCACACTACAGAGAGGAAAGGCCATGTGTTTTTTGCACTATGATTTTCTGCCTACCACAGGCCACAGAATTAATTGTGTTACTGCTAATGAGCCCAGCAGGCAACATTTGACTAACATGCTGTACTTCAATTGAAATGTCCATGCTTCACTTAAATGTCCCATCACCAGTCCCCTTACACAATTTGTTCTCATACTGTGTTGTTAATTTCCTGAAAAAAAAGGGCATAAAATCATAAATAACTGCAGAGAACACCTTAGATCATTGCAGGCACATTCTCTTGGACTATCTATAACCTGAATTAAAAGATCTAAGGATAGGATCCAGTCATCTTGAAAAGATACACTCATACGTTAGTATGTCTTGAAAAAGTTTTAGAAGTCACTATCAAAGAGC
The DNA here is from genome assembly GCA_009812075.1 of Sialia sialis. Taxonomy (NCBI): domain Eukaryota; kingdom Metazoa; phylum Chordata; class Aves; order Passeriformes; family Turdidae; genus Sialia; species Sialia sialis. The sequence continues at coordinate 584,372 of VRYO01000406.1, forward strand.
AGGGCAGTTAAAAGGAAAAGGAAAGCATACAGTAAGGTTTGTGCTGGCAATTCAAAGATGTATCTTTTTCTTCTTCTGCCATCTGTAATTTAGAGGGTGCAGTAACCAAGGGGAGCTGAAGGTCTCACCACAGCAGAATGAAATTGCTCAGGTTCCTGTGTCCACTCTCACAGAAAATATTGAAATGGACAACCTGCTGTAAAATCTTTGCAGGCTTGCTAAACACTGTGAAAACTGGCCCAGCTGACACTCCTCTTCTATTATAAACGGGTTAAATACAAAGATTTTCAATTTATGACTGAGGAACATGCATTTAAGTACACAGGAAGCTGTGAACTGCCTGGAGTGGGTGAAAAGAGTCCAATACCTAGCTTTGCAATGTCAGCATCACCATGACATACAAGAGTGAAGTCCAATGCTCAAATTTATAGCAAATGAAACCCACTCTTTAAAAAATCATTATCTCAGATAAGAAATCCTCTCCCCAGGGAAAGGACAGATAACTCAAAGGACTTTCTTCCCCATGAGTTCACTTGTAGCCAGACAACTTGCAAACCTACATGTCTAAGTAGGTAGGGAGGTAGGCAGATGAAAGGAAACTGACTTACTGACAACAGCCAGCACTGAAGGAACTGCAAAGATCTCCCCTAAAGGAAAAAAGGAAAGCAAGAGTAATCAAGATGTTGTAAAAGTTCTGGAGTCGTGACAAAACATCCCCCTCCTCTGAGATCATGGAGACCATCCATTGCTAATATCCAAGATATTAGTATGCCAATTACAGGTTAGATACCTGATTGGAACATTAGTGGGGTTTTTTAGCACCTTCTCACTTCACTGAAATCCTTTCATCTTAAACAGCCTTTCTTAATTTTCTAGAATTTACAAGATTATTAATTTAATTTAATTTTTAAAAGAATATGACAGACAACAAAATTATTGTAGAATATGCATAGAATTTTGGCAGTTTATTATATGCTGAAGTAGATATATACATATGTATATATATAAGTATATCGCACTGAAAAACTAACAATTAAGTAGTGTGAATGGTACATTTATTATTGCTTTATTGGTTTGTCACTTCCTCAATTTTGGCCAGTTTAAAAGAAAAGCATTTTCATCTTCATCAGATCTAAATTACTTTCTGGTCTTTGCATCAGCTTCAGTATCAAAGACTTTAAACCACATCAAGCGCTTCCCTTGATAACAAATGGGCAAGAGTAGATTTTAACTCATTTGCCCATAGCTGTGTCAGAGCTCTAGTGCTGACCAGGTAAGTAATTTTTCATATCATCCTCAAAATTGCAATATAAATTTAATGGACAACTAAAATCCCACAATCCAATGTTAAATATGTAGCAAGATAGTGTCCACTTGGGTTGATTATCCTGGCTCCCTAGCTCAGTGTTTTAAAAAGTATGACATTCATTTCTGCAGAAATGAGGTGCTGAACTACACAGCAGCATCTGAACTCTGCTCAGGTAGAATCCTCTTTACTTTGGTCAGAATTTTCTTATTGCTTCGGCCATCTGACTCTTCCTGGGAACAAGAGCTCTCAGACAAAGGCTGCCATCTTGTCTGTGTACCTGAGATGATAACCTTCAATCAGCTTCATCCTCACCTCACTGACTCCACTAATCTATATATTATACTGTTCCAGCTCCCTCACAAAGCATTTATTGCTTTTTTACCTTCTTTTTCTTACAGTTTAACCCAAGTGCTTTCTCTACTGGTAATGCTTTTTATTTCAAGTAAGAGGTTAATTCTCTCTGGTAATGACAGTAAGTATGCAAACAGGATGCATTTATCTGCTGAAAGCAAGAAATATGTATGATGGTAAGATGGAAATGAGAAAGATAATCTCAAAATCCAGAAATAGTCTTGAATTACTGGAAGCATTTTAAGTTCAGTTTTACTGTTGACCTGTGTTTACATCTCTGATTGAATAACAATTTCATTTCAAAAAATGGGCTTTGCCCTCTCTTGCAGATAAACGGAATGTCTGAGGGTGTATATAACACAATCTCACATTAGTTTTGTTGAACATAAACTTCATAACCATTGACTTAATTCTTTATTACTTAAAGAAACCTAATCAACAAAATCCTTGTGAACCGTTGGATCTCAAGCAATGCCAATTTGACCTCCTGCTTTTGTGCTGAATATTTGTGTAGGATCTTGGTCACACAATGCTCACTGTGCCTGAGGTGGAGAGAGGACACCAACAACTCCTGCCCTGTTACTGCTGGTCAGCTAGAGCAAAGCTCTACAATTCTTTCTGCATGTGAGATCAGGGTCACTGGAATTCCTTATTGCCTGAGATTTTCATTTTCTGGGTGAAGGGTTTGTCTGCACTCCTGACTGTTGCCATGCTGTTCTGGGTAGGTAAAAGCAATAGAACTCCTTAAGAAATCTGTTTACTGATGCATTGGAGGAAAATGTGCGCTGGTTTTGATCCAAACACATTTATTTTGCGAATGAACAAGGATTCCAGGACTATCAATCACTTGTCTTCTGAAAAATCATAAAATAATCTCAATTTTTAAAACAGCATGAAGAAGCACTCACAAGCTAACCTTTCTTTTCCCATAACTGAACTACTGCAGTCCACAGTGTGGACTGTGGAATCGTCACCACAGAAGTGCGAAATCAATAACTAAACTGTCATTTACCTAAGAAAGGAAGTCCTGGATTTGTATTAAGAGAAATGCAAAAGGCCCTTGAAAGATTGTACTAAAATGGTCTAAATGTACTAAAATCATCTTCAATGATCTAATAGCTACTTGCACCCAGTGCCAAAAGCTGTTTGGCATGTGCTGTGGTTTTAATAATTCTGAATACTGCCTCCAGGAGTTAAAATAAGAAAATACAAACTAACTACAAACTCTCCTCAATGAACAATTCAAGGAAGGAAAAAAAATCTTCAAGATAATCTGTCCATTGTGAGCATTGTATCCCACATTTCTCTTAACTCTGGCTGCAGCAGCCTTCCTCCCTCTCCCTCCAACACATTTCCATGTTGACACAAGATCAGCAGGACAACACAAGAACAACCCTCTGCTTCTCAGCCACTGCCCCCCCTCCCCGGCTCTGAGCTGAATCCTTATCCCTTGTGGATCCCACGCCCCTCAACAGGAGCCAGCCAGCAGCCTGTGCTGGAGGGTCACCCAGTCCTGCAGTGCCAGCAGGTGGGAAGGCACAGGCAAGAGGCTCTTTGTTGCCGTCTCTTGTCAAAGCCTCTGTTCTGCCCCCAGTGGATACAGATCATGATCCAAACCAGGATGCCTTGCCCTGGACTGTAGCTCCTGCTGCAGCCTGTTTGGCAGTCTGGTACAGGAAGACTGTGCAGGTCCTGGCTACTCAGGACCTGATGGGTCAGACACTGTGAGTTCTGCCTGCCAGTGCACAATCACAATCTGTATCCCGTACCAGTGAGAGCATGTGTACCTTTGCACACCTCCATGACCCCTGACAACTTCCCTTTGATTTCCCTTACACTTTGGTGGTGGGTTAATCTTGACTGGCTGCCAGGCATTCAGCCAGCCTCTCTCGCTCCCTGTCCTCAACAGGACAGGGGGAGAAAATGAGACAAGAAAGCTCATGGGTCAGGACAAGGACAGGGAGATTGTTAAATATCAATTACCATCACAGGCAAAGCAGACTTGATTTGGGGAAGATTAATTTAATTTATTGCCAATTTAAAATCAAGTTAGAGAGGAAAAAAAAAGCAAAACGAAACCCACCTTTTCATTACCCATCAGTTTTACAGGCCCAACTTCAGTCCTTCATTCCACACTCCTCTATCTCACCATTCTCCTGAGCGGCATGGGGAAACAGGACTACAGTCAGTTCATACCAGCAGCTCCTTCCGTATCATGTTGTGCTACAGTTTGGCGTTCTCTCCACAAAATCCAGCCCTTCAGGAACAAACTGCTCCACCGTGGGTCCCCCACATGCTGTGGCCCCTGCCAGGAGCCTGCTCCTGTGTAGGCTTGTCTTCACTGCTGGCAACTTCTGTCAGGCCACATCCACCTGCTCCGGCACAGGGCCCTCCACTGCCTGCAGGATGGATATTGGCTCCACCATGGCATTCTATGGGCAGATAGAATAGGCTCCTCCACAGGCTGCAGCTCCCTCGGGACAGATCCACCTGCTCTGCCCAGGGTTCTCCAGGGGAATCTGGGGACAGGAGCCTCTCCTGCCCTTGGGGCTGACATGGCTTTTTTGTCCTAATTTCCCCTCTCCCCTCCCTGACTGGGCTGAGGGTCTCAGCTGTGCCTCTCTTCATGGATGCCTGTGAACTCAGCCAGCACCTGGGCACACAAACCCAACAGTTCATTACTATGCCTGTTCCTCTAGAAGCCTGAGATGAAGAGAAGATTTGTATTTCCCTTCCCACCACAACTTCATGTGGTTCTGTTTTAGCTCCTGCTCAGATGCTGGTGCAGGACCCTTGGAAATCCCACAAAGGAAGCCAAACAAACCCATGATATTGTGAGGCAAAGAGGTAGAATTTCTGTTGGTGAGAGTTTCCATATGAAACTGTCTGCCAGCTGCCCCGAGGCACTTACATCCCCAAAACAGAGAATGATGACTTCAAAACTATTGAGAGTTGAGACCTTTTCTTGTGACTTCCTAGAGCAGGTGTGTCTTTTCTGCAAAACTAACTTTCTGCCTGGTTTTGTTTTCAATTTAGTCATATTAAGTTTAGGTATCAAATTTTAAGGAAAGAATCATAGATTTTTAAGGGGAAACTTTCCATACAAAATAGAGAAACTTAAAGAATCTCAATTTCCATTATATATATGTATATATACACACACACACTCTCTTTTTTAAAATTTTCTTTCCATCTGAGTTAAGAGTAGCAACTCAGGCATTTTCCCATTGCAACATTTAGCAGTGAAGTCTGTGTAAAGATGTCACAAGCAAGGCAGAGCTTTGGAGGATCTTCACTCTTCTGCAGCAACATTGCAGGCGACATGACAGCCTGAGGCACTTGTGTCCTGCTAAGGCAAGGCGTTAGCTCTGCTATTTGAAATGCTTAAACTCGGGTTCACACAGGTCTGAAGATCTCCCAATAGGTCCCAACAGAACAGTAATATTTTTAGCTAGTCTGAACATTAATCTTCATGATGAACAAGGGGATAATAACCTGTCCTATTATACTCCAGGGACAGATATAAGACCTGAAACTAAAGATGGATAATTTTTCCTGTGTCTCTCAGGTCCTATTCTGTGAAAGGTTCCTCTTTTGAGTGATTTCACTGAATACCTAGGCAGTACACAATGACTTTTTTTTTTCCTAAGGGAGTGCAGACTTGCAGAAAGAAGTTATACATTTGTTTGAAAAAAGCTGGACATATTTTTATACTGAAGGACGTACTTTACAATCTGGATGTCAATTTTCTTTTTCAGCATAGGTTCAGTATTTATAGCAGGTAAGTTAAACATAGCCTGAGTAATTAGAGAATGTATTTTATTTTTCTACACTGTCCTCTAGACTATATACATTTAGCCACACACTTAAAAAGAAATGAAGCATGATTTCTGAAACTGGAGGCACTTGTGAAGCTGTAAACATTTTATGTTCACTTTTAATTCACAGAAAATACTGAGCTTTAATTGTTCAGTACTTAGTTGTTCAGTTGTTTAAAAGGGAAACTCAATGGGCTCTTTAGGCAAGTTGAAGATACCATTCCCTGTCAGAGGCAAAGTAAAAGGTAGGTGATTTAATAAGGAATAGCAAGAGTATCAGAACTAGCAAAGCCTAGTTGCCAGGACAGCTCTGCTATGAAGACCCTTCAGTCCCTACTTTTGTTGAGCTTGTGCTACTGCCTTTTTACCCTGTGGGAATACTGTAGGGGCTTTTCATATGTTACTAGGCTGGCTCATTTTCTCAATATTTGTTAAGAATTAAATTACTCTACACCCCTCTGCCCCTTCTTGAACAGCATTGGTATCAGCAAAGAGGTGCAGAGTTAAATGTCAGGAAAAGCCAAAGTGTTGCAGGAAAAAATGAGCCTCAGGATTACAAGCTAAAACATTTCAATGTAGCACCAGCCACACACTTTTACTTTCCAGTGGTCTTAATACCTTCCTCTCCCCTCTGCCCCAATACTCCTTCCTAGGTAAGGAAAAGAAAAAAGAAGAAGAGCCATCACTGCTTCAAAAGCTGTTACCGATATTACAATTTCACTGTTTTTCTTGGCTAATCAAAGGCTGTATAATATTACAAAAAGGGGGATTATGTAATGACAAAAAAACCTTAAACAATCTAAAACCAGTAAGGAAGCATTCTTATATGCACTACTTAGGGTAAACAACTTTCTTTGAACATGATAAAAAAAGAAGCCACAAGAGAAGTTTATTTGTTGACTGATTTACCCTCTGCTTTAAGAATCAGATCACTACAGCTCATGAAGTTATGAAAGTATGCTCTCTAAAACCAGTGTTTCTTACATGCAGGAATATAGAAAACTGCTAGAAGTTTTTATGAAACTATCTCTACAACAGCTAAAAAACTGTCATTCTTGACAGGCATATCAATTGAGTAAGAAGAAACCATATTTAAGATGTAAAAAATGCTCTGGTATAATCTGCAGTTAAAATTTATCATACCAGCTCAAATTTCTTAATATGTTTAATAATAAACTTACATTCTGTTAACTAAACAGAATCTAATAAAACAGTTGTAACTTATGGGAGATTTCATAACATCACAGTATTCATATGTCAAGAAAAAAAACAAACCCAAACCCAAGTTATTTATGAAGATTTCAGGCAACAACGGAATGCTCAGTCCTTGAACTGCAAAAACATTCCTGGTGTCAAAAGATATGGCTATTCAAGATCTCCCACTACAATATCCACATCCAAGACTGTGTCAATGCAAGTATGACAGTCTTTTGAGGATAATTGTATGTCCTTGTAGCCCAACCACTTTCCCAGCATGGGGGCAGTTATATCAGCAATAGCTGCTCTCAGGGAAGCTGTGCTCCTGCAAAGCAGAAGGGGTTTAAAGGGGAAGGAGAATCAAATCTCCTATGAGAAAGTTACAAACAGCAGAACTGATGGTTGCAAAGGAAACAGTATATCACCTGTAGTAACCTCACACTTTCTGTTTCAAATATATTTAGCCTTTGACTAAGTTGAGAGAACAGTTGCTGGCTTCTGTATTAGCTTCTGCAGTCCTGTTAATGAGCATATCCTTGATCTCTCTAATCCCTTGAACTGCCTAAATAAACAGTATTTTTCCCCTTGTTCTTCCTCTCCTCAAAGCTTGATATGAGATTTAACTTTTTTAAACAAACCAACTGAAATCAATGCATTCTCCAGCATCTCTGCCCTGCTTATGTCTTAAAAAAATTATTGTCATAGATCTAATACAAGCTCAAGTAGAGCATACAAGGATTGCATAAGAACATTTCTTGTTATATGATGTACTGAGCTCCTGCAGACACCCATATTGTGTAAAATTATTTGAAAGTAAAGATACTCAGTGTGACTTGATGCTCACAGCTATAGTGGAATAGGAACACACTTTACATGATATTAGGGTTTCTTTTTGGGAGCTGGCAAGTTCTGATATCCTGTATTATAAGAAATATATTTTGCCATACCTTTACAATGGGAAGCATTAAAATAATTCAGCAGTAGGATAGAGGGACTAGATACTGCTTTCCTTGAAGGTAGACTTGGACCTTAAGAGTTAAAATAGTCTTCAAGGATATATCTGAAAACCCTACAGGCGGGATTTACTCATGTTGAAAAGTATTATGAAATTCTATATCTTAGAAGTGGGAATTAACAGGAAACACTTCAGATCCATTTGTTTCTTTTGGACAGGAAAAGTTTATGAAGAAGATTACTGCTAAAAACTCATGAAAAATCTTTTGATGCAGCACTTGACAGAATAAGAACCTTTTCATTAAACATATTTAACTTCTCCTAAAATATATCTCATTTGCATTTTTATTCCCCTTCCGTGAAGCATTAAGAAGAAAAACTCAGTAGTGCCACCAAAACTGAGAAGATTTATTTGCCCTTCCTTCCATATAGGATTTGGTGATAAATCCACAAGCCTCAACGTCCTTATGGTTCTTCAGGTCCAGTGGGGAGGCACTGGAACTGGTTCCAGGGAGAAGTTATGGATGCCCCAGCCTTGGAAGTGTTCCAGGCCAGGCTGAATGGGGCCCTGGGCAGCCTGGTCTAGCTGAAGGTGTCCCTGTCTGTGGCTGTGGGCTGGAAATAAACAATCCTTAAGGTCCCTTCTAACCCAAATCATTCTGTGATTCTTATAAAAGCTTCACATTTCAACTCCATGTCAGCTTTGGGATTTTCCAGTCTGCCTCTCCCCTCTATTTTGGTATTTAATAACTTCCCTGTTCTCAAATCCTGGTAACAGACTATACTCATTCCTAAGCTTTGCTTTTAAGAGCCATTCCCACTACTATTCAGGATACCAAAAGTCTTCAGAAATGAAACCAAGTAGCTTTCCATCCTGAAATTACCAACTACCAACATGCACAGCAAAATTATGATTTAGTCAGGAAATTAAACCAATCTATTTACTGCTAAAGAGTCACATCATCAGGAATAACCTCAATTGCTAGGTAAAACCAAAACTAAGCCAAATAGCGCCCAGTATTTGCAATAATTATGCCATTTCTCTATGGGAGTCTTTTTTATGTAATAAATCATTCTCTTTTAAACTATCTTCTGATTTTTGTTTTAGGGTACTTTGGGTTTTCCTTCAGGGCCATTTTTACTCATATAAAGACAAAGCAGAGAGGGTTTACTAAGCTCTTTGAACACTGCACAGCTGAAGGTGATATATGAACATCACTGTCTTTTTGGCACTTTACAAACACAGGACTTCACTAACATGTTTAGCCTTGCTCAACACAAAAGAAAGTGGACTGATTTGATACTTTTCTAAAAGTAAAAAGGGATGAATACTTGCATTCACTTAAAAGAACTAATACCATAGACTGCTGACTGACTGAACCTCTGAAGCATGATTTTAAAATGGAAATGTTAATAGAATACCCTTTATTGCCAAGAGTTTTTAGGAAAAGTAGGTTTGGATATTTTCCCTTTTTCATATTGACATCGGTGCTTTTATCAATTTAAACACACTAACATTAAAACCACTAAAAGGCATGTAGGTTTCAATAAAACTCATTTTTTATATCTTCAACCCATATAACCAAACGAGCTGCTTTAACTTTTTTTAAACAGAAAAGATAATAAAGCTAAATGAAAAGTCCCAGAGCTTAGTTTTAAGACTAAATGGTATTTTAGATGAAACAATTAAGGAAAGCACTGTTTGTAACTCTGAGATAATGGCTTAAATCTATCTTTATAATATGAGTATTCTTCTTGGAGCTGCAAAATTGATAAACACACTTTCAATTCTCACTGGCATGAGCTGCTACAAGCTGAGAGAGAGCAGAGATGCTGTTATTGAAGAGCATTTGATGAATATTGGGAATTGGAGGATCATTCCCACTAGCATGCTGATAGACTGGACAAATTGCTTCTGTACTTTTGCTTTTTAATCTCCAAATCAAAGATAATAATAACATAAAATTCTAATGCAAGATATGTTGATCTCTAAATAAGAGATATTGTGAGCTTGCCTATTATTTTGTCAGTTCAGTTGGTTTCTTGAAATAGCTCATGTTGAGAGAAAATTAAGAACAGAAAGTAATACCGGACAGAAATAAGTTTATTTGAAGGTCTTGTAATGAAGAAAGGAAAGTACTCACATAACTACAGAATGAATAAAATAGTGATTAAAGCAGTAAAGCAAAATGTGCACACCTAATAGACCATAAACAATGTGAAAGATACACACAGCAGCAATAAAGACAGAGTTATTAAGACATTTAAAAAACACCAATTAAGGCCAGGAAGGAACACTGACAGAAAAGGTGTGCATTTATATACATGCATGTGCATGTGTGTGCATGCATACTCACAGTCATGCAGAAAGAGAAAGAGAAATAGCTAACAGCCTTTAGGTTGGAAAGAAACTTCAGAAGTCAGATTCTCTTGGTGGTACCTCATTGCTTCACCCTTCCAATAGAACGCAATTCACAAATGAATTAGGGCTGAATTGGGGGAGAGGGAAGATAAAGACTGATTCAAGCTTGCACATATAAAGGGTACTGCTTTTTCTAAAATTCACTGCAGTAAGTAATTACAAATACATAAAATTAGGTGACTTAGATCTCACAAAATGACCGCAATGCTGCTTTCTGCAGGACTTAGCTATGCAACCAAAATATGCAATGTAAATCAGAAATTAATTACCCTGAGGATTCAGAAACTAATTCTAAGAGTGTTTATTTGAGAAATAAGGAAAAAAGCAGTAATGAATTTGGCTAATTATTCCAGAAGACAGAATTGCTGCCCTTTATGTTGAACAAGGAGTTTGAGAACTAATGAGGTGTTTTTTCTCCCAGATTTGTATCTCAGCTGACCATCAACTCTATCTGCATATTTCCTTGTGGTAAAGACATTTCTAAGTCTCTTCTCAAACTACCTACCAGTAAAAAATCTAAGTTAACTTGTTTGCATACTTCTTTTCAAGTAGGAGCACTGTGTGTCTACCTCAGATGCATTCTCACTCAGCTGACCTCCAAGAAAGCTGTTTGACAGTTATCTTTCAATATGCTATTCCTCTATTCACAAGTTATTTGTTCAAAAGCTTTTGGATGAGCAGGAAGAAAGAAAAGGAGGAAGATAAAGGCACAGAGATATGGAAAGTAAATTACACAATCCCTTTGGAACAAAATATTGCCAGCCTATGTTCAAGTGAGCTCAAAAACCTCCATAACATAGAACTTCCATAGAGGTGACTGATCAATCAAAGATGAAATTTTATCCATTCAGTATACCAGATAAATGCTAATTTATTCTCTGACCAATGGAGGGATGCTTGTTTTAAATACCTCAGCTACTCACATTTGAATTTCATCCAGAGAAACTACCTCATGGGATTGTGGATCCATGGTATACACTGAATGCAATTAACTTCCCAGCTTAACATATTGGTACCCAGAAATAGCAGCAAACACAGCATGACTGTGGCATCTATTTTTTAAAGTCCTAAAGAGATACTTTCCTTGTTTTGTAACTTCAACTATAAATCATAGGAAAACAAATCTGTAGTGTCTCTTTGTCTTAGTCCTTTTTGACAAGTGCTTTAGATAGAGTGGGGAAAAATAAAAACTGGAGACAAGCATATTTTTTCTGGCACCAGGAAGACATATTCCACCTAGTTAATACTCTCAGTTAAAAAGAAGGCTTTTTTTTCTATTTTGCAGAAGGAAAAGAACTCTACTTTTGACATGCAAGTTTGTCCTTGAAGTCAAAAAACATAAATGAAGATGAAGAACCCCTTTTTTATTCACTTCTAATTCTCAGACCCTGGACTTCCTTTTCTTCTCAGCTTTGTGTACCTTTCAATTGACCACAGAATTCAGTGGCAGCTTTCTTCACTGAAAAATTTTGCATTTCCTTGAAGATTTTAGGTCGATGGCTGGAACAGTCTGTTGTCTTACCACTTGACATTTTTTGTGGCAGAATGTTACCCATAAAGAAACCTAAATTAAGTGTAAATGTAGATATTTAAAAAGGCTACAGTTTCAGAAGGGCCAAGAGGTTGCATTCATAAATCGAGGCCAGTGTATTTTGCAAGTGCTTAGAATCTCTGTGTCATTTGGGGACCAGATATCAAGCCACTCTCTGCGTTATCAGGACAATCTGAAGAACCACCAAACCTCCTGCTAAAGAATTATATCCAATGCTTCTGAACAAAGGGCAAATTAGAAATGGAACCAATAATTTATAGAGTTGTGATACAGTTTTGTCCTGCATTTGCTTACGTTTCACGTTTTATCTCCCTAAGTGACTAAGAAGTCTCAATGACTTCTTCAAATTCTTTACCCAGAGAATGCAGAAGACCAAAAGTAAAAATGCATTATGCTTTATCTAGTGCTCATGAATAAGATAGCATCTTATTATGTTTTATGGAACAGGCACAGCAAACAAAAAGTAGCTAGCATTTAATGAACATTGTGTGTAATTTTAGAAAATTTATGTGTTACTTCTTGCACCTCTGAAAAACTCAGATTGTATTTAAAGTACATCTCTTACATGTAACAGCACACAATTATGACCTAAATAAAATCATAGGTTTAGTGCATTGGCATGATCACTACACAATTACTGCAATTACACCCAGGCTTGTATTTTACAAAATATCCTCAAAGATTACAATGTGGTGTCCTTTAGCCAACTTAACAAAGCTTTACTGTGAGAGTGATCACAGAATTCAAACTTCTACAAATAGATGACTCATTGCTTAAACATACCTGCTGTAGCTGTCATATTGTACTGTCTTATTTTAACCACACATTGATTATTCATCATAAAACCTCTTGTAATAACTTAAAAAAAATCCCTCTCTAGCAATATCTGGGATGGATAATGAACTGAATCCAGGAAACATTTAAGTTCTTATTCATTGTAAGGGCATTTCTATTAAGAGGAAAGCACCTTACTTGCCAAATTCAAAATAAATTCTAGGCATAGGTGGCTCATCTGTTCCCATGGCACACATTACCATTCCTTTCCTACATGGAAAGACACCCCTCTGAGCTCTTGTGGTGACAAATTACAGGGGAAAAGAAAATAAACTATTTTATAATTTCCTGACTCACAGCCAGACAGATAAAAGAAGTGTATGGTGAAACAATCCCATCTCTGCCTGTAATGATGAGGGAAAAGAAGCCCTGATGAAAAACAGCATTGTATTGAGATGCAATTGCAGATGGGCATTGGGTGGCAGCATTCCAAAGTGTCCCATGGACATTTATTGTCTTTAGAAAAACAAGAAGTTTTAAAACAGCTTAAGCAAAATCTGGTGAATTTTTTATCAGCCTGGAGTGAGGAGGTCAGAAGGAGAGAAGAGAATTGGCATTTCAATCCCTTGCTACTTTATTGCAGTATGGTGATCTCAGGAAATCAGGCAACTTTCTTATCCTGCTACAATAGAAAATGGGAAAAGAGATTTTCACATCTCTTTCCATGTTATGCTATACACCTCTAGTGTAAACCTTTTACTCTGGGTAAAGGATGCAGCAGCTGCTCCCTCTCTTCACTCATACATGAAGAGAAGAAGAGAGAGGTCAGCTCACATGAATGACTGCTCCATGGGGAGGAAAGGGCAGCAATCTCAAGAGTACATCTGCCACCTGCTCATCACATTTAAAATTCCCAGCTTTAACTGTGCATCTCAGAGACAAAACAAATGGGCCTCTGAAACTGAACTGTGGGAGGAGAGGGGGAATGTTGCCTCCCTTGCCTTTCCAATGACATGAGCTGGACAACTCCATATGGCTTCTTTTAAGTTCAGTGCACTAGTTGCTCTGAAAAGCCTGCCTTTGATTCCAGAGGAATATTTTGCAGAAAGAGAAATTGCTTACCATTTGTAATGTTGGTAGGAGAAGATTTTCCCACTCCATTTCCCATTTGAAAGAGGAGAGAAAGGGGATGAACATCAAGGCTTAATGTGCCAAGACTTGAAAATATATTTACATGCTGTAGTTGGACTCCTGCTTTGAACACTAGCCACAACAGGCTTCTGCACTTTGGGTAGTTCATTAACAGAAATCAATAGAAGCTGCCTTTTAAGAAAGTTAACACTTGTTCATTGACATGCTTTGTAATTTCTTTTAGCAGAAGCATCAATGCTTACAAGGTGTGCAGTAAATTATGGCAAAACTGCAGAATGTCAAGGCTATGGAAAATAGTTTCATTTCAGGGCAAACTTGAAAGATAAACCTAAATACAATGAGAAAAACAGTAGATTCTAAGAAAAACAGAAAATAGATATGTTGTCTTTACCTGGAGGCCTTTCTTCTCTATCTTTTTCTGGAGTACTTGAAGGCACTTGGTGAAATCTGTGAGGTCCTGATCCATGGTCTCAATTAACTCACATCCCTAGTGAAGAAGTAACAAAAGAGAGAGAGAGAGAAAAAAAAATGTCGGTAATTTTTCAATTTTGAGAATTGATGATGTCTTCAATGAAATTAACCATTCAGAGTCTCTGCATGGAGATGCAGGATCAAGTAAAAGACCCTTACAAGAATCCAAAGACAGTAGGTCCCAGCTGAACTAGTTACTATGAACCAGCAGTCTGATAGGTCCAGGAATATATATTCAAAGTCCATTGAGTACATCTGTGAGTTTGGATAAGCATGTTTTACAGTGCTCTGCTGGATGGACAAGTTCTGGTGTAGTGAGCCCCGGGTGATCAGTAATTTTCAGGAAAATTGACTTTCTTCTTTGGTGCTGCACTTATTGTGCTAGATACATTCAAACCTGTATAAATGTGAGCACACAAAAGTATTCAAGCATCCCAGAAATAGTGCAACTGTACTGCAGTTAATTTGCAATGATTCAACAACAGTTTCCTTGCACTGGGGTATTATGGCTGAGAATATGTTAGAGAAGAGTAGGAGTTCAGATTTCTTAACTGAGAGCTAAAGCAATTTCTAAGCCTCTGATAAAAAGCTGAGTAAGTAAAAGTGGAGTGTATCTACCACATAAAGTCACTATTCAAAGAGGTTTAAGGAATTAAAAAATACCCAATACAGCATTGTGAATTAAAATAAGAATCATACACATTGGATTTAGAAGTTCCCTCTCCTACTACTTCAAGATCCTCTTAAAAGCCTCCTAGCTTTGTCTTACTTGACAGATTTTATGTTTGTGCTATACACAATAACAACTGATAAGAGAAAAGCATTCAGAATATGTGTGCCTCTGTGTATAAAGTATATACTCTGTTACATCAGAAAAAAACCCCAAACAACAAGGCCAACATAAAAATGTTAAAGTTGACTTTACCTTGGTGGTAAAAATAAAGGTGAAGAAGACAACATTTCCCAGACTAGGGAAGGCATGGAGTTTAGTGAATTGCATGCAACAGAGTAACAAGCCTCCAAGAGGAACTACCACTGAAATGCTTCCCCACACAGCAAGAATGCATATAAAACCAAATAAAATCATCAGGCAATAGGGGATTTGGATAAAGCAGAAGAGAAAAACAAGAAGATAATAACAGGTTTTCTACTGCACTTCCTAAAAGTTTCTGAAAGAAAACTGGTCAAAAGTAGCAGCCTTTCTGAGATCTGATACTGCGCAAAATATTTTCTCAAGTAGTGGTAATAGGCTTGCCAAGATGAAGCACGGTGTAGCTGCAACAGCACATGTAATCAGAGAACTCCATTGCAGAACTGATGCTGCTTCCCCCGCAAAGCGGTGAGGGAAAAGGTAATTGGATTCTGCACTCAGTGCTAAGCACAAAACTCTTCGAAGAGCTGCCATATCTCCACTCTTCTCTAGAAAAGGCTGAAATGTAAAATCAGCAGTAAGAGAAGTGACAAGGTCATCTGGAGCCGGTAATGAACACATGAGTTGGGCAACACCAGCTAGAGACACTCAGGGAGCACAGGAAAGGTATAGGGTTGTTCAGTCCCACCCAGGAAAGCTCACAGTCACATGTGAGAACTACTGAATGGAACTTGTTTATCAAAGTCACTCTAAATGAAAAGGTGTCTCATTCACTAAGGATGGGGTGCTCTCAGACAGTCTAGGTATCAGCATTGATAGTGGGAAGAGAGACCAAGCTGTGAGAAACCACGAACAGATAGGACATCAGTATTTCTCAGACAGCCTCCGAGCAGCTTGAGAACATGACAGATGAAGACTAAATCAGTGCCAGGGACAGCTACTGCTGAGTATGGGAGAAGGCACAACCTCAGTTGCCAGCTCTTAAATTAGCAGTAGAGAAGTCAAGCCTTTTATCTTTTGCCAGGCCATTCATTGGCTTCACAGCATTGGCAGAAGTAAATGGTTTATAGATACCAATTTATGAATTAAAAATTTAACTCCCACTCTCCCTCAGGACTTCAAAATACTCCTTCCTGCAGTCATTAACAATTCTGATCTTGAACAGCAAGGTTTGTCAGCAGAAGGTAGGCTGCAATTCTACTTTCTACGCAGGCAATATCAAGATGTCAGGGGCTTTTTTTGTGTTTTTTTGTTTGTTTGTTTGTTTTTTTGTTTGTTTTTTTTTTTTAATTATGGTCTACAACTACTTAAATTATAATTTATTATTTAATGCTACTACTAGAAACATTTCTCTTGAGTTTAATTATAGCCTAGCTTCTCAGGATGTTCTTTGACAAAAAATAATTCTAGAGGAACTTCAAGGTACTCCTAATGCAAGATAACATTAGCATGGTGATTGGAAGACACTGAAGGTCATTCAGCTCCAGGAGAAAGCTGTGATGCACAATGTATGTTCAGCCCTGCTACTGTCTTCTGAGTATATTCACAACAAAAGGCACATATCATTGGAATGCAATGTAAATATGTGAATGAGGTGTCAAATGCACAGTTCATTAAAGGCAGGTTACTGCACCTGTGAGCACACTAAGAGGGTGCTGGGGCTTATAAGTTCCTGGAACTATTTACTCACTGCCTCTAATGCTTTATACAACTACTGCTGTAGATCATCATATCAAAAGATGTTTAGATAGAGTGCTACCATTAAAGCCACCACTTTCTTCAAATTAAACTGTGATTTCTCATTCTCTTTCCACATCAAAGAGACAACCAGTTGCAGAATTGGCAGAGAATTTACTACTGCTCCTTTTGCCACCTTGTCAAAGAGACTGGTATGGTTAGACTGAACTGGGGGAGGGGACAAGCAGCAGAACTGCAACATTCTTGCATCCTCTTTACAGTCTTGCTGAAATTAATGTCTGTGCAGTTCATGTTTGCTGATGGTATAAGAGCCTCAGATAAATCTGTTCCTCCTGACATATCAAGTCCAATATTTTATGCCACAGAATCGGATGACAATTGTAATGCAGTTCCTTTGAACCTTCATTGCATTGTTCTGGAATGACAAAAATCTTCAAGACAGAGCTATCCAATGCAGTCAGAATTTAATGAAAGGACAGCATGACAAAGGCAAGATAGGCAATAACACTTGTAGTTTTATAGATACCTGCTCAACTTAATAACATTAACCTTTGGTAAGAAAGTTAAGAAGCCAAACAAATTTAACATTAGGAAAGGTTAGAAAAATCAATAGCACACAGCAGGAAAGAAAACAATAGATTGCATCTGATGACAATATAGCTTTGGTGAATGATAGGATGAGGCACAGAGTATGAGGCTTTCACTGTTCTGTCTTATTATAGCAGTTATGGGAGACACCTTGCTAAAGAAGGAGGAGTGTGTCAGACACATATAATAGGATTGTTGAACCCTATATTTCAGACAGACACTGAATTCAGACAGGCACTGAAATGTCAATCTGAACATCTCGACATTTCTCCATTTTTAGAAATGTTACACATCACAGCACATTGTGTGTTTGCAGAAAGCAGTGTGTAGTTGCCCATTTTCCCATGTTCTTCTTAATCTTTTATTAAAAGAATGTAATGTTATTTTCTTTCTGTAATCTTTCTGAGTATGAGAACATAACTACATCAGAATAAATAAAATATCCTAAAGTCTATCTCCCAAGTCTTCCTATGGTAAACAATTTGAGACTATCTTTTGAAGCCTGTATCTGGCTGTGCTCAGTGGGTGCACCAGTAACATTCCTTTCAGTCCTTTAACAATTCCTGAGGTCCAATTTTGGGCTATCAATTTCAAACAGATGTGCTTATGCATAGTGTTAATGGCACACATCCTCAAGTAAAAAGAGGAGAAAGGAGAGAGCCCGTAGAGCCTCTCAAAATCACAGCACTGACAAATAAATTTTAAGGAACTTATATAAATTAAATGTTATCTCCAAACATTCTCCCTCCCCTAGACTTCACCTGCACAAACAGCAACATATCCTCTTCATCCTAATATTTCACTGACCAGCTAAGAGCTATAGATTCTCAGAACTATTTCATTTGGAAGAGACTTATCAAAGTAATCTGGTCCAATCTCTTGCTAAGAGTATGTTTGATTTGCTCAGGTTTCTCAAGGCCCTTTCCAGTCCGGGTTTAGCTGGAAAGGGTGTCACATCTTCCAGGATAGAGATGTGACTTCTCTGGGACACTTCTTCCAGTGCTTGACCAGTCTTGTGAAATTTTCATTCCCAATGTCAAGCAGGGATCTCTTGTATTGCAAATTGTGGTTGTTGCTTCTTTTTCAGTCTCAACCTAAGGAATAATCCCTGTTTTCTCTCTGCCCTCCCATTAGGAAGTTTAAGACAGCAACATGATCTCCTGCTTATCTTTTCTTCTGGAGGTTTGAATAAGACAGTTCACATCAGCCTTTTTTCACGTCATATATTCTAGACTTCCCTTCAAGATATTTCCCTCACTTGTACTGTATTGGTATGCAGTATTTCCACCTCAGAGAGCCTGAAGAGGTCATTTAAGAGCAAGGAGGCATAGGGTTCCCAGATCTCTCTTCCTTTTATGGTAAATTTCTGGTCACAGGGAATTTCATTTTGTCCCTCTGGTATCCTCTTCCTCTTTAGCCCACTAAGCGAACAACTCAAACCTTCATATTCCTCATAAACTAGCTGCAGCTACCTGAAAGTTTTAACCTCCCCAACATTTTCATACACAAATGTGAAGCAGACAAGCATTTACCTTCTGAATTGGACTGACACTGAAAAACAAATCATGGATTGAAACAAAATACTGCTCGATATACAGAAAGATGAACAGAAATGGACTGCAGGATATGGGTCTTGGACCAGGCCTAGCAAAGAAGATAAAATATGTGGATGCATACCCCTATAAGTTCAACAGATGACAGACATTATGTTCTACCACCTCAGCTGTAATAGGAGACTGATTTTTGAGGCCAGAGCGTTCAATCAGTATCAGAAAGAAAAAAAATATATAGTTAGGGAAAATTTGTTTGCAGAGATGGCAGAAACTCAGACAGTGGTTGTTGGCTCAGTATCCCACAGCTGATCCAAAATACCTCTTCCAGAATCAAAACCAAGTTTAGCATAGGATGAAGATGAGGCAACCTAGAATGTCACAGGACACTTCTGAAAACGTTTAAAGATACAGAATTATAGAGAGATAAGCAGAACAAGAATCTCTAATTTGAGCTACTTATAGCCATAAAAGTTGCACAGATTTCCTGTAGGTGGTAAATTGCTGGAGACTGAGTTAGCATGATGGCACCAAACTAACAAGGCTGGTTTATCTCTATGAATTACAACCAGTAGGAAATTAGTGAATTGAAGCCTTTTGCATTTGGGAAGTAGGATGCAAGTAAGGAAGGCAAAGCAGTTAAGTTCACTGACTTCTTTTGGGAATTTCAAATACTGTTGAACAAAAGTGTTGAATATTTTCTCTTTAACTCAGTTTAATTATATGAATTGTTTTTTAATTTTTGAAACCAAGTATATGCAATTGGTGAAAATTACTTTTGATGTTTAAATAGCCAAAATATAGTAATTTCACACATATAAGGCACACCCTTTTGACTGAAATTGTGATCATAACCCAGAAGTGCACCTTATACGCTGGTGCGCCGTATATATGGGAAAAGTTCGGAAGTTTGCCAACCCAGAAGTGGTGAGGGGGGCGGGCCCGAGCCCGCAGCAGCCCAGAGCCGGGGGTGGGGCTGAGCCAGTGAACGATCGCGCAATTTTTTACTAATTGGTTACAGTAATTTCACAATTATAAGCCGCACCTTTTTCCTTGAAGAATCCAGCCTGCCCCAGTAGTGCGGCTTATATTCAGGTGCTGCTTATCTATGGACAAATCCCAGTGAAATGCCAACCCAGAAGTGAGAGCCAGCTGGGGAGGGCGCCTGGGGCTGCCTTTAAAGGCTTGGCTGGTCTATGAAAACTGTTGCAACTTGAGCATCTGACACCAAACCCAGCTGGCAGCGATTCTGTTACTAATTTGTTACTTTGTTACACATGGAGCCTCGCTTTAAAAAAAAAAAAAGAAAAAAAAGTGTGGCTTATATTCAGTGTGGCTTATATATGGACAAATCCCGTGGTCTACCCGGCTACTGGGAGGTGCAGCTTATAATCAGGTGCGGCTTATAATCATGAAATTACTGTACTTTGTTGAGTGAGGATCCTCACTTAAAAAACAGAACAAAACAAAACAAAAAAAAAGTACTCCTTATACTCTGGTGCACCTTATAGGCATGAAATCACTGTACTTAATTAAATGAAGTTAATTTTCTTCTAGTTTTTGGACTCAAATTTGGCTGACTGCCTGCCATCAGTACAAACCTAATACTGTATGGATTGCTTGGCCCTCAGTCCTAGGATTCATGATGTTTTCACTCATCCAACTGTATGTTAAGTGACACAGCCATTCAGATTGACTAAAATAATTTATTAATCATGCTGAAGCTTATGCTCTGAAAGCCAAATAACTGAAATTTACACTCAGGTGAAAGCCGCATTACTGAAAAGCAAACCAAGAATGTTCAGGTTTTACCATCACTTCTAAGCTTATATAACATCACTTGATTTATTGAACAACTACTATCTCATGGCAGAAAGAAAATCAGTCAATATATGTAAACATATGCACAGTTCCACAACCCAGAAGCTACATGAACTTGTCAAATTTGACAAGCATTTAAAATAACAACAAAAAAAGTGCTCTGTAGTATAAACTGACTGCAAGAGCTGCAACTTCTCCTCCCTTTCCCTATTTCTATTTTGATGTGATCTTTTCCACAGTAAATAAAATGTTTCCTGGTTTTGGTTATAATGAGGCAGCATGTGGCTTCTGGTGGAGCATTTTTTTTTTGTTACCATACATTTTATGTTGAGATAATAACAATGAAATAATTCATCTACATTAATTAGGTTGCCTCCTTTCAAAAGAAAAGTCTATTGTTCATGAAATAGCTATTACTTAAAATGAACAAAATATGAGTCTTTTTAGTTGGTATCTGAGCAATACCAAAGAGAGTCACTGCACCTACCTTGTCACCTTTTAGATAACAAAAAGCAGAAACCCAATTGTTTCTAAACTCTACTCCCCAAAATAAAAATAGAAGTAAACCAATAAACCCTACAAGCAGACCAAAAAAACCCCTGCACATTTAATGTTCCATTTGCTGGAAAAAGTCCCAGTATTTATCAGTACTGGAGCAAATTCTTCAGTAGTTTGGTGAATGAAAGCAAACAATTGCTCACAGGTCAGAAATGTGTGGTAATCTACACATTACTGCAACACCATCATAAGACAGCCACTAACATATTTTAAAACTTTTAAATAACTGAGCAGAGAAGTAAGAGTGTTGTACGAGAAAGGTCTGTCAGGAATTGCTGTCTCATATTAAACCCATATCTCTCCATACCCATTTCTAGCATTTAAACAGTAGACCTATTTTTGTACATCCCTGTGCAACCCAAACATGTTATTTTTCCAATCTGATGATTAAAACTGAGCACAGTACAGCAGTGACAGCCCCCTGCTATTTCTGGATCTTCTCTGAAATTTCCCTTATGTGCCCTTCCTTGTCTGTAAAACAAAGGTTCAGAGAGAGGAGTTTTAATTGATGGTCAGTCTATCTCTGTAATCAGCACTGTGAAGAGCTTTTGTCTTCTAAGATGGTTACGCCCTTTGGATCCTTACCTAGTGATAGGTCTGATTACAGTACCTTGCTTTTCTTGGAAAATAATTTGAAAACAGTAATTATCCCTCTGTGTACATTTATGTACTAAGATAGCTCTTGGAAGGGAAATCAGGCTGCTGGAATTGCACCAGTGTCTGATGAAAAGGAAGCACGTGCCACTGATTGTAGGCAGACCCACTACCCAGTCGTCATGACAGTATTTTTTGTTGAATTGTATGCACTTTGAACCAAGATAAAAAACTGTAGCGTTTTCAAAAATGCTTAACTACACTTAAACACATAGTAAAACTATCTTTGGCACTCACACCAATGCAAATAATAGTCAAGCACTCTTCTGAAATAAAGCAAGAAAGAGAAAAGCTGCCGTAACCACAAATCATATCTGTGCCCCACAAAGCTGAAGACATAGGGCATGCAGTATTCCTTGCAATTCAATCATTTGAGCTGGGAGGAAGCGAGAGAGGCCGTCTACATTTCAAATCTCCTATGCTAATTTAATAGCAAACCAAACAGGTTTTTGTTTTGTCTTTTGTGATTTTATTGTTGTTTTTGTTGTGGTGGTGTTTTTTTCTTTTTTTTTTTTGTTTTGTTTTGTTTTGTTTTTTTAATTAAAAGGGCTTCAGGTTAACAACTCTTGCTTTTTATCACATAGAATGACAGACATTCTAAAGCACGAAAGTTAATAAGACACTATATTTGAATTGACTTCAGTTTCCAGACTAATTGCCAATTCTCAAGAACATCTCAAGGTAAGAAAAACAAGGAGAAAACAGCAAGGCTTGTACTGAGGTGTTTTCAAAGATCTAAGCTGACAAATGTTAGACATCCTAAACAGTGTCTTAACATGTTCTTTTGCCAGCAGCCAAGAAACCCAAGAGCACCATGACTGTAAAAAATGCATAGAAAATAGTCAAAGAGATGTTAACTTGGATGGCATAAAATTCCCTGCAAGGCATTTCTAATCATTAATCTTATTTAAATATATATGACTAGCACACCTAGTCCCTCTCTCTTGCATTTAGACAGACTTTATACAACAGAAATTTTGTTCCTTAGCTGCATTTGCCAGTATGTCCTTAGTTTCAGAGATATGAGATATGTAATTGCTATGAAATAAATTTGGATTGTGAGAGTAGAACTGCATTTTAAATATTGATTACTGGACAGATTTTATTGAAAACAGCTCCAAATGTGTGCTAAGGGCAAAAATAACAGGGTTTTCTTACACAATTCTGTCTGTGATAGAAAATGAGTACAAAGCGATTTGAAGATTTTGCTTACCTGAAGACAGCAAATTGAAAGGAGAAATATCCTCTCAAAAAAAAGTGTTATCCATACAATTCAGCAGCTCTTTTTTGTCTTTTTGGTATTGGGATATTAATAAAAATTAGCAGAATCAGTCTCAAGATTAATCCTTCAGGAAAGACACTGATTACTTCCCACTGCATGTTAGTTTACTTATGAATTGCTGCCTGCCTTTAATTTGTGTCTCAAGCTCTAACTTGGCTAGATATGTGACTAGATAATAGTCTTTTCTTTCCTTCTTATTGTTCTGACTCTTTCCAAAACCTCTCAGCCTCAGTGTAAGTGCTGTATATCACAAGGAATAGAAGATACTTTCTGTGGAGAGAGGTTATTAATTGTCTATAATATCCCATCATTCCAGGATCATTTAATATAAATCAAAAGGAGAATGCCAAACTATAGAAATCCTCAGCACAAAGATGGTCAGCTTCTGTGTTCCTAATTTTAAATGACATGCCTGTCCTCTCTTCCTCCAGTTTTTCTTTCCAGTCATATTTCTCCTTCTCAATGAAGGGAATGGCTAATTTAACCTTATGGAAATCTCTCTTGCCTTCTCTAGGCAGATCGCCTACGGCAGGCAGATAATAGAACATTTCCAATATGTGCTGGTGCCTGAGAGAGGCAGGAGCTTTACCTTGCTGAAAACTGCCCACACTGCCACACAAGGTCTACATCCTGCTTACATATTTATAGGATACCAGAAACAGTAAGGCACAATGAAGCAAATATTTGTTGTTATCCATACATACTCCATGCTAACTACAGAGAGAAAATTAACACATAAAAGAGATGTTGCTTTAGGGAACTAATCGGAGGAAAGTTCCTAACCATACCTCAACAGCTTCATGTCAGAAGTAGCAATGTTGTAAAGATTGCCAAACTCAAAGGCACACTGCTATTAATTTAGTTATATCTTCTGTATTGAAGTAAACTTTGTGGCTCCAAGAATTAGAAAGGTTGCATAGATTTTGCAAATGCCCAGTATTGATGTAGACCACTGAAAACAGGTTACACAAACTCACAATAAAATTAAATTATTCACTATTTTAGCAACTGATATTGCAAAGCTAACAGCAATGAAAATAAGTAACAGTAATAATTGTGATAACAACAGCTGCAGCAACAACCACAACTCAGCTTTACAATCCTTTCCCATCAAAGACCACCAAATGATCAAGGAGCAATGAACAGAAATAATTGACATGCTGATATTTTGACAGGGAAAGCTTGGGAAATTTGAGCATTGCCCAGCAGAGCAGTTCTGACTTCATCACTAGCAAGTGTTCCACTGAATATGAACACATTTCCAAGTGAAATGTAGGCTATTTGCTATATTTCCACATATATGAGGTTGATTTTTGAATAATAATAGGTCACATATCATATTCAAGCAGTTGCTGCATTTTCTATTTATGGAGGATTTTAAATTTCAAGTGAAATTGCTGAACAAACATTCAGCCCTTAGTTCTGAGAGCAAGTGATTACTTGCTAAGTTGGACACCAGTTTCATCTTCAAGGCCTACTTTTTGATAAGCAGAAGTTGTGGCTTTAAAAACAGAGAATGCCTTTAAATTGGGCTGTATATCCTTCTCCTCATCTCTCTTTTCCACGTGAAATATAAATGACTACTCAGGGA
The DNA here is from genome assembly GCA_009812075.1 of Sialia sialis. Lineage (NCBI taxonomy): Eukaryota > Metazoa > Chordata > Aves > Passeriformes > Turdidae > Sialia > Sialia sialis. Next base: position 608,985 of record VRYO01000406.1, read on the forward strand.
ACTGTTCAATTAGAAATCAGAAAATCCAAGCTTACTGTACTGAAAATACTTCCATTACACATTACATACTTCAAGCTTTGAACAGGTGACAAATATGACATAAAATAAAATAAATAACATATATCCAACTAACCACAATTACTCTGCAAGTAATACAGTGCTTTGCAACACAGTTTTGCATTGGTATACACTAGATCTCTCCTAGTGGGACATTCCTTAGCTCTAAATAGCAGCAGTAGCTCCTGAAGTGCCACTTCTAGCTCTTCTTACAGATAGCCATGATCCCTGGCAAAAGCAAGCTAACACAACGTAATGGGTACAAGCATTACAAAGGCACTATATAGTAAACTTCTTGTTCTATCAGGTGTCTGTTCAGAACAGGATTGAGAACAGGATTTGGCCTCCTGCATCTTCTGTTGACGAAGGGCAATGGAACGAGCCATCAGGGCAGATTCACAACACAAAATGCAGACCACTGCAGTTTGTGAAAAGAGCTGGAATGGGTTTGCAGGAACTGAATGCAGCAAAAAAACTGAGTGTCATATTGTGCTAAAACAGAAATGCAAGTATGAAAAGGACCTGGGTGCACACACAGGGGCAGACTGGTCTAACAGAGCACCAGGAAGATGCAAGGATGCCAAACATTTCCTTGACTACTGCGCAGACAAAACATAAGGCTCCAGAGCATCCAGTTGTGCTCTGACCTTCTCATCAGCTACCCAGACTAACATGATTGCTTAGCGAGGCTGACCAAACACTCACTGATACCAGCACTCAAGACAGTAAGGCACAATATAAAATTCCCATAATGCACTACTCTAACACGTAATCAGCTCTCTAAGGGATTTGGGAGCTTCTCCTATTCTGCTTTCCTTCATTCTACCCATACACTATTTTAAACTACTGCTGTTAGGAAGAAAAGTAAAAAAAATATCAAGACCTGCTTGTGCATTTTGATAGGAGACTTAAAAAATCTGACAGCTTCAAAAAGCTATGAGAAGATGCATCAGAAGCTTAGCAAGGCTACGTGTGCACATTTTGAAGAGGCAATTTAAAATTTTGTTTTAGCTCAATCAAGACTTCGAAACATATTATTTTAATACTATATATTATATTATAATTTTATTACAGTAATTTCACAACTATAAGGTGCACCGGATTATTAGGTGCACTTCCAGTTTGTTGGCAACTTTCCGAACTTTGTCCATATATAAGGCGCACCAGACTATAAGGTGCACTTTTTTTTTTTGCAGCGAGGATCCGTGCGCAACAAAGTAACGAATTAGTAACGGAATTGTGCAGTCATGGGGTTTACTGGCAGGTGCTCAATTTGCAAACATTTTTCACAGATCGGCGTAGCCTTTAAATGCAGCCCCAGGTGCCCTCCCTGTGCCATGGGCCCCAGCACTCCTGCTCACCCCTGGTGCCAGCTGGCGTGGCTTGCAGGGCTCACACTTCTGGGTTGGCAAATTTCCGAACTTTGTCCATACATAAGGTGCACCAGATCATAAGGCGCATTTCTGGGTTTTGATCAAAATTTTAGTCAAAAGGTGCGCCTTATAGTTGTGAAATTACTGTATATTATATTATTTTTGCTAAATTTTGCCTGAATGGTAAGTTTGAAACAGATCCACAAAGAGAGAACAAGACATGAAGGTATACAGTCTCTCAGATTCTGAAGTGTTCAGGGTATTTGGCACTTTACTAACTGGGGTTTGTAGACAATGGTTATGTCTCTACTATAGCCAGTGCTGGGACTGGAAAACGTAGTGGACCTAACCAAGATTTAGTGGGCAACAGAGCTCAGCCTAGGCTGTACCTGGAAGCCTCTTGTCCTCTCTGGTGGGTCTCACAGTCTAAACAGGTCTAAATATATTGCCACTGCTCCTGGGAAGCCAACTAGCTGGTTCAGAGCTAGGAAGGTTGACCCAGCTCACTGCAAGATGGGTTATATCTGCACTGAGCAGGCACAGAACAGCCCTATGAGCACATCAGTGCCACACCTTATTCTACTAGTCAAAAAGCTCTCTATGCACAGGAGTTTTAAACAAAATTGAACATTAGTGACTGCCCTTTAACCCACTCTGTTAAGATTTGTCAGACACTTCAGAAGGTATGAGGACAGTTGCAAGGAAAACTCTTCTTAACATTCTCCAGGGCTGGATTTGCTATGAGAAGGCAATATAACACACTAATCAGATGATAAAATATGGAGATTAATCTAACCTTTAAGTTATCCTGTCTATGCCTCTAAAGAGAAAGTTTTTCTCCATTCTTTCTCAAGTGTTGTGTTCAGATTAATTAGAAGATTTTTCAAAGCCTCAAAGTTTAACTTCTTTATAAAAAAAATCCCCAAAACTACCACACCACAACTGATCTCTCTAGGTACTTTTCCTCCTATTTACTAAAAAGTCTTTTATTCAGCCATATCCCTCTTTGCACACAGGCATTACAGAAGTATATCGACCCAGTCCATGTAATGCCCAGTTACACTCTATCTCTTTCCCAATCTTCCTTTAAACTCATGCTTTACAATTCCTACTACCCACACAAAATATAAAGGTAAAGCAAATACACAAGCAATACCTGCTATATAGAAAGCAGCCCTTCCCTATTGACAAAAGGCATTAAGAGCTGCTTTTATTTTTGCAGGAACTCATTGTGCTTTTCCTTTCATAATGGAATGGCAATCCTGTGCCTGAATTGGACCACAAAAATATTTTTAAGAGTTTTTGCTTTTCCAAGCTGCAGATCACATTCCAAAATGCCAACAGATTACAGCACATTCAGACACCTAATTGTTACCCTTATACATGGAAAAACTCACCCAATACCTTTCATTCTAATTAGTAGACTCCACACGTGGCTTATGTAGACAATGCCCTACTTCTACTACACATTGCAGCCTGTAGCTTTATAATCCACATCCTAAACATTCATAAGGAAACTGTCTTGAGATCAAGGTACCAACAAAACATCCATCAAGTAAGGGATCAGCCACTTATTCTGCCATGAGAATCTAGAGTGACCTGGGCAAGTAGTCAGTGACAATTAGGCAATAAATGGCTTCTAGCTTCTGTGGGCCTTAGGCTTGATTTTGGCCTCTCTTCACCTCAGTTCTGCAAGGTCTGGTCTCTCTCCATCTCAGTCCTGCAAGTGTGCAATAAATTAATACTTCTAGCATGCACTGTAAAAATAAGTGAATAAGCACCCAGGAGGCAACCTATGGACGTACATGTAGAGTGGCCACTTCCTAACCAGATAAACAACTACTTAAGGCAAATATCTACCTCTTCAACACAATCTTTGAAGATACAGCCATGTATATGCATCTGTGCTTCCTCTATCCTAAAATTCTTTAAATATTTAGTTTCTTTACCTTGACTTTTGAAAAGGAAGTTAGCCTAAAAAGGTAACAATCATCATCTGTTTTGCCTCCCAATTTTAGCTATCATAGAAGCTTTTCCTTCCTTTGGAAATTCAAAAACTAAGGATTCTAGAATTACATGCTGCATCAAGTAAAAATAGAAATATCACAACATAGGAAGTATGCAACACACTTATTTTTTCATTTGAATGAATCACATTGGAGATACACAGTGGAAATAATTTTGCAGCAGATTTAAAGCAAAAGCTGAGATTTTTTTGTTTAAAATATATTATTACTAAGTAAAAGAAGACAGTTACTAAATACCTGCTTGATGTAAACCTCACAAAATACTGTTACATTTCCAGACATTGTATGTGGTCAGTATTTCTATTCCTTAGATACTTTAACTCTTTTCAATTCTTGTGCACATAATACAAATGAAATTCAAATCAGCAGTTTTCAGTCAGACATTTTTTGAATGTGGCAGTCTAACACTAAAATTGGTATCTGAATGCAGTCTAGCAGAACATAAAATACATGGTTTTTAATGGGTTCTCTGGAAAAAAACTAAAACCACTGTGATCATTCAAATTATGATTAAGCAAGTAAAGATTTGGCTAGATTGTTAGAATGGAAGTAGAAGAGAACAATCATAGATTTAGGTAAGACTATAGCATTGAGAAAAAAATTTGTGTTCAGGATGTTTTGTAAAAGACCATAACACATCTCCCTTTACTCACATTTTCCTTTACTCACAGCAAGCTCAGTCAAAATTTAGCTAATATTAAACATCAGGCAGTGTTATAGTTCCAGACATTTTAATTAATGACTTACTTGTTCCTAATAATTTGTCTGAGAGTGAACAGAGCTCATTTTTAAAGGAGCCAAGATTATCATGTGTTAGAAGAAATAGCATTCCAAATTCAAGAAGAAATAGTAGGTCACCATAAATAACATCTGCACACTCACTGTAAATCATTTTGGTGGCAGAAGGTACTGCCATGCAGTCTGATTAACATTACCAATGAAGCACAGCCAATTTTGATATGTTTGTATGACAGATTGCTGTTATTAGTCAACATTAGGATGTTTGATGTAGTTGCATAGGGCTCTCAGCCCCCAAAATTGTTGTTTTGTATTCTCAGAAAAGTATTTCTGTAAAAAAATTAAGAAATGGAGACAAAGATTTTATTTCACTTGCAAACTGTAAAGTTCAACTTCAAGCCACATCTTTTGTAACTCATCTTGAAAATCAAATTTTTGTGCTGCTCCCTGAGCGCATCATCATTGGGGTCTGCAATCAGAACTCAACCAACACCTATGCTTTGCATAATGCAAACTGAACTGAATCCGTCTCCTGCTGAGCTGGAATAACTAAGAGTAAGATCTCTCTTTGCTTCAGGAATATATTCCATTTTCTCCTAGTTTCTTAGCTAACAAAGTAGAGTTTCTTTATGTACAGATCATTGCAAGGAGGGCACAGTCACTCTGGCCCCATTCTGTTTTTGGTCTTGTGCCAACACTGATGTAAGGAGCAGGTTCTAGCCTGTGAGAGACAAGGCATCCATGTTCTTTGAAAGACATGCTTACACTTGAGGGCCAAAGAGATATACTTCAAGGAATTCAGCTGCTTCTTTCTGAAGACAAGGAAGATTAGAAACTGTATAAAAAGACAGAATTTGTGAGTCAATAAGCACACAATAATAATGCACTGGAAGACTTTTCTAGGGCTGGCAAAGCAGGGGACATAACCAAGAAAGTCTAAAGGCAGTATGAGTCCGGAACACTACAGATGGATTTGCTACCAAGATTTGCATCATTCCACATTCATCTTCTACTTCATTTTTCATGTGTCGCACCTGCTTTGAATAAATGAAGAATTATTGTCTCAAAAAATTATTTTTACATATCACATTCCTCTCAATAAGACTGCTCTCAATCACTGTACAGCCCATCTCTGATAGGGCTTCACTTACACAAGCTCCTTTTCTTTAAAAGCCATGAACCTAATAGCTATTTAATACTGAACCCCCTATTGCCCTGGAAATCTCCAGTGACTCAGATAGAAGTAAATTTTTCCTCTTCTGTTCCAAATATTCAGTTATTTGATTCCCCACGTTTTAACTCACTAACCACTTTAATAGACTTTTAGCTCAGAAAAGGAAAAAAGACAATGTAAAACACAAATTGTTAGGAAAGTACCACCTATGTGATTCTTCCCAATTATGGCTTTTCCCTATTTACTAGCAGCTCATTTCTGTTCTTCATAATTTAGTTTCTCTGCCTTAACCTTTTGGTCAAGGGCTGCTGACTGGATCCCTGACAGGATCCAGTGGCAGTACCTCAGCTCTCCAGCCAGGCTGTGGAAAAGGCCAGCCTGTTTGTCAACAACTACATTCCAAAGCAAAACAAAACATCGTTGCAATGACATCCATGCTCTGCCCTAGCTTCCAGCTGGAAGGTGTACTTCCAGCCACCTTTCGGAGTTTTTCATGTTGGCACCTCTTGGCCTGACAAGCAACAGGGATAACCTGGGCTCTGACTGCCAGAACTGTCCCCAACAGCAGGAGAATCACCCATCCTCACAACTAGCTCTGAAACAAGACCATGCTTTTTAACACTGGGAAGATGCTTCTGGCCTCTGGCTTGGCTCAAGGAGAGACAACTGGATGGAGTACATTGAGCCAGATGCTGATTAGTCCAGTACTGAACCTGTGCATCCCAGTACAAGGAAGGGGAAAGAGAAGAACACATATAGACAGATACACTCTAAGCCCTTAGGATCTCCTTTATTCTGTTTGTCCAGTGACTGTGAAAGAACATCAATGTGTGAATTGAATCTTAAGAAGCACTCAATGAGGCAAACAAATTGTAACGATACAGGGAAGACAGAGTGCTTGACCAGCCTTTGTAAACCTCTTCTTAAACTATCTTGCACTCACCTCTTAAGCTGTCTTGCGCTCGGAGTCTTCACCTTCATCTATATGAGTGAGGAAGAGGGGAGAGGCATGGAATAAAACCTAAACATATGGGGCTTACAGGTACTGTGACACCATAAATGATTACAAAACCCACGCACATCTGACTCTTAAAGTGCAGGATGCACAGTGAAATCAATAAAGCACAAGGGAAGAGGGAAACAAAGTATTCAGAAACACATGGACACAGATCAGTGAGTTAATAAATTTGCCTTGGAATGTTGGGCAAAGGTTTTTTGCAAGGCAATCTATGATAAACTGAAATGCTAGCGACAATCTGCACTCTCCCATTTCTTTTAACTGTGTCTTATCCCTAAACTAACGCCATATCTTCCTCTGTTACCGATTTTACTTGGGTCATCTTTCTTCTGTACAGAGATGCAAAATAGCATTGACAAGATTAAATTAAGCACCTGCTTTTAAGTAAGCTATTAGTAGCACTCAAGGGAGGCAGGGGGCAGAGAGCATAAACAGTGTCTGATTGTAGTACAACAATAGCTTTTCTTCTCAGTAGTACACTTACAGAGATGTCTTTTCCAGATGAAAAATTAGACACAGCAGATTTTATTACTTCCCATACTACAGAGTGATAAAGACGACTATTGGAATAATTACATTATGCTATAATTACATATAGTAACCAATTGTCAAGGGCATGGCAATGCTCTGGAAAGTACTTTGAATTCTAAACACTGTATTTCTCAGGCAGCTGTTAAGGGTTTTCCTTTATTGATAATCCCAAGCCGATGACTGATCAGCATATATCAAGTGAAAACCAAGTGCACAAGCAGTGATCCCTCCATGACAGCTCTGTGGAGAATTGTTATGGAGACCTTTGCATCATTTTCAAGGTTGGGAGCACCCTGGGTCATGCTGCAGAGGCATTCAGGTCAATCAGGACAAAGACATCCTCATCAGGATGGCCTCAAAGTGGGAAAGGAAGCCGGTGCTGGCAGGAGGAAAGATAAAACATTACAGTATATTTGAGGGAATTTAGCCAGAACCACTGAAACCTGCAATTCAACCAGAAACAAGACATATCAGACAGACTTGGTTCTGGAACCAGCATGACAAGGAAACTTTATATTTCATTGTGTAGAAATAAAAAAAACCAAAAGATAAAAACCAGTATTTCCGCCATTGTCTTTCTAATCCTCCCTATGACTCTTTAATCAAGTCCTGCCTTAGTTAAGGAAAATCAATTCCCTCTTTTTGCATTGTATTTCTACAGTGGGGAAAAGTTAACATCAATTATAAACAGCATTAAAATATCAGCCATAAATACAGGGACCCACTCAATAACCACAAACTGGACATTTGATGTGGAAGCTGCTTGATATAGAAGGACGCAAGAGAGCAGATAAAAATCTGCATCTGTTTACACCAAAGATGCATCTCCATTTAATTTTGAGTACAGTCTGCTCAGGATACTTATCCAGACTAATCAGACTAACAGATCTGTGGACTGTCCTGTATGATGGATTGTTTGCTTTTCTTACCTAACATTTGCATAAAATGTAGTGGTTGGTTTGTCTGGAGGTGAAACAGGAGATTTGATCTGAAATTTTGTTTGTACTTTTTGTAGTTCAAAGGCATAACCGCTTGAAGTTCCTCTGAAAAGAAAACATTCACTGTAGTAGTTGCTCACCTGGATTGGTACATATAGCTAAGTGAAAAGCAAGCTTCAGCTCTGTAAGTATGAAGATTATTATTTTCCTGGAAAAATATAATGTTATGCCTTGCAATGCACATAATAGTTAGGAAAATGCAGGAAAAATATTTAAAAAGAACAATAGTGTATATTTTAAAATTGTCAGTTTATTGAATATACAGAAAACAATGCCTAAGGTCTGAATATATTAATATTATTAAGATATATGTTGATGGTAAAAAAATAGGACATATTGCTTTTTCCCTATTATTTTTAGCTTTTGCTGTATTCTTTAAATCATCAAGAGAATCATAATATGGTTTGGGTTGGAAAGGACCTTAATGACCATCAAATTCCAACCCCTCTGCCACAGGCAGGGACACCTTCCATTACAGCAGGTTGCTCAAACTCTCATCTAACCTGGCCTTTAACATTTTCAGGGATGGGGCATCCACAACTTCTTTGGACAACATATTCCAGTGTTTCACCACCTTCACAGAAAATAATTTCTTCCCAATATCTAATCTAAACTTGCCCTCTTTAAAACCATTTCTCTTGTCCTATCAATACATGCCCTTGTGAAACTCTCCCTCTGGAGTGGAACTTTTAATTTTGGACTCTCAAGAGGCCTATCTGATTTGGGAGAAAAAATCCTGGAACAGTATTAGTGACAACAATCAACTCATGCCAATACTGAAGAAGGAGTGTTGGTATCAAGTTCCAAATTAGGCCCATTCATATATCATATTTTGAAAAAAGATTTAGTCTGTCAATTGTCAAATTTACCAACAAAGCCATTAAAATGAAATACAAGCTCTTTCCACAACACATGAAAATCATATCAGGTCACATTAAACTGGCTATTAAAAACATGCAGAAGAAAAACAACCCATTGATTGTAAAATTCAATGTTGTTTCTAGACTACTTATTATTGCAGATTAAACAGGTTTAAAAAGGAAGCAAACAAAACAATCACCTGTGCTGTTTACGTCTAATGATTAGAGTTACAACTTGAAAACCATATGCTTGGATTCTTTCTTCTGAGACAGGCTGGTTTCATTAAGTTTACAGAAGAAACAAAATTCATCATCCAAAATGAAGAACCAAAAATCATTTTCTAAAAGAAAAGATTTTTCTCAGTAGGTACTCAGCATAAGCTCAACCCAGAAAATTATTTTGTTATTATCCTTAAATGACACATTTACCTTCCCAGAAAACTCTGTCTAAATATGCTTCTAGTCAGTTTATTAATTTTATGCATCATGTTATTCTTTCGGGAAATGGTGAATGGTGCTTCTCAGTTTTTGGAGGCTTTTTTTTTTTTGTTTTGTTTTGTTTTTTAATTTCTTTTTTAAGTCAAGCTGTTTTCAGATGGAAATTGGAATCAAAATAAAATACCACAACCATTATTTCTCATTTTTAAAAGCAGCTAAAGATTTTAGTTAAAATCTAGGACAGGTAGGATTGTCCTGTCTCATCAAATTTAATCCACTGGAAGCATGATATCCTTTTCACAATTTTCTAGCATCCATTTAAAACCACTTCTGCCCCAACTACAATCTATGGATAATAGCACACAGAATTTGCAGCCTGATTTTATTTGAATGGATCTAAAAGGAAGACTTAAAAATAGTCTCTCTTGTGTTTAGCCCTTTATATATTTATTTAACCTTTATTTCATTAGGCCATTTAGAGATGGGTTTTCAGAGATGTATGTGGTATTCCAGGGATGCCATAAAACCTACAGTGGCCCTGAGAGAAATCCTGCTGCTGCCTGTGAAGCCTTCCTTCATCAGGGGATCACCTCTGCTTCTGCTGCTGTCAAACAGTGAATTGGCACATCTGCAGCATCATTAAGACTGAATCTTCTCCCACACATGGGATGGTGAGCCTGAGCTCTGTGTGATATATGGATACTGAGTCTCCTGAGCCAGCTCTTCTGTTCAAAGTAGGGTGGTAACACATGGTAGAGCAGGTTTATTGTCCAGTGTATAGCTGGAACTTTCTGGTAACAACAGTGATTTTCACTTCCATATGCTTCTTCCCATTGGCCAGTGTGCTTTTCCCCAACTTCCCCTCTTGTCCTCTTTCCCAAAGCTTTAGGTAGTCTTTGTTTTGCCATGGAGTGTTATCTTCAATAACCATGCTGCCCTCAAGAGTCTGTTTGACTTCGGCTTTCAGTATTTTCTACATATTTGCTACATATGGAGATGACAGAAGAGAGCTCTTATTCACCTGTATTTCTGCTCATCATCCCTTCTTCTCCTCTTTCATGCTTCACACTTCTTAGTTTTCTTTTGGAGTTCACATGGTTATATTTGAAGTCTTCCTTGTCTTTTACCTTTTGCTTACAAACCAGTTCCAGGTAGAAGTTTTTAAGACAAAAGGGATGAAAATTTGCCTTCCCTTAGTTTAGTGCAAAAGCTCCTCTACAGGTAGCTTTCTGTTTTCAATTTCTCAAGGCATTTTCCTTTTGAAATACAGTTACATAAGAATGATAAAAAAGCCCCTAAAACTGAAGTACAGTACAGACCTCACAGACTTACTGTTCATCTCCACAGTTCACAAGTCAACTTCTGATCATTCTATCTGGAAATTACTTTGGTCCCCAAATGTACCAGAAATGTTTTACTGTCTACCAGAACAATACTGAAAATACCTCATAATGTCATTTCTTCAGAGACTGCATGCTGAAATATTATCTGCCATCCACCAATCATGCATACTTGGGCTTTACCTTTAAATTGCAGGTTTTCCCATCATGCCCAAAAATGTGAGTACAAACCAGATGACCTTATTTTCAGTTCATCATAAACAAAGTATTTTCACATTAACCTTCTTTTCTTTTTGATAATGCAATATTTCTATTTAATCCTTGCCTGCCACTTCACCTTATTTCCAGTAAAGACAAAAAAAAAAATCTATCTGCATAGCAATAATAATTGGCTTAGTACTTCTATTTGCTGCCAAGTTGCTTGTACAATCGTCAACAAAACATTTCAGTTACTCCTTGCTGACTTCTTCCAATTTTCTAGCTGGGTTACATATGCAACTACCACTCCAATCCACATATTATTGTACTTCCCTCTGTTCCATGCTCTAGCCCTCAGTTTTTGTCTTCACCTTTTACTAAATGAAGTAAATTTATATCCTACAGAGACACAAATATGCTTATCTAACTACATTTTGCATTTTAAAACTAACTGATTTACTGGTTGAAGTCAGGAGCTAGAGATAATGTTGATCACTTCTCATCATCAAGCTCTTCTTCATCAGCTCATAACTCATTTTTATTCATACATTGAAAGAAAAAAATAAATAATTTTACTTTTTAAAAATCTAAGCATTGAACTGAAGTTAAATGACTACAATAAAATAATAACAATAATAAAATCTTTGTACAGTAACCCCCATCAAATGTTTCTTTAGCTTACTCTAGATTCAAATGCTGAACTAGTAAGTTGGTCAGTTCTGTCGCCCTTAAATTTCAGCTGTTCCTATTTTAAAAAGCGTTTTTATTTACTTTATATGATTTAAAACCAAACTGAGAACATTATTAAGAAAGTGCCACATTATTAATTTCAATTAGGTCTACTTTTGAAAAGAAAGACATGAATTTAGTGAAATGCAAAATCTGTGATTTTATCTTTCAAATCAGGTTTGTTGTTTAAAATTTGTGATAGTAATACAAAAGATAGTTTCTAAATATTTATTAACTGCCGAAAAGTAGGTAGATGGCACTGTATGTTTCTAAATCAGATATTCACACAATTATCTGACAAGCGGACTTCAACAACTGTCTTAACTTCTAACTCAACAACAGGAAGAGACCTCCCATCTCATCACACTTGCTGCCTGCAGTCCTAGTTAACTACATGGTAAACACCCTTCCACTGAATCATCAAAGACCAAATTTGGGGTCCCTACACTCAGGCACATAATTTGGAGTTGAAATGTCTGGGATTTCATAGCCTTGTCAATATAATTTTCAAGGATGGAGACATTTAGAAAGCATGTCTGTGTACTGCTCCACTCATTATTACAAATACATTCAACAAATGCATTTTTGAGGGTTCAATTTCAAAGTCTGGCTCTTCTGTCATGCTTTAATTCAGATTTTTTGTCCAACTATAATGCTCTTACTTTATTAATATCTCAGACAAAACTCTCAGCAAGAGGGCTCAGGAGCCATTATTTTAAACTAGTGAATCATTGGAAGAAATTAGGAAAAAAAAGATAGGAGAGTGGGATGGCTTATAGTGAAAAGATCTATTAACAGATAACAGAATTGGAAAGCATTGAACCTTTCAGTACCTTTTGTGCAACTTCTTTAAAAGTGAATTTAACTAAAAGAGAGGCAGTGTAAACACCAGTTAAATGATATTGGGACAGCTCATCTTTACAATTTTTCACAGAATTTATCAAACCATACTAGATTTACCCCAACCCTTCAAAACTTCTTGAGTTTGCCAGTACATCACAAAAGTGATAAGTAGTGCTCCCTCAGCGACCTTAAACTTTTCATACTCTTTCTTTCCCAAATCTAACCAGTCCACCACACTTTCCTCCTGCCAAAGGGAGTTCTGGTTTATCCCAAAGCCTCTATAAACTGTCAACCCACACTTACATTTTTCACATTGTATAGAACCAAGATCAAGAAGAAGTTGTCAAAAAATGTCAAATGCTATTATTCTCTCTTTCTCATATCACTTTCATTCTCTACCTATGAATCTGCTCAAACTTCAGGTCTGCAAGGCATTTAGACATAGCACTGACACATCAAAGATTACACAAGGCTATCCTGTATTCTGTACAGGAGGACAGAACCACTGGAGAATCACTGGCTTGCTTTCTTTGCTGTGTAATCTATTTATTTCCCTGTACAAAATCCTGAAAGTCTCACCATTTGTCATACATCTGCTTTCAATACTTTCTCCTAAATCAGCTGAAAATTTATCAATTACCTCATTTTATTCACTCTAAGAGATGAACTTAGATCTTACCGTGGCTTTTGGCTTTCCCTCTGCATATGGCTGGCTTGGGGAGGACCCATCCTGAAAACCCTTTCACAATCAGAGAACTGGCATTGACTTGGATGGGAACAGCACTTCATACCAGGACACTGCTACATGGCCTTACACTTTATTTGGAAGTCCAATGCTAAGGACTACATTTAACAGCTCATCACAAACTGCAGTCAATTGGAACAAAACAATTATTTGTGATGAAAAAGTGTTCGGAATGACTTTCTAATGAAGCAAGAAGGCTGTTTTGCATTTAAGGCACTGAAACGCTGAAGGTTCACAGCCAGAGGGGTAATCTTCTACAGAAGTGGAGCAAAGCAGAAAGAAACTGAATCTGGCCACAATCAGCTATTTGCATTTCAGGGTATGCAAAAATCCATAGAAATAGTAAAATTGGAGGGGAAGGCTGTCTCTTTTGGCTAGACTGCTTCTAACTCTTCCTGGATTGTGGGAATGGCTCTTTGGCAGTCACTGTGTGCAGCCCAGAGCTGCAAACCTTAGCCAGGGCAGTCCAATGAGTGGGGTACAAGGATTGAAGCATGTAGAAACTCAGTAAGTAAAGGAAAGGCATGTACTTGAATCCATAACTGTCTGGGGAAGAGTTGGCTTGTCCACTCAACAAATTACAAAAAGTACTTGAAAACTTTTCTCCATGCCTCTCCAAGTCAAACATATTTTTAAGCTGGAATATGTGTGAATTGATTCCACTGTTGTTGAGAAAAATGCAACATTGAGAAAAAACCAACATTTTCCCCTGCAACATCCTGCCCCTCAGACCTCACCACACTTGCTCAAGCTCTGGTGGTATCAGAGCTCTTTTTGAACCTCAATGGAGCTCTTAAGGAAAAATACCTAAAGGAGCATCAGACCTCCTCAAACCTCTCTTGTTTGATCTTATGAGTGGGACAGTATAACAGAAGTTGAGGAGTGGTATTCACAGTTTCCTCCTTCCATATGGCCCACTTCTAGTCTGGGATGAGCTCAAGATATCAAGAATAAAACCTTATTGAGGAAAAGATTTTGTTGAATCATTCTAGAGGCCTTCCCCACATTCAGCTGTGAAAGCTGTGGGTGCCAGATCAGAAACACACTTCTGCAGGTATGTTAGCTATTCATGAGTACATTTACTTGCTTCAAAAAACACAGGATATAAAACATGCTCTGAGGCTTGAGTGTGCTCCACCACTGTAACTGTTAAGATTTCCACTAGGAAACATATCCTGAAGTCCCAAAGACTGTTAACTGGTTAACTGAATTCTGGTAATGTTAACCAGCTCACCTTCTGGTGAGTTGACAATTCCTTACTTGAAGGGTTATTACCAATTAGCTGCAAAGTAAATGCTTACTGAATTACTTGTTTCAATTGGGTTAACGATTGTTTGTAACAATTACACATTACAATGGGACCTGCTGCAGAATTTAGACAAAGTAATCTTAATACTTGTAAATTTACTGTAAATATATTCAAATGTTCATTGTTTGTAACATTTTTAGTTCTTTGTAGGATTTTTTATTCTTCACAGATGACTCTCCCATTAAAGCTTAGTCAAGGATGGAATAAACATATTTAAAGTCCTATTTTAACTTCAAACAAAAAGATTTTAAAAAAAACAAAACAAAACCAGAACCAACCACTCTGCACTCCTTCTTAATAAACTGAAAAACTTACTTTTAGATTAAAAAAATATGGTGTCCACGCGTGTGTGCTTATTTTATCCCAGTTACTTCTTCACAAAAGCAAAAAAAGTGACAGCAGATTTAATTTGCTGATGTGTCTGTGAAATTTTTCTATTTCTATCCTGTTCTCTTTCCTGCTCTCTACTCCTACCTTTATTTTTCTCTCTTAAAATGCTTACCTTCTCCTAGCTTTTTAGAGTGTCTCTGCTTTTTTCCTCAGTTTTCATTCCTCATTTTCCTCTCCCCAACATTTCATTTTTCTCTCTTAACTCATGTCATCACATAGGGGACTGTTTCCATTTCTAATTATAGCTCCAAATCTATTTCACTTACAGAACTTTTTATCAAAGACCATCATAGCTTCTTCAACTGAAGGGAATCCAACAGCCCACCAGAATGCAAAATGACTCAAGTCTTAAGACTGGCCAGGTTTCAGCTGATTTTCCTGCACATCAGCTTATCAAACCTTCATCCAAGACCTGTTTGCTGGACTCTGCTGAGCACTCACGGAAAACAGCAGAATTAAACAGAAAAACAGAGCTTCAAATGAGCTTGCTTATGACCAGGCAAACAGCAAGAGTCCAAAAGTGTATTACAGTCAGAAAAATAAAAGGAGAAAGTACCAAGAAAGGTTAAGTATGAGAAATACTCCGATTTGCAGAAATTCCCCTGTCCAGCTGCAATTAAAGCTACCAGAACTGGACTTTCATTCCCCTCCACTCCCTGTAATGGTATTTCTCTGCCACTAATACCTTCTTTCAAAAATTATGTCTTAATTAAGTTTATTCCAGGTCTATCTGAATCTAACTTTTACCATCTTGCAGAGTGCAGCTATAAAAAAGACCTTGTATGCTGCATGTTTTTTCACCAACTCAAAATTCAATTAGTAAAAATAACTATCTGAGCTCCAGACGTTGCACTTGAATTTTGCTGTTGGACTCTACCTCTGTCTTGGTTTATATATAACTTCACTCTTTCATGGCTTGGTAAACTAACACAAGTGCAAATTTGGCAGCTTTAGCTCATTCTTTGTCTCACTGTAAAACTACAAAGCATTTAACTTCTCTACTTGCAGAATACACATTTTTTCTCTCTTTTCCATTTGGTGGCTAGTAGAGCACTCATCTATCTGTGTGAATACAAACAACAAATCCAACCTCAGCCCATCTGGACTGTCATCCTTGAGGTTTTGTAACTGGCTCTGTATGTGAAGTATAAGCACCACAAGGGCAACTTTATGGAAAGTTAAGACATGCCATCCCTGGGTCATGTGTCCCAATTTCAAGTTCAGAGCTGTGTCAAAGATGAAGAAGCAAAGGCTATGGTGGCCTTGGTGAATCTGCCTCTGGAGTGTGGAGGTGAGGGAGAATGAGCTTGAGAAGCCCACACACTCCTTTAAAGCAAGGGAATTCACTCCCCAGCACGCTCACTACAGGTCCCTCAAGCATTCTTCCTCCTCTTCCTCCTTCTCTTCAGCCCACTTGCACCACCTGAAAACCTTCCTACTTCAAAATGAGCAACAGATTGCATCTGTTCACTCTGCTTCTGAAATGAGTGCTGACTTCTTTTTGACAAGACACACAATAGAATAATCTGCACAGGCTGACAAGCTGCTTCTTAAAATACTTAAAATTGTAACATCAGGATTTTAGGAATCTCTTTGCTTGGTTAATGATCATGTCTGAGTACCTGTTTCTGGCCAGACTTGTGCTTTGGCTGGCTCATGAGCTGCCACATAACAGAACTAAGCTTATAAATCCCATGGGACATTTGGGCTGAACTCAAGTTTGCAGCAACATTTGATGAGCCATGAGGTTGCGGGTTCTGTAGCTTTGCTGGAGTCTGTTCTAATTGGGAGTCCATAGGCAAGGGCACTGAGCCCTGTGCTCTGGGAACAATTTTCTCTTGAATTCTCTAAACAAAAAAAAGATGGATGTATAAATTTACATCTAAAATGACCTATAATCTGAGTCTTCAGCCTCTAGTACCATATCAAAGTTGTCTCTTTTGTGTGAAGAGGCTTAATCACAAAATAACTGTTCAATTTCCTTCTCCAGATTAAGCTGTCATTGTTTAAAATACCTTTTTTGTTCCTTGCACTGCAAATGAAGTTAATTCAATGCATTTCTATTTTTTAAATTTTCTGTTATTTTCTCCATCACAGGCTGACAGATCAGAATAATAACTTCTTTCAGAGATTAACACCAGATTAAATTTTTTAAAACTCTTGAAAGTAACTCAAATGTCTAATGCAATATAGATTCTACCCTTTCCCTTCCTCGGGCCATAACCAATGGAAGGGAGAAATAAATCTTATACTGCAACATAATATTAAACTGAAATTGGATGCAAGACTAAAATACCACCACCATAATTTTTGTTATATGGTGCACTGTTTTCTTGCATATTCTACTGTCAAGCAGTTGAGCTTTAGCTAAAGCACTTGCAAGAAGAAAGGGAGCAACTCTTAAAGAGAAAATTGTCATTTCAAACCTAAGCAAAAGAAAGACAAACCATCTCTAATAAAAGTCTGATCTCTCAATCTCTATATACTGTCTCCAAAAGCTAAATTTAAAACAGCAAAATACGGCAAAGGGAAATAGAGTAATACTTTTTTTAAGGAATGAGAATTTGGCCAAATCCACTTCTCAAACCTCCTGGGTAAATTAGGGACTGACTTAGGCTCTAGTAAACATATGTAGTAGCTCTCAATGACCTCAAAACTCTCAGAATCCCAATGATATTACATTGATCTTACAAAGGAAGTTGGACTTGGCTGTTTCTTCAGGTTCAAAAGGAGTGATGTGCAACTCAGATAGAAAGAATACATTACTTAGAAACACGCAGACCTGCATAACTGAATTTGATTTCCCTGTCCTCTCCTCCCAAATTTCATCTGCATTTAAACAGATACAGCTTTCTGTAAGCTGCTGCCTTAAGAAAGCGTAAACAGTGA
Source organism: Sialia sialis (assembly GCA_009812075.1). Taxonomy (NCBI): domain Eukaryota; kingdom Metazoa; phylum Chordata; class Aves; order Passeriformes; family Turdidae; genus Sialia; species Sialia sialis. The sequence continues at coordinate 626,642 of VRYO01000406.1, forward strand.
TCTTGAACAGGACAGAGATATTTTGGGGATTATTTTTTTTAAAGGCACAAAGAACAGCACAGTGCAAGCTCAGAGTCTTGAAATCTTTTGCTTTAAGAAAGATTATCTTCAACAGGACATTCCAGACATTTTTCATATATTAACTGAGCAGGACATAAAACATCTATACAGGCTGTACATAATTTTAGGCTATAAATTTCTCATATGCCATACTTCACTGGCTAGTTGTGCACACACCCCTACATACTTAGGGGAATACCAGTCACCAGGCACAATCATTCCAATACAAGTAGAATGGCACTGAAAAGGTTGTTGATGTGTATTTATCCACTCTATCACAAAAGAAGAATTCAGGAGACTCAAATATAACTATATATAGTTAGATATCTATATATAGAGATACATATATCAAATATATATGAAAAAGTAAAGCTCAAAGCCAATAAACCATCCGAAAGAGATTTTTCTTAATTGACAACAAACTAGGGAACACATTGCCAAGGGTGGTGGTGCTTTATTGGGTTTTCTTTGTTTGTTAGTTTTTTTGTGAATACTTGTATTCTGATTAATGTAGTGTGAACAAAAGGGAGTAGACTAATTTTGTGGAAAATTACATCAATCTCTGAAGCTATTACACAAAGTTACAACCTCTGAGGTAGGAAAATTTTAAACAATACACTAGAGAATGATGAAAAAGTGTATCAAAGATGTGTCACTGTGCATACTTTTGCTTTCAACAGGATTCTGTTCTGGCCCAGCTGAATGAACCTTTGATGCGACCTGGTGTGACTGTCTGTCATGTTCACCTTGACAAAAGTGCCACCAAGCACAGAATCTCTTACAAATTCATGACATATCAGGAACATTGAGATATTGTTACTTTCGCGTAGCAAGAATAAGAAATCCACATAACCAGAGTCACCTAGACAAGTCACTTGGAAACAAAATCCTGACAAGACCTCTGACATACTATTCAAGAACGGAACCATTTGTGAAAGCTTCTGTTGAATAATTACATGACTAAGGCATACAGAAAACTTCCAGTCTAAAATCTTAAACTGCATATACAGTCATGTACAGTTTGAACTATTAATAGGAGGACCATACCAGACTTAGAAATTGCTTTGCATTTTTGAACATCTATCTATTTTAAGACAAAAAGGCTCTTTAAATAAATTTACATCAGTAGAAAAAGACTACAACTTGCATCTAAATCCAGTGGCACTAGGCACCCTCAACACATCAGAAACAGAGCTGAGGTAGTTACAGCACTTTTTATACTTGTCAAAGATGCCATCAGCAGAACATATTAAACAAGGGATTGCTTGGAAGCTTAAGAACTGAATGCCAAGCAGAAGTAACCAGTCCAACAGCAAGACTAAATTGTTTCAGATCCACTTGCACAAATTTTAGATTTCCTTCTGAAACTGTAAAACATTTCACAAAGGAATCAGGCCATAAAATGAACCATGTTTTTCTTAGAAAACTGTTCAGTCTAACGAAAATGCTGTAATGAGTCAAGCATTTTAATATCTGAAGTCTCATCCTGTATTAAAAATTAGTACTAGAAAAAAATGTAACACTGAGAGAGAAAAGATAAATTTAAATAGTCACATAAAAACTTAATGGTTTTCTTTGTTTTAAATTATAGTAAATCAATTAACACTACAATTTCATAAAATTATTAAAAAGTTTGGCCTTGGAAAGCAAGGAGGGAAAATGGTGTAAAACATACAGTTTATCCAGAAATTTTAGAAGTTAGAGAGACATAAAAGCACTACATCAGTGTTATCAATGCATTTTGTGAATCTAATTATAGGTGCATCATCATAGAACAAAAATACAGTACCCACACCCTACCTATTAAACCATTTTACAGCCTTGATAACCATCAGCCCAGTAAATGAAAATAGGAAACTGCTACAGCTGCAGAACTGCCTGCAAAAATAAGCAGCTCTACAGACTTAGAAAGAAAAAAGAATAGAAATATAAGTGGATTTGTAAATAAGTTCACAGCATTTAATTACAGATCTGAAGTAGAGCCTACTAAGTCTACAGCAGCCTTTCAAGCCACGTGAAGTTTGCCAGGAAAGCCATACCAGATTTTTAATAAATAGCATTGCCTGGATTTCAAAGAGCATTGGATTCAACCTTCTGCTTTTAGGCGTAAGTACAGATTTAGTGTAATTTTAGATAATGTCTTTGGACTTAAGACTTCAGAAGCAGAACCTTGTTTGAGGCATAACAATACAAATGACTGCTTTAACTTCGAAGCAATATTTAAAAGATTTCAATAATAGAAACATTCAGCTAAAGAAGGAAAAAGGATGAAACTGGAATGACAGAAATATCACCATAAATCCTCCCTGCTTTGTGCAGTGTCATTTCCAATGCACTTCAGACTGCACAGAGAAAGAATGCCAGCGCATCTATTATGAGATCACATGAACATATTTATCATGAAAGTACAACTTCTTCTCAATTTCTATTTTAATAATGACAGAAAATACAGAGAATAAAGAATACTAAATTGCTATTTTTTATCCTTCATTTACAGTGCAATATAATTTTAAAAAGAAAATTTAAACATGACATTTCATTTTCAGATGTGGTGCAGTTTTATCCAGTTGTAACACTATTTAACTCCAAGAAATGGGGGAAATAATCTCTAATATTTTAATAAATCTTAATAGAAGACTACAAGTACATCCTGGACAAGCTAATGAGGCAAAAGCAAGACCCCAGAATATAAAAAGTAAAGCTGAATAACCTCTGACACACGCTCACTTATTCTCTCCCAAAAGGAATACCTAACTCCTCACTTACATATCCCACTGAGAAGTCTGTTACATAGTTACATTCCAAAACAAAACTTTTGCCTTTAGATCTCTTCACTATGGCATACTACACCTAACAGAGATAAAAGGGATTTATCCGCTTCATGCTTATGAACTTTATTTAAATAAGTGTCTTGGTTTAGGTTAGGTTTGCCAGTTCTAATATACTCTTTTTTTGTTGTGTGATAGGATTAGGAGTGAAAACAAGGCAGGCCTAAAACTTAAAAGGGTATAAATAAAAATTTTATTAACAACACATAGAAAATAAGAAATTCAGAAAGAGATCTTTATACCACTTCCTCTTCTCCCCCACCTCCCACATTTCTTAACAACAACATACAAAGACACCTCAATCAGTCCTTCACTTAAATAATCATGTCAATTCACTTCAGGGAGAGGAGTCTTGTTTGGCTATAGGGATTTTTTCCAAGAGAAAAAAAA
>VRYO01000406.1:638572-696720 GCA_009812075.1 Sialia sialis
AGCAACTTTTTTAAAAAATAAAACCACCATAGTTTCCATATGAAACCTTTAAAGGTTTAGCTAGATTAAGAAGAAAAAACAACACTCTTTCTCAGCAGTTTGGAGATGGATCCCACTAGATGATTTATACAAATTGGATAAAGGCTGAATGTTGACCCCGAACAATTTTATGAGCGCCCAGGATGCTGGGCTGGAAAGCAGCAGGGGGTGGGGAGGAAGAGATTTCAGCAAGTTTGACATAGTTTCCAGATAGCCCAATAAATTTTTAGTCACCAGTACCAGAAAGCAGCAATTAATTTTTATCACTGACAGATTGCAAAATAAATGGAGGGTATTTAAACTCTGAGGTTCTTATGGTAGACAAGCAAAATTGTGCCTTTTGCCTTGAAGTAATACATCTAACAGACACAGCAACATTGTTTTTGAATATTCAACACTAATGAACAGTGTGTTAAATTTAAAACACCAGAATATTTGCTTTTTTATTCACTCATTTTAAGAATTCAGTGTGAAGTGTTAAATATGCGTTTTCACACACAGTTATGAAGAAGAAAAAAAACAACATAAAACCCCACGTAAAACTATCACACTGTAGCAGTTTACACTAAAAAAGCCATGCTGCCTTCTTAAATAAAATGCTTGTTCATAAATGCTCAGCTCTGTCATTAATTCAAAGTTACAGTTTCCTAGTACTATTGACTTTTCTTGTGATGTAGGTCCTTTGGCACATAATTACATGCAATTAACCTTTTTTTAAGCAAATGTTACCATGAGACACATGAGCATCTAAAGGCAGTATCTGTATACCCTTTGACTCCTCCAGCTACAGCACAGAAAATAGTCCCATTCAGACAAACTGTGTCCCCTAGCTGTATCATCTGAGGGCATAGGGTGTGTTCCCTATGTTTTTCCTTCACTACTAAAAATAAATTTCAAAATGGGTGTCTTTTACCCTGGAGAAATAGGCACACACAAGCTACATCCCTGTGGAAAAAAAAATCAGTGATGTTGAAATGCTGCAGACTGAACATGAAGCAAAGGCACCTCTCACTTTTGTAAGCATCTAGCATTTGGGAATACAGAAGATAAAACTCTCTAGCACTCTTTCAGGATAAGCATTATAATCAGAGTATAACAATAAAATCCTAACAAACAAAAATTAATACTCTCAACTCTGTGTTTGCTAAGTGTCAAGGTGCACTTTCAGCATGCCCTCCTGATGTCTTGACAGGAAGAATAAGTGAGGGCTGTTCTCATTAGAAAGGTGTTAAGTCTGTTTCAATCTGTCAAAAGTATACTGTTATCTGCTGTGAAGATCAAAGTGCCTTTTTTAGTCTGAAACATGTACAGCACAAGCAGGTGCCTTTTATATATTGTCTCAGAGCAGCATGCTCACACGCTCCCAGTGGCTGCACAGAGGTGAGTTTCTGGGTAAAGGAGAAATGTCAGATAGTGAGATATATTCAGAGTTAATGTCTATTCAATCTATAAATACCTTAATGCGTTACCTGCAAGGTTACCACAAGAAAGGGTCACGCCTGCAGCTCAGAAGCCCAACACTAAAATACCAATGCAATTAGTGAATTCAAACTGGCCATAGAAAAGAATTCTGATTTGATCGATCTTGAACAGATGCCACAAATGATTCCATAACTTATTATTATCATGAGGCCGTTAAAAAACAGCTAAACCCCAGTCCTTAGCTTATCCATCCTCTACTTCCCAATCAAGACTCTCTTCAAGACAGTAAGTCTTGAAGACAGTTACTTGTTCTGACTCCATGGTGCCCATTACTGATCCCCAAAACCTCCCTTATCACTATACAATGTTTGTAGTAGGGTGGCACTGACAGTGATGTGCTAGCTCTGTATGAATTTGAGGTGAAAAAACATCAACAAAAAAACTATTTCCCATGCCTTCTTCAAAGGCCTTACACAAAACAATTCCTGAACAGCATTTCACACGCTACAATAAATCCAGATGTGATTTAATAAGACTTAAAAAAAAAAAAAAAAAAAAAAAAAAAGGGAGGGGGTGCAACACCAGCAATTAAACACCAAGTTAACAGAGAATGCAAATATATTCATACATCAAGCTATACACAGATAACCTAAATTCTTTGCAGAGACTATTAGTGTATCTGCATATTAGTCAGGTAGTTATGTGGTTAAAAGTACTTGGAATATAAGGCAACCTTGAAAAACAGCCTCTTTTTTCCTTACTTTTTAAAGAGCTTAGTGTTGAAGAGCATGTAAGTATTATTTCATTTGGAAACCCTACAATTTAAAGAAAAAGATAAAAGTGTGTGAAGATATGAAGGTAATAATGCATCCATTTATGCTTGTCTGGTATGCAGTGTCACCTTGCAAATAATAAAGCATCTAAAATAAATTGAAGATCATATTACCTTCAGCTCAAACTGCTATGCAAAGCACACATCAGGGGGACATCTTCCACAGGGGAGAGACAACTTTCTTCCATTATCATTACAAATCTTAAAAGCTTATACCCTGCCTCAAAACCTTGTGTGACAAATGAGAGCATTAATGATAGCTACAACTGTTGCATTTTTCTTTTTAATAGTCAATATTTGAAAGTTTTCTCCAGTTGCAATTGATACAGTATGAAATTAAGTCATGCTCTGAGATTTAAGAACTACTCACTTGTTTGCCATGGTGCTGAACATCCTCCTGTGTTCAGGTAAATATATGTACTTAATGAAAAACTAAGTATGCTCAGAACAAGCAGCTCCCAAGGACTGCTGCTAAGTATCTGTGGTTTTGTTTTTATTACTCATAGACTGAGGTATTTCTTAAAATAAAGGATAGCTGATGGCAATATATGATCTTAGACTGAATTAAACCTGAAGCTATTCAGCACAACTCCGCATTGCACAGGCTCAAGCACCATGCCTTGCTGTTGGATCTCTGGCAAAAGGAATTTTTAAAAAGGGAGCTAAGCCATGAGTTTTCATCCTTGCATAGGGCAGCATGGCTCAGGGCAGCACATTAACTCAGTGGCAGAAAACGCTCCAGTGCTTCAGCAAGAGTCTCCCGCAAGCACATGATTTTGAATGCTAGCAAAGCATAAACACTTGTCTGGAAGTGCCAGACTCCAGTCTTCTAAGACTCAAAGTCAGAAGAAAGCAGGAAGAAGATAAGCCCTGCAGCCTCTGACAGGTGAGGGTATCTGACTCACTGAGAAGATACAGGCTGACAAGACCCCCAAAACAGTTTTCCCTCTTTGTGTCAAAGCAACAGATGGCAGAATTTGCTCAAAAAATGAGAAAAAACAACCATTTCATTAAAGAAATGTAAATTATTTATTAACATTTTATACTGCATATAAAGAATCAAAAGGACGTGATCTAAAATGCAGTAAACTTAGAGCAGTCACAAACTGCACAAACAGATTTAGAAACCAGTCTGAAAAAGATGGCACTAGAAGTCACAGCAGGCTCAGGGCTTCATGGAGTGCCACCCGAGTTAGATGCTGCTGCTACAAGGCAACACACTTTTCCAAGACAAGATAAATTTTCCTCTTCTTTCCCAGAAGTGCTAGAAACACGCATATTATAATTTTCCACCTAATCAAACAGTTACTAACAAAGTCCCCAGTGTGGCCTGAAAACTGAACTATACATTTTCAAAAGTCATGAATGACTAGTATTTAAACTCGAGGTGTCCTTTCTGTGAACTTTCACACCACTATGAACACTTAAAAGTCAAGCACAGTCCAACAGTAAGAAGTTACATGTGAAAAATATTCTCTAGGATTTCCTTGCTTCCATTACTTTATTTACTCTCACCGGAGTACCTTAAGTACCTGCCCCACGTTTTGCATCTGTTTACATACTTACAAAATCAGGGAAAAACATTTTTGCTGGGGAGGTTGAACTTGAAGAAGCCTTTTGCTTCTTTAGGGATAGAAACTGAAGTAGCTTGCAGCAGAAATCCTCTAGAGCCCTTTCTACACAATGAGTCATGAGTGCAATGAGAAGAGATTTATCCCCTCACTGAGCAACTTGCTCCAAGCAGACAAGAGGAAAGCTGCAGGTTTTCCAAAGTCTAGATTATGCTTCTCCTGTTTGGGCCTGCATTTTCTTTCCTGATTTTCATGTACATATAATTTTATAGATGGATATTCTGTTTTGTGGCCACAAAAGACACCTCTACATTTAGCTATGCGTAGGATGGCAAGCCATGAAAAGCGAATGGTGATACAAAAATTTATTTAGAACAACCACACAGAAGATAAGTCTTCAAGAGAAAGCCAAAATATCTGATTACAACACAATTATTGAAAGGCAAAGTTGATTCTGTAGAGTTACTGAATATGCCTCTTACCCTAGGCTCTGATTGCCTGTGGAGCAGCCACTGAGCAAACCATTTTTATTTTTGGTGAAAATATGCTTCAGTACCTTGAACCTATTAATATAATTCCTTCAAATTTCAAACCATTACACTGCTAAGGTATATAATACTATGCAGAGAAGCAATGCATTGAGGATACTGAAAACAACAGAGGAACAAACTGTACTACTTAATGTTTTTGGGGGGTGTGATCTCACATGGCAAGGAATGGAGAAAAGACACAGAACAGTAGACAGCTGTTTGAACTCCGTTGTCTCTATGTGGCTGAAACTGGGTAAGTCACTGGGAGGCAGAAGTTTTATTAAACCTTTTGCTGCTGACCTCTGCTGTAGCTTCTCCAGAGCTGACAGAGAACCAGGATATTCCAGCAGAGCATTAGCATTTCAAAAGGTACCTGCACCTCTTGCCTAGCACAGCACAGCTGCATTAATTAGAGTGACAGCAGAAGACAAATGCGCATACAAAATGAGAGCTGGGCTCTATTTGATGCAGAGTAGCCTCTATCAAAAAGCATCCTCCCTTTAATCAGATTAACTCAAGGGAGCATTCTCCCATTTCTACACAATTTAGCTGTACAATGGCTGACCCTATATAATTTTCTGGAACGTGTGATTTAGACAACAACCTATTGCAAAGTCTAATAGAAATTCTTTTAAGGTTTGTACTAATTGAAAAGATGAAAGGTAGGCTTAGAGCTCTGAAGGAATTGGTGGAAAATGGTTTAGTATTCCAGTGTTTCTGTCTTCAGTGGGCTGGAGTGTCACAGCTGGGTAAAGCTTGTGCAGCTGGCAGAGATCCTAATCACTTAAATCCTTGTTTTGCTCTTCTGACTGTGCCACCACCTTTACAGAGTCAAGGTACCAGTGCCATATTTTAGGTACCAAAGTCAGCAGGTTTACAGTTATGAATACACACAAGCAGTTCTCTCCTTCACAAGATTAAAAGTGTTTCAAACTACTGTTTTCATGAACATAGCTGCAAGTAAAATACCTCTGATGAAGTTCTAATTAAAGAATAAAACCACCTTTTATAGTTACTTGACATATGGCTGAAATGATGAAACAAAATAAAGCTGTTACTCTCATACATCAGTAAATCTGCCTTCTGATCACAGCCAGATGTACTCAATTGAAATAGTTTTTCTACCAGAGCTTTATTTGTTAAACTTTTTATAAGGGACAAAGAATGAGGGACAGAGAAAACATGTTCATTTAGGAAAAAATCAGTTATCTTGACATTTTCTTCTGTAAAATATTTAAACTGCTATACCAAACAGTTCAATTCACACCTATGCTCTGCATCTTAATAGATGCAAAAGAATATCTGGTTGATAGTGACTTGCCAGACCTAAATTTTTATTTATTTTCACTTCCCATTAGTGAGCAAACCCACCTGTAATGAAATATAGTAATGTAAAGCAACCTGCTGCAGTGTCACCCTGTCCACCATACGGGATGTCTGCTTTCCCAAAGACTCACAAGTACAAGCAAATGCTATTCTAGCTGTTAAAATTCTCCTTCAGTTTAGCTGCACTCAGGTTCCTCCTCCTGGCAGTCAGTACAGCTTTCAATGCCTTCTGAAAAAAAAGTGTGTTTTAGAAATTAGCCATTACCACCCAAGACACAGGGAAGCTACCTGCAGCTCCCTAGATGGCTAATCTGAAAAGAAGACAGTGTAATTACACAGCTATGGTATCCAATGTAAGGGTGGGAAATACTTCCTAAGGGAAAAAAAACCAAAATTTTGCACAGGCCAAAGTGCCATGTCAAAACCTGCTTCCTTTACCACTCAAAAGTACCAGTTGTCACAGAGATATTAAAAAGATACAATCTTTTCCCATCTTCAGCTGGAATAACTGATCAGCAGCAAACCAAGCCAAGGTAACTTACAAAAGCAGAGGATCACATTTGTATTAATTATTTCACAATTTAGCCCACAGGTGATAAGTATTAAAAGGATGAAGCAAGTCATAACTTTTCAGACCTCTCATACCTGTAGGGTGGCTACTGTGGACACATGGTACTTGTTTGACCTATCACAATTTCACCTTCTGCTTATTAATTTTACCAAGAAACTATGGATCCTCAGCTCAACATAAAATGGCCTTCATAATCACAGGAGTCTGTGCTGGTTTTTATGTTTGCTACAGACTTGGCAGTCCTACCACAGGAGAAACAGCTAACAGCAATTCACAGCATCATAGAATGATTTGTGTTGGATATAACATTAATGATCATCTATTTCAAACCTCAGTGCCATGGGAAGGGACACCTGCCACTACTCAGGTTGCTCAAAATCCAACCCAGACTGGTCTTGAACAATTCCAGGGATGATAAATACATCAAGGCAGCAAAATTCTGCAAGAGGTCAAGTAATCTTGCAAGCAATCCTTCCTTCAGATCACACTGTATTTCTACCACTGTGAGGCCTTAACTACAGCTATCACTAACCAGAAATCTGCATGCATGTTCTAAAACCCTCATTAGGTCCCAGTCCTTGAAACCTGTACACGTACAGCCTTGCCTGGCACAGCTACATGCAACATAGCTGGTGAGCAGAGCACACAAAGAGTCCAATGCAAAACTCAAGCTTAGAAGCAGATTCATCATTACATTCAGAATTGGTAGAGCAGAAGAGGATGTAAAATTATTTTGTTATATTTGAATATATTCAAAACAGAGCAATTTTCCACATAATCTTTGCTAAGGAAAAAAACCACAAAACCAACCACCATCAACTGAACACAAACCACACACACAAAAAACCAAACTCAAACACACAAAAAAAGAAAAACAAAAAACCCGAACAAACCAAAAAACAACAAAAAAAAACCAAACCCAAAACTAACCTGCAAGCATGACTAAGAGAAATCTAAAGGGCACTGTGAAGGGTATCCAAGGCTACATTGAGAACTTAGTTGACTGAAGTGTATATAAATCTGATCTCGCTTTAAAACAGCTCAGAGACTGGCAGTAGTTATAATGGCAGTGCTTGCTGTGCTTGTTTCCAGAACATTGCCAGCTTCACATACAAGAGTCTTAACTACATTCAAGAAACAAATGTGTGTGCCTGCCCATCTCCCCCCCCAGCTCATTAGTCAGACTAGACTGCTACAGCAAACTTTCAGCACAGCAAGTAGGTTTGTGCTACTACTGCTATTAAGCTTTTAATACCCAGGCTGTGGCTGGGATCTGGCTGTCCTTATTAATGTTTTATCAAAAGCAAGGAAATCACACTGTGGAGGGCAGGTTTGAAGAGAACCTGAGCCAGTCCTCCTGTTTGTATCTGCAGCATTTAGTTGACTGCCACTTAAGAGCATAAATGAAAGCATTGAGATAACTACCTACCTGAAAGATATGAGATCCAGGCAGATCAATGTACAGATTTGTGTTTATTTGTAATTGGCAATCACAGAAAAAAACCTGTGCACTGGATTGAGTATTAGAAACACTACAAATTTACACATGTTCTCAATCTCTCCCCTGCTCAGTCCTCCTCTTTTCTCTCCTTTTGTCTATGTGGGCTAAAAGCACTCTGAGACAGAAAATATCACATTCTTGATAAGTGACATATTCCAAACAACATATTCCAAAAAAATCCTGTCTTGGCCTCTGCACAGGTACTTTTCTATCAAGTAGAGTAGCTGAAAAAAATTAATGTCAACTCTGATGCTGTTGGTACCCTGCTTACTATGAAAAAATGTAACAATACCCCCATATGAACTTCACAATTTATCATGATTTAAAAAATTACATAACCCTTAACTGCTATTCTACTAAGTTCTATTATTGTCATAATCACTTTCACTTAATCTTTTATTAAATTTCAACACATTAATTAACTTCTCTTACAGGATGAGAACTAGATCTTAAGGGCACTGATCTGCCTATAAATAATACAAGTGCAATGATGAGCTCTTACTAACAGCTAATCGCTTTATATACAGTGGTAATACTTGTTCCTTAGAGAAGGTCTAATATCCTTGCTGCCCCCTGCACCATGTGCACTACAAGAAGAGAGAGGAGAACCCTGAATGCATGCAGCATTGGAAATGCTGTGGAAAAGACTGGACACAGATGAATCAAACACTTTGAATTAGTGTATATTAAGATGCTCTGGGAGTAGCCTGAAGACTACCACAGGTGACATGGAGTATAACCATCATTAGAGATGTCATTCAACAGAAAATGTCATTCAACAGAATGACAGTGTGGCCCATTCCTTCAGTCTAAAATTCTCTACTAGATAATTCCTTCCACACACTTTAATACCAGAAGGACATTAATTCTCAGGTTGATAAGTTTTTGAAAAATGTGTAAAGTTAGGAGGATTAGGTCTAGCTGCCCGATAACAAAGTAAGACATACAAATTTTACTGAAATAGCAGAAAATGGCAGAAATGGCAGAAAAACTGGCAAAAAAATGGCAGAAAAACTGAGGTTACTTTTGTAATTGGTCTTGGAGAGAAATGGAAAGTCCTCCTGAAGATTAACAGAGAACTTCAGTTCATTGTAAACAAAGTCATTGCTTAAATTCTGTTAAATACCTGTTAAGTTCTGATGCAAAACAAGCCTGCACCAGCCAGCTACACCCAGCCAGCTGGTAATAAATTGGAATTTGGGCTTACATGCTGAAAAAAAGGCACTAAGATTTTGGACCATTCCCACCTTCAAATTCTGCTCCATGTCCTCTAGGAAGTGCAGCACACCCACTTTCTCTAGGTTAGCAATGGACCTCATGTGCAGTTCACACAACAGCAGTTTTTGGAGATCCCATCAGAAATGTTTAAGGCTATATGGCTCCCTAATTCTAAAAAAACACCACCTCCTCCATACCTAGATACAGATATTGAGGGAGGTGGAGAATTTCTTCATTCCAAGCCGCTGGGTCACAGCCAGGTCCAAGGCCCAAGAAGGGCAGCCTTCACGAGCCAATGCAGCTTTTCTAGAGGCCAAGCTGCAGAATCTAAGGGCCATCTCCTTTCAGTTGTATTCCTGGCTGATGTTGGTGCATGGAAGAGCTCCAAGGAGGAGTACATAGGAACAGTTTTTCCCATTTCTTTCTTTTATAATGTGGGAAAAACCAGTTTGCAAATGCAGCCATCAGATGAGAAAAAAAAAAAAATTAAAATAATTTTTTAAACACTGAAGTAAGGAATTAAAGCTACAACCTACTGGTAACTCTTGCTTTTGGTCTCTAGATTCCTATAATATGTTTAGGGACTAACTCTTCAGAGATAACAGAGTGGAACAAGTTAGTGTGTATATGTCGGAATTGGCTAATTTTCAAAGAAGGTTGGGGAAAACAATAAAGAAAAATCTACCCTTGGATTGACAACTTGTGTATGGTCCTGTGTCATGATCCAGCCTAATGCACTTGAACAGGCTGAAATATTAAATCCCAGAAGCACAAGAACTAAAAGGAAAATTTTGATGAGCTCTTAAACAGGGTCATGAACATGATTGTGCTTCTGCTTGCTAAAAGAAGTCAAAGTCAAAACTTGCGATGGCTTTTCCATTGTGAACATGGCAAAGGAAGCACTTTCCCCTCTGATTAAAAATGTGATCCTGCAGAATGGGGAAGGCATCATACTCCTGATAAAAGCCCTTTTCAGCATACTGGGAATGCTATTAGAGTTCTTGAAATCCCTAATGAGGTGTATTAAGATCACATATATGATAGCACTGACCACTTAATCCCCATTCTGTCATAGGCAAGTTGGAGAATAAAAATTACGCTGACACCCAAGGGTATTTTATAATAGAATATGAAATAAAACAATAAATTTGCAGATGATTTTGGCTTTGCCTCATGGTACTGCATTATGCACCAAATATTCCTGGCCTCTTATTCATTACTATTTAATTACAACAGAATACCTTTCTTTCAGATTTAATTAACCTCTGAAAGGAGTTTGTGACCTTGGGACCCTCCTGCACATTTGCAATGTGCTGTTGGAATATTGCTCTGCCTGGAAACACTTCCTTTAATGCTGAGATTTAATGAAGTGCACAGGTTCTTACAGGGAACACACAAAATATCAGAACCCTGTATGTGGTCACTTAATGAATAAGAGCTAGAGCATATCAATTGGAATCATAAATCAATACTAAATTAAGATTAAAAGATGCCACAAGAGTATCCCCAGAGGAGAGGGTCATTACAGTAAACAAGATCATGAATGCTCTTCCTGATTACTTTCACTGTGGGGCAGAGAAGAGGGAGTAATGAACTAAGGAGGGATTTGTCCATTTCATTCCTATTTGTTTAAGCCAGCAGAAGTTTAAGTATCCCACTAAGCCAAATGATAGTGTAGTACTGTTCCAGCTCCTATCTTTGTCAGAAAGTGCTGTTCAAGCTGAAACACTGTGACTCTGAACGGAAATCAGAGAGCAGTAACCTTTTCACAAGATGAGAGGCAGAACCACAGCTCATGCAATTGCTTTCATTGCTTTGCTGCAAAGCTTTGAACGATGGATAAATGTTGGCCCCTTGGTGCCAATCAGAGCAGACTGCTGCTTGGAGAGTAGGGGCTGGTCCAGTGACCCACTAGCTAGGAATGTTAACTCTTCAAATGGATTCTTCACCATCCTGAATTCCTTCTGAGAGCAAAAAACACATATATCCATGCATGTTTCTCATATAATTCCCTCTTGTACAAGACCATCCCAAAATCACCTTATGCACAGTTTTCTTTTTTCCTACAATTGAATGCATCAGAAAGAAGAGATATTGTCATCCACATCTGTCACTTCATTAATTACAACCATTTGTTGTCAAACCTTATAAATGATGTTTTAGGAAAAAAGAAAACAAAAAAAAGCACTGGATTTTTTACTGACTCTTTTCAGGTGTCTTCTCAGTGCAGCCTGTCTTTCTCTCACTACTCCAAATACCTTCATGTGCACGATTCCAATCTTATCTGTCACCAATATTTAACACCCCTGCTGCAGCTTATAAAATTAGAAAACATCAATCCTCCCACAGATACTGCTGGAACTTGCAGAGGAAAATAACAAAGCCTTCCTTTCTTTCTTCCTCCCTTGTTAAAGAATAACAGTAGTTCTACTGGAGTTATTAGCTAGGTTCATTCCAGAGACTTTTCTTCTTTTCAGCTTTAGTATAAAAAATATTTTCACTCCCTTCCCATCTTTTTCCTTGTGCCCTGTTTTTCTCCCTCCTTTCCAATTTTTGCCTTTTTTAGATTATGTCTGTCCCTAACCTGTTTAGGTCCTCCTAACACCAAGGCAAAACCCCTGGTGACAAAGAAACAGAGATATTCAGAGTTCTGTTGTATTGGTGCATAAAGACTCTATGATTCCAAGCCCTTGTAGACTGGCTTCACTTCTGTGCAGAGGGGCTGACAACCACAGGCACTGCTCTGGCCCACAGCTGGATGCCCACCACTGAACCATGTCATTGGACATATAACATACACCAATTGAAGAAACAATACATCAGACAATCAATCAATCAATCAATCAATCACTCTACTACCTACTCAAAAGCTTAAACCCCAAAAGAACAAAAGCTGACCTAAAAATCCTACTGGTCTCATGTAAAATATTTTGAGATACATCCACCTAGCAGTATCATTTTTATGCTGAAATAAAAAAGTCACAGCCTTTTATCTGCTGCCATTGCTACTCCCTCTGTCATTGTTTCATGCATCAAGCACTCTAAAAATTCACCTTTTCTAACTCACTGATCCTTATCATCTTCTTCCCTGGCATCCTCCTAGATCTTTCCACAACAGTGGGATAATCCAGTCTCAAGATCCAAATCCTTATGTTTCCTTTCACTTAGATAGTCACTCTAATTTATGCAAAACACTTATAATGAATAAACAAAGGGGAAGAGCTATATGGTTTTTTTATTGCTTCCATTCATTTTTAAAATTTGCCAGATACCTTTTACACAGATATCAAAACACCGGAGAAAATGAAGACCAAACTGCATGCACACGTGTACTCTGTGGTACAAAACATCTTATCTATACATCCCCATTAGTCCCATGATGTGAGCACCTTCAACCCCCTCCTCAGCTTAATTTCAAAAGAAAGAAACTTATTCCAGCTGGAGTTTCTTAACCCCCAGGGAAAGACAGGCAGTTTAAGAGTTAAGCACTCTGTGTAGGTGAGATATCCCTCAAGAGTTAGACCAAGAATAGACCAAGAATTATTCTTAGACCAAGAATAGTTTATTGCTACAGGATTAATTTCATTCATGGTGTTACTGCTACAATTCTAAATAATCTAAATATTTTGATCACTGTATGGTCACCTCAAAGTTGCTTCTCATACAGTAAGCAGTAATAATTTCCAACTGTTGCCAATTCTGGGATCAGAGTAATAGATGCTCAAACAATATTTACGCAGTTACAAGGTTTTTTGTTTGATTTGGGGTTTTTTTTGTTTTTTTGGTTTTGTTTTTTTTTTTAAAAGCATAAGGGATAAAAATGGATTATGTCCCAGTCTCTGGGAGACATGGTTACTGACAAAGCAACAGTAGGATTCTTGCTCTAGTTCCATCAATTTCACAGGCTGTTGGAACAATACCAGCTTGCTGAAAACATTAGATCCAGCTATGGTGATTTCCCTCCTTACAATCACCATGGAAAAGTGATGCATTATGTAAAACATTAGTTATAATGTAAGAACTCAGGCCAATGCATAGAGAGGGTGTAATTGCTCAAGCATCTAGTGCTTAATATCTTATGAATTAACTCAATAACATCCTGAATTTGTACAAAAGGCTATTTGGGTCCCTATTCAACAAGCACAGGCTCCATACATATCTGTGTTGTGACAAAAAAGAAAAATACCTAAGTAACACTAAAAAGAGAACAAAATTGACAAGCTTGCATGAAATCGCAGTTCCCCTCATTCACCAGGTTAATTTCAAAATCCTGAAAAAAGCCACAACATAATTTCTACAGGATCTTCATGCTGTATGCCCACCAAGATAGTCACTGGTCAGTCTTGGTTTGTATCATCTCTCTCCAGAATGAAACATAACTTTTGACCACATTCAGCTGTATTCTCTCTCAAGAACTATTTGTCTGACCCTTTTTATTTTGTAGTCAGTTTAATATTCTTTGGTATTCAGAGGAACAAACAAGGACATTGCTCCAAAGCCAATAAAAGCTGAATGCGTCTCTTCCTTAGCCCACTTCTGTAATTTTTTTGTAGAGTACATACACATGCCCCTATTTGAGCCAAAAAGAACTAGTGTAGGACAGATGTATCTTTATTCTGAATGTTTCCATGTTCAGACTGTCTTGCAACATACAGGTATTTTGGCGTATGCCAGAGTTGTCGTCCAGCCCTTATCTACTGCTCTCTTCTCTCATCTCTCTCAAGTTCACTCTTCTAGTCATATCCTTGCAGTGCTAATCTGTTCCTGAGGTGCTCATATGTACACAAGGGCTTACAAAAAGATAAGAAAAATGGAAAATATTCACAAGTAAAGGCACTGCCCACAGCTCACGCTGGTATCAGAAACCATCTTAGTGCCTTAGTGCATATTTCAGTAGAAACTCCCTATTTCATAGCTGAGTTAATAAGTCAGAGCTGAAGGATGTGCTGATACTGGTCCAGGGTTCTGCAGAGACAGCAAAACAAGTTTGCAAATAGCCTCTAGACTTGCTCATGTGGAATGTCCCACACAGGTAGAAAAGCATCAACACGCAACCCCAGTGGACCTTGATGCATTTCCATTTATTTTAAGACACTGTAACATTGGATCTAATCTACTTGCTGTATGACAGACAGTATTCTGTTCATTTATTTGGGATCAGTAGGCAAGATATTTCAGTACAGCTTATACAATTTCCAACAGCCTTTTGATTATCTTTTAACATTAATGCCTCATGTATTTTCATTTTATCTGTTATCAAAAACAGATCTTTCTTCCCTTGCTCAAAAAATCAGAATTCTCTTCATTTCTCTATAATTGATATTCACTACATTTTCAGGCATACTGATTTTTTTTTTTTTTTAAGTCTGTATGCAAGAGACAGCAATTTATCCCCTTTTTATTTAATACAATTAACTCAAAGCATTACAAGACTTCTTCCTCCACTATTTTTCAAAAATGGAGCCCAGGCTGTTAACTAGATAAGGCCAGTAGGATGGTCATTGGAGAGGAGTGTGCACACCCATGAGTGTGATTTTTGTGTGAGCTATGAGTTGAAGCAGATTTGAGTTTCTCTGAATATAAGAGTACCCAAGAGCAGCTTTGGAGTTACCATGGTATACATCATCCACGTTCTTGAGCAAGTTATTTGTGGTAGCAGAACAAAACTGATTCTCTGAGAACTCAGAGCTCCAATTTTTTTAACAAGGATTAACCCTCTTGTCTTAAATTATGGAATTTGCCAGGCTGACTGGCAACCTTATCTAATCAACCAGCAAATAACTGATGCTCAACCCTTCATGTAAATGGCTTTCCAACTGGTTCTGCAGTTATTGCTCTATAGTTTATCCTTGTGAGAAGAGGCACAGGGTATTCATCTCTTATAAAAAGTAAATTTATTAAATATTCTCAGTTATCAACTATAATATGCAGCCTTGATAATTGTTTTAGAACACAGATCCTTGTTCTTGACAACATTTTCTGTGAAAACTGTGTCACAAAACATTTTAAAATGAAAATATGAAAAGTGTCCATTTGTAAAATTCCACTCTTGGAATGCATTTGGATTTAAAAACAAATCTTACCAGAAAAACTAGGAAAAATAGTTTAAAGATGAATGGATTTATATTCTCAAGTTTTACTTCTCATCATAGTCTACAATACATAAAGTCCCCCCATTTGCAAGCTTCTGGCTCCACTAACACTAAATTTAAACAGATCTAAAGAATACAATAATCTGTTCTGAAAATAAAAGTGTCCAT
The DNA here is from genome assembly GCA_009812075.1 of Sialia sialis. Classification (NCBI taxonomy): domain Eukaryota; kingdom Metazoa; phylum Chordata; class Aves; order Passeriformes; family Turdidae; genus Sialia; species Sialia sialis. Next base: position 653,843 of record VRYO01000406.1, read on the forward strand.
TTGAATGCAAATTGTTAAAAGTCACAACTTCTGGCTTTCGCACAGTTATAAAAAGAGAGCAGAGTCTACTGAAGAGAGAATAGGAAAGAAAACCAAGAAATAAACACCCAGAATATGTTTATGCTCCAACAATCACTAATAAGTTTACTGAAAGAAAATTTTAGAGACAGCAAAAAACTAATCTGAATAATTTATCTATGGGTATTTTTTGTGTTCAGTCCCATTAGGCAATATACTGTGACTTGAAGTCAGCTTCAAGGTACTATACCTGCTCTTCCCCAGAATTTTCCAGGCTATTCAAAAAAGAAAACCAAAAAACAAAAAAAAAGAGAATGGGTGTTACAGCATTAGTAATTCCCCCCTAAATGTCTAAAGCGTAACAGTGCAGATTAGTCAACCTCAAAGTCATTTATTAACATGCATTCATTTTATCAACATGCATGCATTGATAGCACATGGATTTCTGTCCTCCTTAATTGAATACTGCTCTTGGCATTCTTCTTCGGTCTTAACAGAACTTCTTTCAAATCTAAGATCATTCTTGTCACTTCCAATATAAAATCTGTACTTTAAATTTGAAATGACAAGCACTATTGAAGCAAATACCCAGTTTGTTTTGAGGCTTGTAAGAAGTTTCTAGTTTTGCTTTGTTTCAAGAATAGAAAACTCCCAGTCCCCAGACTGTCCCAAACATCTGTAGAAAGCATTGCTCCATAAAAACAAGCACTGCTGACTTAATCCTTAATTTCTACTGATAGTCAGAGATGCAAAGGAAACAAAGGCATACATTTCATCTTAAACTAAACATAAAGCCAGCTTCTCCTGGATCCTAAGAATTACTCTTAGACACAACAGACCAAAGCAGTATAAAGTGCTCAGTACTCTTCAGCTAGCTCAGAAGTCTTTTCGAAGCTGCTTGTTCCAGATGTGAATCAATGCACGGATATTTTATCACTGCAAGTCCTAATCTCTAGCATTGGGATGGCCATAAATGATTTTTACCATGTCATAAAGCCAGAAATCACCCAGATGGCAATGACATTCCTCTACTTGCAGTACACTAGGGGTAGAGATACAGCTGTTTGAAGAATAAGATGAAGCAGTACAAACCCACTGATTGAAAGACCTGGGATTAATTGAAAGTGTCCCTTTATTCTCCTTTTTCTCCTTTTCTTAGCCTTTTATTTTATTTTTTTATTTATCTTTTCCCCTAGAAGTACTGCTCTGGACAAATTGTGACCCTTTGATTTCCTGGTTGGCAATATAAACTTGGTTTCTTGGCTCTTACTGGGACATAGCAGCTTTATGGGGAAAGCATCTCACTTGCTGCCAGAAGACATTGCTTCTAAAGTTGAACTGCTCACCTGTTTTGTATTTGCTCATCACTCCCTCTTCCCAGACTTTTGTCTTGGTCCTTCTTATCTATGACTAAGCAAGATTAAGAGTTTCAGTAACATCAAGAGCCACCTAATGTTTGTTGATATGACTGAAACAGGGTCCTAATGCCATCTTTGAATATCTTGAGGTATACAAAAAAAGAAAGAAAATCAGTGGATTTATGCCAAAGCATGAAGACCCCGAAGCATTCATGGAGATCAAGTCTGCTTCCATCTAGGAGCTATTATTCATTACTAAATACTGATCTCATAAGGAATGATACCTGGCCGTTTGATAGGCTCATCTTTTAACAAGCAAATATCAGAAACTCTAATGAGATCATGTGAGAGACTGCATTTTATTTATTTTTAAGAACTATTCTCCTGCATTTTAAAGATGGCTGAGAATGTGAGATGATTTTGAAACTCACTGCATGACTTTTAAGCAAATTAATAAAGGAACAAAATAAAAGCCTTGGCTCCCAGTTCTCCATTTTAACCTGTAAACCATGCTCACACTCTTACTCTACACAAAACCTGATACATCTACATCTTCCTCTTGAGAATCATATACAGAGGTTCTACCAAGGTCTGTTTTCTCTTTCCTACCCTTTTCTTCTAAAGAAAGCATGGTCCTGTAGTAAGACACTTCCACTGCCTCCTGATGTAAAAGAAACAAAAACACCCACATACACACATGTACCTCAGGGATGAAAAGCCAGCCATTTCACAGCTTCTGTAAGGGCATGATGCAACCAAGCCTTCTTTCTATTAGAGATCTAAATTTCAGGGGTCACAACAACAGGCAGCCATCACTTTTAGTTATAAATATTACTAATTATTCCAGAATTACCATATTGACTAGCAAAAGCAATAGAAATTCAATACGAAGAATAATTTATTCTCACCTAGATAGTGCTAATATTTTTAAGATCATGTTCTATCATTATCTGCCATTTGATTTTCTGTTTGAGGGAATGACTAAAAAAAACCCCAAAACTAACCCATTTTCTATCATGGTTTATGTAGTAAGTATACTTAGAAGCACCAATAAGTAAACCCCAAAGCTGGTGTCTCTCTCAAAATATATCTCCACTTCGATATGTAAAGAGTACTTCTGCCCCTCCTAAAATTCTCAAGTGAATCTGAACTAAAGGTTGTGTCACTCCCAGATTTTTCCTTTATAGCATATGATGATTAAAGTAATAGAAATAACTCCTTTACTCCAGAAGAATACATACTCCTGGATCTGGCTTATATAGCTTTTTAATATGAAGCACGAAAAAAAAAATAAATAGATCAATGATTTCCAACTCTCATAATTTCTGTAAGCATTTGATTCAGAGACCAAATAAGTCTGATATGCCTAGTGATGTCTTTGCCCTAATACTTTCAGGAAAACCCTTCCAATACAGAAAGCTAATTTTGGTTTAAATTGAAGACTGAAACTATGCATATTTTATGATATTCATGTATTGCTACCATAACTCTTCACTGTTTCTGAAACAAATCTTGACTTAACAGTGCACAGCTACTAGAATTTAAATGTATTTGAAAATGCAATTGAGTGAAAGTAATTAAATTGAAGATATAAATGAAAAAACCCAAAAATTACATGATCATGAGGTATCTTGAGAATTTCCCATCTGAAGCAAACACTTTATGTAACTTCAAATGGATTCATACTTCCAAATACTGAGATTTAAATTTCTTTGGTTTCTTTAAATTTGTTGGTGCCTGGCTGTTTTCTAAAAATTTAATAATTAATCCCAAGTCGGGTATTTCCTAAAGGAGGAAACTGTGGATAAGAAGGTTTTTTCCTGAACACTCCTGCAGAATTTATTAGGATAAATGCAACATTCTAATTTTGATCTTTAAACAGTGCTGTAGTTTTTAGTTCAGGCAAAGATGTCTGATATAAAAGATCTCCTTTAAGCCAAATAAAGCAAAGACAAATAAAGCATTGCCTCAGCTTTCAACTTCCTTGGCTTTTGGACTGTAATCCCTCAAATCAAGAACTCTTCACCACTAGCAGCAAAGGTTCTGGCTTTGACCTCCCAGTTTCAGAGACTATTTTTTTTTTTTTAACATTACCGAAACATATCCTTATATCAACATGAATAAAGCAAAAACTTCTTAACTGTCTCACATCCTCCCCAAATCATACAATGAATAGATTTTAAAGACAAGAAATGATCATTATACTCTTCATGTGTAACTCTATAATCAGATAATCTCATTCAGTGTTTTCTGCATCAGTGCCCTAAATTTTGCCTGAATATAAGATACCTTAAAAACAATATTAAGTTTAATCTGAAGAGTTCAAGCAAAGAATTTGTCTCAGCTGTATATTAAGTAATATCAATGGCTAATTACCTCCATAAGTACCCTATTTCTAATCCATTATGGAACACAGCAAAGTATGTATGAATTTCTCAGTCTAATACAGTAATTTCCCATTTATAAGCTGCACCTGGTTATAAGCTGCACTTCTCGGTTGTTGGAAAGTCCACGGAATCTGTCCATAAATAAGCCGCACTGGGTGATAAGCTGCACTTTCCCCTCCCCCCACCCTTATTTTTTTTTTTCAGCGAGGATCCAGCTCCGGCCAGCCCCGCCCTGCTTTGGGCTGGCACGGCTCCGTCCGGCCCCACCCGCCACAGCAGCGGCTCCAAGAGGGGCTGCCTCCCGTCCCCCACAGTGGCAGCTCCGGCCCTGCCCTGCCTCGGACCAGCCTGCCTCACTCTTCCAGGCTGGCATTTTGCCGGAATCTGTCCATATATAAGCCGCACTGGGTGAAAAGTCACACTTCCGGGGTTGGCTCGAAAATTCATTCAAAAAGGTGCAGCTTATAAGCGTGAAATTACTGTAATCTTATTAGGGACCCACTTTTCCATGAGTAGAAGGTTATTCAGGAAAAAAGATGGAAGATCTCATTTTACAGATGGGTTTTGCTAGTTGTTGTCCAGATATTTCTCTTTTGATTTTCTTGACAATGAAGGCACTGGTCCTCAGATTAGACAAATTCAGCATAAGCTATAAATAGCCAATTGAAGTAGCCAATGCACTACTAACACTCACTAATTGCTAAAATGCACACATGAAAACATCCAAATACACAGACACTGATTCATCTTTCCACTTTTCACAGAGGGAAATACATGATGATGACTATCTTTCCTCATGGAAGTTACATCAGCTTAGCTTTCATATTGAAAGGTTAATCTTTTGTCTAGCTTTCAAACTTTGATGCAAAATAAAACTCTGGAAAATGCACACAGCTTGGGAGAAAAACACAGAGATCTGTGTACAGTTGTAGAACTACAATTTTGCTGGGATCACAGAAACATGTCTGAAGGTTGCAATGAGGGGATGCAGGCTATTCAGGAAGAACAGGATAGGAAAGCAAGGAAGAAGAGTTGCCCTTTCTTTAAGAGAGATGCTGGAGTGCACAGAGCTCTGCCTGGGGATGGATGAAGTTTGGCAAGATAAAGCTGAAGTGGAATTGCATCTTGACAGGGGCTTCAAAGATATAAGTTGATTGCAAAATGATATTTTTGAGGTGTGTATTTGAAATTTAGCAGCTGCATCAACTGGAAATGTCTACAAAATTTGTTCCTAATTTTTAAAAACTCCTGTGGAGCTTCTTGAAGCTACCTGCATTTACAGCCAGTTCAGAGAAGAATTGTATAGTAGCAGCTGCATTTTCATGCATTACCTGAGTTCACCTCATTTATATTTAATATGTAGAAAATGCTACCATTTTCCAGTTTTATTGCTATACTTATATTTTATACAGTTCACAGGGACAGACTGAAAGGGTAGTGAAAGTGATGCTCTCTGTGTGACAGGCAAGTGTCACACAGTAAGTCTGAAATACCAGCCACAACTCCAGAAACACAGTATTTTTCATGACTGGTTTATCATTCCTCTTGTAGAGCTCACCGTTCCCCTCTTTAACTGGATGCTCTTAATACTGCAGAATCTGAGTACACAATGGATTTGATATCTCTCTGGAAAACAGCATCCAAGACATAAGTAGTAATGATTTGTTTTAAAGGTTCCAGTGCGATGATAGTTTTCAAAGCATTTTCACCTTTGTATAGCCCAAAGCCAGTGACACCCAGGTTAATCAATGTCTTGAGATTTAATCAGAAAGTGTTGAGAAACAAGTTCTGCAGTGTGATACAGATAAACAACAGCCTAATGCTGAAGTGGAAAGCAGTGCTTCACAATGATTCAAGAAAATTCACAATTGGATAGGCAAGACAGAATGAGGCAGAGAAAAAGCCCATAAAGATCAGTGACTCACCTTTAATTCTGATTAGTAACAAATGTTTATCAATCAAGAATGGTTTAGCAGTAATCCTTATTTCTAAGTGGGAACTGGTGTTAACAGTCTAAGGAAAATAACCTTTCTGGACTATACAGTCAGTGAGAGAAAAGCACCAGCATTTGGTCTTTATTCACTCCTCCATTTCCAATGTCCCCAGCACTGTCAGCTGCAAAGGGCCAGCCTCTTTAAGGGAAAGTTATCCTACCCTTTTGGCTACTCTTTTTAGCCCTCATGCTCTAGAAGGCATTTTGTTTTAACATATCATTGAAAAAACCTGGCATGGTTTCTCCTTGTTAGCACTCACAAAAATGAACATTTTCTTGGAGTGGTTTATTTTTAAACAAAAAATAATTGCAACTCAGATTTTTTGAGAAAATGGGAAAACCAACCAAACATCATAAAAATGACACCACAAACAGAGGAAGACAGATAACATCTTACATATGTTAACCTCATGACATAAAGTCTCATTGCTATGTTAGTCTGTGCAGCACTATAGAGAGGAAGGTGTGAACTTCCTTTGCTTGATGGGTCTAGCACAAAAGGAAGTCAAGATATCAGCAGAGAAAACAGGAAACAGATGGAGGTGCTGGGCTCTTGAAACACCCTTTGCTGCTTTTCATGTACCAGCATAGGTTAACATAAAGAAAAGCAATTTAAAGAATTGTTCAGCACTGAGGAAGAACTAGAGCAACCATGGTAGCAGCAAAAGTAGACTTAGGAGGGAATACCTCAATTAAACATAAACATCCAATGACACAACCAGCAGAAATACTATGAATCATCCCTCTGCACCCCTTCTGGGATATTGACAATCAAATACCTCTAAAAAGTGCCTGAACACAAATACACCCAGTGTGGGAAACAAACAGGAGGAAGTAGAGATCTGTGTGCAGTCACAAATCCCACTGAGATTATGGAGATGTAATGGGATAGCTCCTGTGGCTGGAATGTTGTCATGAAGGGCTACACACTATTTAGGAGAGAGAGAGACCAGGAAGGTGTGATGGTGGAGTAGCCCTCTGGGAGTGTGGCAACCCTTAGAATGTACTGAGCTCTATCTTGGTGAAGATGATGAGTGAGTTGAGGGCTTATGGGTTTGGAAAAGATGACAGACTGGTAAGGGTGATGCTGTTGTGGGTGTTTGCTACAGGTTGCCTGGGCAGGAGGAGGATGTTGAAGAGGCCTTGTACAGGCAGCTTGAAGCAGCCTCAAAGTCACAGGTGCTGCTTCTTGTGGGCGATTTTAACTACCCTGACATGTGCTGGAGAAACAACACAGTGAAGCACAAGCCATCCAGGAGGTTCCTGGAAAGCCTTGACAACTACTTCCTGACACAAGAAGTGGATGATCCCACAATGAATGGTATGCTGCTTGATCTCATACTAATAAACAGAGAAGGCCTTTTTGGAGATGTGAATGATGGGCACAGCTTCGGCTGTAGTGACCATGAGACCATGGAGATCGATATCGGGAAGGAGGAAGCAGGGCAGTAAGATTGTAATCATGAACTCCAGAAGAGCTAACTTTAGTCTCTTCAGGAAGATTCTTGGAAGAATCTCATGGGAATGAGGCCTGCAGGAAATAGAGGTCCAAGAGAGCTGTTTTATATTCAAGGATCACTTTCTCCAGTCCTGAGAATGTTGCATCCAAGTGAGAAAGAAATCAGGTCAAGGGGAAGGAGGCCTGTGGATGATCAAGGAACTCCTGTCATTACTTGAGTGTAAGCAGTAAATACACAAGAAATGGAATCAGTGTCAGGACACTTGGAATGAATACAGAGAGGTTGTCACAGTAAGTATAAATGAGATGAGGATGATGAAGACCCATCTGGAATTAAAGCTGCCCAAGGCTGTCAAGGACAACAAGAAGGGCTTCTTCAACCCATTGTGGTCCCTTCCAACTTTACCCATTTTGTGATTCTGTAATATTAACTTATCTCCAAAGCAAGGTATCAGTACAACAGCACAACACTGTAAGCTGTTCTCTTCCCAAAATATTGTCACTAATTCCATTCTAAAGGATTCTTCATAAAATCAAGTGTCACTGAGAATCAAGCTCAAAATATATATCAAATTCTTCATTTTTATCTCTTGCATATTATAATCTCTCTAAAATTAAAGGAGTATTGTTTTTTTAAGTTTTGATACAACACAAATAGATATCAGGGCTTTGAATAAAGTACAGTTTTCAAAGGTTAAGACAGCATTAAAAAATTATTAGTACATCAGTAGAGTCTGAGCAGACAACTCTTTAATAACAATAGACAGGGAATTTAAAGAAAAAGACTTCAGAGAAGTAAATGAATATTCTTTCCAGCAGAATGATTTCTTTAAAGACAAAAATCCAAATTATGCACATCTGCTTTTTCTGTTTTAAAAGAACTAGTTTGAAGGTAAAAAATACCCAAAGCAATTAAGATGAGAAGAAGGAGGAAAATAATACTCCATGGGCCAAGTATGTAAGACTGAAAGAACTATAAAGTCAAAGTATAATCATCTATTTTCCCCTGAATTATATTTATTTAATAGAAACATAAAGGTGTGCAGAACAGATGAATGAGTTACCAGAGAAGGTAAAGTAAAAGCACTCAAAAAGCACTCACACTTGTTCTTTGGAGAGCATCACCATTATCAAAGATAACTGCTTGCTACAAGTCAGTCTTGAATTCAAATAATGGAAAGGAAAAACATTTGATTTCTCCTACTAGAAAAGGAGAAATTAAATGTTATAAAACATAATCTACAACAGTAATGCTTCCCAAACTCCAGTCTAGGTTTTAGCAGTTGTAGAACTTCAGATGAACTTATCACAGGTGATAAAGGAAGAAATTTTTACTTTAATTTTTACTTTTGGACTACAGTCATCCTCTCTCTTGTCTTTATTCTGAAGGAGAGGAGGAACTGATGTCTCATACACCTTCCATGAGATGAAAAGCAAACTATGTGTCAGATTTTGCTGTATGAATAAAACTATTTATAACCTTGTAAGTTCTATCAGATGTCTTTCTTATTCCTTTGCTCCAAGAGTCAGTTTATCAATTTGCTTTACTTATTTATGAACTCTTGCTCAAAAAAATTGAAAATCTACAGAGAAGCTAAAAGACTTAGCTAAGTTTGCACAATGTTCTATGGTTCCACTACAAAGACAAGAAATCACCTGAATGCAGTAATTTGTATCACAATGCCAGCTCAACACTTCTGGTGAAGAAACCCGGGATGTTTTACAATTTTAAATGTCATTGCAGAAAACAAGAACATACTCTTTCAGTCATATTTCCTCACCTAGTGTACACATTTATAGACAGTCTCTGTACTTGCCTTTGGTAATTTATAATGCCCTAATGCTAATTGAAAAATAATTTCAAAAGGAGACTTCCTATTTTATTACCCATCTCACTTAAGTAAGTAAGTAGATTTCCTCTAAGGTCTCACATGAAAAATGAAGAAGACATACTTTATTTCAGCTTGTGGTGACAGGCATCAGATGTTCCTCTAGGCAACCCTACCTAGGGGCACAGCAAATTTTTTCAGAGGCCTAACTCTGATGGATGCACAAAATAAGACAGACTGAGAGAAGAGCTTTCAAGAGGAAAAAATACCAGTGCGCTTCAGGGAAAATGGTGCTTCTGGCTACCTGTGTTTTTTATAAACTGTAGCTGGGAATAAAAATTTAAGATAATGTGGAGAAAGTATTATACTACCTGCCACAGATCCTTAAAGTACCATGCACAGAGCAAGCAACTGTTTAAGTAACTGAAGAGATCCTGCTCCTTCACATTTTACTTTCATTGAGAAAAGATGATTTCAATGACTTCAAGTGTATTGCTCACAAACCTTTCCTGGCTCCCTTCTGTGATGTGGTAGAGACGATTGGCACCTCCATCAGCACAAGCTCTCAGGGCAGCTGCAAGTGAAGAAAGAGAACATCAGTGCACTTGCATTATAAATAAAAACCCTCAACCAGTGCTGTGTAAACTTACAGTAATTTCACGCTGATAAGCCGCACCTTTTTGACTGAATTTTCGAGCCGACCCCAGAAGTGCGGCTTTTCACCCGGTGCGGCTTATATATGGACAAATTCCAGTGAAATGCCAACCCAGAAGAGTGAGGCGGGCTGGCCCGAGGCGGGGTGGAGCTGCAGCTGCTGCTGCACAGGCGGTGCCGGCCAGAGCCTCTGCCGCGGTGGGGGTAACGGGGGGGCCAGACCCGTGCTGGCCCGAACTGGCGCCAGAGCTGCCACAGCGGGAGGGGGGGAGGGGGGGAGGGTGGGCGGCCCCTCTCAAAACCACTGCCACAGGGGGCGGGGCCAGCCGGAGCTGGATCTTCCCTGGAAAAAAAGAGTGTGCCTTATCTCCTGGTGCAGATAATTTATGGACAAATTCCATGGACTTTCCAACAACCCGGAAGTGCAGCTTATCACCAGGTATGGCTCATAAGTGTGAAATTACTGTAATTGTTCATATTGGCATAGGGAATAAGCTTGAGATCATGTATGGTTTTTGGCTTTCTGTACTTGACTGCTTTCCCTGTTTCTCTAAATAGAAATTTGAACTATTTTTATCAGACTAGTGCCAATCTTCATCTGACTGCACCACTGTACTTGCAAATAGCTTATTTCTATCTCTCTGAACCTGCTGCCCAGACAGCTTAAACTACAAGACAGGTAAGTATTAAAGACCTGAAAGGACCCATCCTCCATCTATAGATGGATCCTCCACCTTGTCACAAGTGGGAACTTGCACTATAAACACAACTGTCTTCTCACAGAGGCAGAAAGTTCCCTAAGGTGGCTGTACAGCAACCTGCATAACAATTGGGAAAGAAAAATAACCAAGACTTCATCATGACAATACCCTTTTTCTCTTTTTCCCCCTCCTATGACACAAAAATGGTAACTTTATTACAGTTCCTATACTTTCCACAGAGTATTTTAATCTTCTGATATAAAGTACAGTAATTTGACACTCATAAGCTGCACTTCCAGGTAGCTGGGAAGACCATGGAGTTTGTCCATAAATAAGCCGCACTGGGTGATAAGCCGGACTTTTTTTTTTTGAAGTGAGGATCCATGTGTGACAAAGTAACGAGTTAGTAACAGAATCGCATGATCGCGGCGTTTGCTGTCAGGTGCTCAATTTGCAAACAGTTTTCACAGACCGGCGAAGCCTTTAAACACAGACCCAGGCGCCCTCCCCATGCCGTGGGCCAATGCATTCCCACCCCTGGCACTGGCTGCCATGGCTCCCCGCCTGCTGGGCAGCGATGGTGGCTCCCTGCGCCGCTCAAAAGCAGCTGCTCAGCGGGCTTGGCTTTGTGTGAAAGCCGGCAAAGCAGGTGCTCAGTGGGCTTGGCTCCCTGCACTGCTCAAAAGCGGCGGTTCGGTGGGCTGGCTGCGTGAACACGACGCCGGCAAGTGGCTCGGCAGGCTGGCCGCATGAACGCAGCGCTGGCAAGCAGCTCAGCTTCACGCGATCATGGCGCCAGAAAGCGGCTTGGCTTCGCGCAATTGCGGCAAGCGGCTTGGCTTTGCGCCTGCTCGCCAGTGGCTCCGCGGCAGCTCCCTGGCCGTGGCTCAGCGGCAGCTCCCTCCCCAGCTGGCTCGCACTTCCAGGTTGGAATTTCGCCAGAATTTGTCCATAAATAAGCCGCACCTGGTGATTAGCTGCACTTCCAGGATCAGCTTGATTCTTCAGTGAAATAGGTGCAGCTTATCAGTGTGAAATTACTGCAGATAGTTTAGGTCTTAGTTTTAAATTTTAGACTATCCTGGTACAAAACCACTATAATTTTCTGCAATTCCACCTAACTCGGGGACCACAAAAGGCATGTGCCACTAATTCCAGTTGATTTAAACAAGCAGAGACATGCTGTTCTCTTGCGATCCTTTTGTTTAAGGACTTAAGCCAGAGAAAAGAGACAAGTCTAACACTATTATTACAAAATCAAACATAAATCGGTATCTTTTATTCATAAGTGTCCCTATTAATCATCATTTAACTAACACACAGCTCTCTGATGAGGTTTTTAAAACCTGATAAGCTATTAAAGATTGAAAATGACCATCTTGTCTTAGCAGTCTTTATCAGTTTTGCTCCGAGATGCACAAGTTCGATAACTACAGCACACAAGATAAAAGAAGCTGTTACTTCCACACTAGAGTAGAGTGTTTCTTCCAGGCAAAGAAAGACTGATTGGTAACCTGAAAGGGCTGAAAGTCACAGGGCCAAGGGGGAAAATGAGGAGAGACAAGTAAATAAAGGTATAAAAACTCAGATCAGGCACTTCTTGCCATTGAAAATCCAGTTGTCAGCTGAAGCCACTTTCCTTTGTTGTGCATTTCCTTTCCTTTTATTTTTCAGTCAGAACCATTCCTTAGCAAAGATATAAACCTGTATCTTTCCTTTTGGTGTACATTAAATGGGAAATCTACCTCTTCCCTTACTTAGGCAGCCTGTACAAATAGGGACAACAGAGTTCACCTCTATAGCTGCTCTCATCTTTAAGTGATCCTTTCATATGTGGATGCTCAACTCCCACAGGGAGTGTTTGTAAATGAATATCTACTGTGGAGTACCATGTGACCTTGGATGAGGATTTTTTTGAGGGATGGAGGGGGAAAGAAGGAAGCAGGAGAACACAAAAGCTACCAGTTAATCGCAGGTAACTTTGAGTACCTTAGCTTTTTTTTCCTTCAGGCTGAAGCCATGAGCAGAGCAGGAGAACAAGCAATGTACTCCTCTGTACTGTTTCTAGCAGAGCTTCTGCTGCTGCCCTCTCCAGTACCCACTGTGGCAAGCACTACTGCCCTCAGCCTTCTTGTACAGACCATGCTCTGTCTCCTTACACCACTTCACCCACTCCTTACAGCCTCCGCCCAAACCCATATTAACATGCCAAGGTCAAGCAGATTCGATCCTGAGAAATCTTATTACATGAAGTAATTTCTAGATAATTCTAGAAGCTTGCCAGTCACTTACCATGGTGATTCACTGCTTCAGGCAAGTGCCTCATCCAGTCTGATAAATATAACATCACGAAACAGGAACACTTTTTGTTTGTTGTGTTTGACTGGAAGATTTTTCCTTCTCCTTTCACTTGAGGTTACAGCTGAAAATGGATTGATATACTTCCTTTCACCTGGATGTATCTGTTTTCTCAGGGAGTTCAGCTCACACAGAATGTAGTAATAGCCCATTGCAAGAAGAGTGTGTAATACCTGTCCTTAAGTCAGCTATCCTGTCCACTGGCTTATTTAGCAGATAGAAGGCATCAAAGCAAGGCTTAGGATCTAAGGTACATGACCTGCCTAAAGGATGTTTCCCAGGCATTTCCAGACAGTCACAGCTTTTTCCTTCTGAAAACAGTGAGTTTTTCATGTATTTTCCCACATTAAAATAAAATAAGTAGCTTATAACTTCTGGGGGAAAAAAATGGGATGAGATACATCAAAAGAGATTGAAATCTGTTCTTGGTCTCAATTATTTTAACAAAGGCAGAGCCTTAACTATTGTATATTCTCTCAATGGATTTATCACAAGTGAAGCCTGGTCCAAGATCTCTTCATCTAATCTTAAAATTTTAAAAAACATGACCAAAAAAACCAAACCAAACAAAGTACAAAACCAATCAGTCTTCAATCAGTCTGCTACATATAAAAGTACTGAGTCTCCCAAAGACAGGAAGATGCCTAAAAAACAGATCTATGACACTTGGATGTTTTTCACACGGATATGGTGCTACTATTTGATATCTCAAATCAAAATAATTGCCTTATATAACTGCAATTTAAAGCTGTCCCCCACATATTTATTCTTATTCACAAGAAAAAAAAAAAATTAACTTCTGTAGCATTGTAAAATTATTTAGAGAAACAATTTATGAGGTACTGATCCTTCACCAGCAAGTTAATAACTTACACTGAAATCAAACAAAGCCCCAGTTGCATTAAGGAACTAGCAGGTAATTAACGGATTGGCTGGAGGCCAGTAAATCATAAAATTTCTACCGCTATGAACTAAGCTTTGCTTGACAAAAAGTAATGATATATGTTAGCTGGAAGAATATGTATCATTATTGTCTGGAAGCGTTTAAGGAGACAGCAATTCTAAGTTAACAGTTTGGATGGAAAATTCTCAATGAAAAATAATAGGAACTGATTTTATACAGTGCCTTTTATATTAGAGACAAAATTGCTTTACAAAACAACTATTTGGCTAAGGTGCACCATGGCAACTGCATAGGCAAATCTAACAGTCTCTAGGCACTTTGCAACAGCTCACAGGAAATCTCATTAATTATTTCAGCAGAAACTGAAAGACCTGAACAAGATTTGGGCTTTATTTTCCTTGGCTTGGCATCCTGAAAACAGAAACACCTTCTTCTGAGGTATTTTCAATTTAAACAGAAAAAAAAAAAATAATTAAAAGGTAGAAAGTGACAAAGATGGATGAAGTGCTAAGGGACACAAATGGGTCAAAGGCAAGTTATCTTCCAGGGTGACCAAAGTGGATGGTGGGGCTTATAAAGTGAAGAATAACTTAAGTGTACAGTCAGAACACCAAAGGTCTTGCTCTTACCACCTCTTCTGGCCCAAAGGGTGCCACTGCATTATGGCAGACCCCTCAAATTTGCTAGGTGGGCTGCACATGCTTGTACCTCAGAAAAAACGAAGTCACCAAAGACATTATCTAAGGGCTAGAGGCAATTACCCCTGCCTCTGTGAATTAAGACATACTAAGGAATGGGCGTCCAAGTAGCTCACTGAGCTCCAGTGGGTCAGGAGGACCAACACCTCCAGCAAAAACGTTGTGATATGCATTTGGGAGCTGTAGCTTTTTCAACCAGCAAAATTGGAGACAGAGGAGACCTGTGCTTTTGGCCGCCCAGCTCAGCTGCACAGCCCCATGGTGCCATTTCAAGATTCTGCTATTAGAAGAGATGATCCTAAGAGGACACAAGTGCGCTGCAGAGCCCAACTCAGCATGTGAATCTGTACTCCTTGACATTACCACAAATAACCACCTATACAATCTGAATATTCTGTATTCAGCTTCACTCCTCAGAAATAGCTTCATCTGCCAAATTACCACCTTTTCTGTCTCTTAGATTCCTTTCTCGTATAACTTCAGCGTCATTCAGTGAACTAGGGCGTGGACATAATCAAAAAATCCACTGTTTCATTGTGCAGAAGGGGAAACACAATGACACTGTCAATAACTGCTTCCCAAGTTATTACGTGTTCAGGCCAGTGTCTGAAATTATGGCAAGAGTTGATACCCCTCAGCTCCACCTGTGCCAAGGAAGAGTTACATAAAGAGCATATTATCAAGCCATCTCATCTAAGAGTTTGTCACAGGCAGCATGAATGAAGAAACAAAGGCCTTTTTGAGCAATGCCCTTCCTTTTAAATATGGTGCATGTTCTGCTAGTAAACAGTGAAGTATTTCCCTTTAGTGACTGAATTTGAGGCACCAATTTTAGGGCTAATTATTAGTTTTTACAAAAATTATTCAAACACAATAAAAAATATTGGAAACAATTTAGTTTATATTTACCCCTTTGGCAAATATAAAACAATTCCTGTCCCTGTCAGACAAGATATGACCAGCATATCAAACACAAAAAGGAAGGTCTTGGCTATGAGCTCACTAGTTCTGATGTTTTTTGCAGAAAAGGAGCAGGTATATGATTGTATTGAGTACCCCTGCAAAATTAGGTGGGGCAAAAACTCCACAGAACAAATGTAACTATTGCAGACTAAGATGAGTGCATAAAAAGGGAATACATTTATAAACATTGCCAATACCTGGGAAAGAAAAGCATAACCTTATTATTCCTATTCTATTATTCCTTCTAATTAGCATTTAAAATATATTATTTTCCATACAGATCTTGAAATCAATCCACGTTTTTTGCTTGAATTCAAATTTGTGACAACAGTCCTTAAATTGCTTCAGTAAAGCCCCTCTGTTCCTTTTCTAATTTTACACAACTTCTAGGTATGCAATCTCTTTCCCTCATTCATTTATTGATTCAGTAGCCTGGTAACCATAATTAACCTGCCAGCAAAATCTACGCATAAGAGAACTCTGCTTAATTAATGACTTGGAGTGCTGGTAGCAATACGTATGTGAAATAAATGGTAGATATGCAGACAATTGCTTGGTTGGCTTGATGCATAGGGCCAACACATTTTTGCCCCAGTATTGCTAAAAAATAGCAGTTACCAACAACAAAATGCATAATCTGTATTTATGTGCTGTCTCATTTTCTCCTTTGTCCTGCAGAAACTGCATAAATAAATTTAACAAATCCATGGCTATGTACAGCTGCAGATTGCCAGAAAGGGGATCTAATTACACCTCAAACTATTCCCTCCCACCGACATGTTTCCACCTGTTATCAGGACTGTTTGCAACTGCTATTCCATATCAATTACAGGGCACTGCAGACATCCCTTTTCTGTCAGCTACAGCTCTGTTTAGGAAATCAAGTACCAGTCCATAATAGTCTTCTGCTTTGTGGTTGGACACTGGTTTTGCTATAAGGCTTTTAACTATTTAAAATAAATCTATCCTTATGTTGCAAATGAGTGGTTCGGCTACTTAAAGAAAGACTATCAAAGGCATTGGTGAAAGCAGGGTTTAATATGAATTTGTGAAAATACATCTTTATATAGTTTGATGCCAAGGTTCACTCTACTACTTGCTACAAAGATGAAAGCACGCAAAGGAAGATCAAATTAGAACAATTTGGAATTATTTACATGGAAGCTGGGAATGCTACAGGGGGTAAAGGTGCACGAGATCCAGATGCAAAGATAAGGGTTCAAAAGGGTTTAGCAGCCCTTAGTCATTGAGTAATTAATATTTACAGAGCAATTTGATACAATTATAACAATGATGCGCTATAGATTTGAGATGGTAATATTCATACTATAATCAATTCATATGTACACAGATTAAATTATATCTATGCCCCCTTGTATTTGTGCAAAGGTACCTATCATAAATTCCTCTTGAGTTCAGTGGAATGCTGACATCAAATCCCTTTGTGTTTGCCAGCAGGCAAGGGCTGCACCTCGAGAAGTGTGAAGATGGGGTGGAGTGGAGGTATCAGCCCAGGCCTCATTGTTAGCATTGTTCTCCACGTATTGTAAACTTGAGGGCTTGTGAACTCTGAGGTGTCACACTCAGAAGACTGATATTCTAAAACTGTTTGTGAAAGATCCACCAGCTACAGATCTCTTATACCAAAAACATGACATCTAAACTATCCATATCAAAGAACATAGGTACCTAGTAGTCCCGTGGCAAATGGATCACCAACACTGAAACTAGTAATCTGCTCTCATGTGGACCAAACTGGATCTCAAATGTAAAATCACTGTAATTTGGTAAGGTATTTACAGTAATTTCACAATTATAAGCCGCACCTTTTTCATTGAAGAATCTAGCCCACCCCAATAGTGTGGCTTATATTCAGGTGAGGCTTATTTATGGACAAATCCCAATGAAATGCCAACCCAGAAGTGAGAGCCTGCCAGGGAGGGTGCCTGAGGCTGCCTTTAAAGGCTTCACTGGTCTATGAAAACTGTTGCAACTTGAGCATCTGACACCAGTTTGTGTCTGTTACTAATTTGTTACTTTGTTACACATGGATCCTCGCTTTAAAAAAAAAAAAAGTGCGGCTTATATTCAGGTGCGGCTTATATATGGTCAAATACCGTGATCTGCCCGGCTACCAGGAGGTGTGGCTTATAATCAGGTGCTGCTTATAATTGTGAAATTACTGTATATGTTTCCTATAAAGCTGCTGTGCTTCTTTAATCACACTGCTTTGAGCTGTAAATGCCATAGAGATCTCAGCCAAGCAGAGGCAGGATTCACTAAACAATTAAATATGAGAGGATAAGGAAGAAACCAATGTGAGAATGAATTAGGAACACTATTCTTTTTTCAGTGCATTGATTAAATATTGAGCTAAAGTCACACAGATAACACTTCTCTTTCAAAAGTTCACACAGAAATTGAACACATGGAAAAGGAAAATATTTTCCCCACAGACAGAAACTGCTACTGAAATTTAGCCAAAAATGTTACAGCCATAAATCTTACTTTAAAAGAAAATTCTAGGAAAACTTTTATCTTAATGCTTACTTTGGGGGAAAAATAAAAAGAACAGGGCAACCCTTTAAAAAACAAATTCCTAAGTACCGAAAAACCACAAATTCAAGCAAAAAACCTTGTGTACTAGTAAACATAGTAGCAATAGTAGCAGTAATGTGCTGTCACAGACAGAGGCAAGGGAGCAACTATGATTTCACTAAAAATGAGTTTTTGGACTGTCTTCAGGAGCACTTTGATACAGAGCTCATTATAATGATTCATATTCAAGGTTGCTGGGTTTGGAGTAATCTCTTGTCAGGAGTTAGATTTAATATTTCTACAAGCCTTACTTAAGATCTGATTTTGTCTTCTCTTTTCTGTCATTCTCCCATTCTGTCAAACCCAAGACCTCTGGTACTCGCTGAACTGCTTTACACCCATCACTATAACAGGCTACACAAGCAAAGCAGCCCTGTGCTGTGGCACAGAGAAAACCAGGAGGAGAGAGCTCAAACATAAAGTACTTGCTGCCATAATTTCCATTAAAATCTCAGTGACCTTTTCATGACAAGGCCATGTGGTTTGATGCCACTGGGGGAAGAATGAGGAAGAAGTTTATTCTTTTTATTTTCTCAATTTTTTTGCTCTCTGTTTGAAAAATGACAGCTAAAGCTACAACATAACATTTCATCAGCTTTTCTTTTTGCCCTGAGCAGACATCTATTATTACTAGGTAACAGTAGGAAAACACTGATTAGGGCATAGACAAAAAAAAAAAAAAATAGAAAAAAAAAGAAAAAAGAAAAAAAAAAAAAAGCACTGAAGTGCATATTATTAATCCTGACTTTTTTTTTTTTTTTTTTCTGATACACTGCTTATTTTGAATGCATTTTAAAAATAAATTTTCAAATCTAAGCTACTCACAAATCAAACAAGCTGCTGAAACAAAAGCAGAAAGTCCTACTTGGGCCTTAAATCTGTATTTTCCAGAGTGAGAAGGAATACAAGCTCTCTACAGTCACATATTTGCATTTTATTGAAGTCTGGTCTGACACCAAGAATTCCCCAGAGATTCACAAGCCTTTCCTGTAGTGCCACACATTGGCCCCAGGGTTGGGCTGGATGCTGGTTTGCAGAACTTGCCTCTGTGACCCCTGATTGCTCATGGACCAAGCCTCAAACATCAAACCCCTACAGACACAATGCTGCTGATCCTTCACAATACATCACATCAGGTAGCCTTTCAAACAACACCTGCTTTCATTGCTTTGCAAGTACAATGTGCCTCACTAACAGGACTTTACTATAGCCTGCCTACCAGGTTCCTGTACCTACAGCAAACACCTACATTGAAATATAATTGAAGGTGAAATAATTGCAAGACTGTGCAGCTAGCTTTTTCTGAATCCATTACCTGGCTATCAAGTGAAATGAAGAGGCTTTGACATTATTTTTTTTTCTGAAGTTTTAAAATCATATTGTTTAATAATTCGTTGTAACCACCATTGACTTCAGGCTTTGAATGCAACTTTTTATTTCTTCATTTCCTATTTTCCATTGCTGCAGCATTGATTTCTGGCAGAAGGAAAACAAACAGCTAGAAACATGATGGAATACTCCAACTACTTGCAATTTTAACTGCTGGTCAGCATTGTTATCTAAAAAACTCTATTGACTCTATTCCAATATGGAAAAAAAACCTCACTAAAACATTATACATCTACCTTTGCTGCAAAGAGGAAAAAAAGAAGCTTTTTAAAAAAAATTCTGGCATTACATCAGCAATAACAGATTTCATGAAATCACTGCTCCCTACTCCAGAATGAGAAGCATGTGAAGCAGGCAGGGAGGCAATATTTGGAAGAAGATGGTCAGCTGTGCTAAATCAGCAAAGAAAAAGTAGTCTCCTACTGCTGCTAGCAACCAGCAGCACAACTCAATGCTCCTCAGCACAGATAGTGCTGCTGTCTCTTCTGCTTCCCCTCAACAAAATGCATTAATAATTCAAGTCAACCTGCAAGTGTAAAGCAATGAGCATGATAAGTTCATATTCATGTTTATGATTAAATATTTTCAGCTAATGCATTTATATTTCAAATTTTGTTAGCTTAAATTGAATTTGCAGTAGCCAACAACTCATAAAAAAATTAATCATGCACTTATTTAAATTGTACAAAGTATATTAGTTCTCATGCTGCTAAAACACATATCTTTCCTTAGAGCCCAGAACAGATTTCTACACAACCATTTTGTATCACAGTCTAACAAAACCTTTTGTGTGCCAAGGAAATTTCAGGGCTCATAAAAGTCAGAAACTCAAATTTTGTTAAAGCCAACTAGACTATTACAATACATTTCTGAATTAATCAAGCATGTTTGACACCTACTTGGAAACTTATTAAAATATTCAAGACAATAATCTTAGTCTAAAAGTTGTTTGGAAATATTAAGTATCTAAAAGAGGGACAAACAAGAAACAAGACAAGGAAATATTAGGATGGCAGACAAATTTTCTTAATGCAAGTAGAACTGATCTTTATTTTCTAATGCTGTGATAACATAACTTATTTTCATGAAACATGTATTAGTAGTTTCCCCTACTTTTAACAGATAGCTGTTCAATGGATGTTCAAGCAAACAATTCTAACACCATGCAGAGAAATGCCAAAGCCCCTCCCCTACCCAAACAGTTATTATTTCACTTATGACAGTATCACTCTTGTTTATGACTGACCCCCCACATCTTTTCTGTTATGTTATCTCCCAGATTTGGGCAGTGGTAAGCTGCAGTTGAAGTTTATTTGAAGAAACTGGAAATGTAAAACTACAAGAAGACCTGATCTTACCTACTTTATTTCATATTTGGAATAACTACAAGTGCATATGCATTGGCATTTGCACTAATCTAAACCAGAATGATTTCATGGAAGCAGTAGATTGCATTGCTTTTACTCTAGTACTGTCAGTTTAATACAGTTCCAAGGATGAAAATGAACATGGATATTACAGTGTATTGCTTCCCTTAGGCAAACAGGAGTTTTATCTACTTGCATCAAGACTAATCTTAATCTCCAACATCTTCCCACACAAATTAGATTGAAAATTGAAATAATATTCTTGTTAGTCACTTCCTTTTAGCAATGTTTTCCAACAGTCAAGAAGGAAGGTCAGCTAGTATACTGATATAAAAGATCAGATCTATGATATAATTTTCTTAAGCACATTTATTTCATTATTTGATATTTAATAAAATAGTTGAAAACCCCCAAAGGATGCACAAAGTAGGATATTTTAATTCTTAAATAATACAGAGGGTGTAAATTCGAATTTTCAAAAGAAATAATCAGCACCAAAAATAGTTTTTTTCAGAAGTTTTTAGCTATCTTTATGAAATAATATGTTAAATCATCACAAGACACAAAGAAAGCTCATTTGGACCATCAGAATCAGCTTCAAACCAGACTAGAAGCTGCATTTCTGAGTGCTAAATGTGATTTCACATTTGAATTGTTACATAACACAAATGCAGAACCAATGCTGTCATCCATGAAAAAAAAAATCAACATCTATATGGAAAGTCTGGTTATTAATGAAGATGGCATAGCAGTAATGTCCCAGCTCATGAAAGTGATGAAGAAACAAGTGCATTGATTTCAAAACCTCTCTTTATTAAGCCTATAAAAGAACTTTTAACATGAAATTTCCAAGTAAAACTATTTGTAGGAGGCTGTACACAACTGAGGGTATATTCTCAAGGGGAATAAACATCTGTGTGACAACTCTCCTCAGAGCAAGGCTGCAAACAGGTAATTAATTTATGGATCTTTGCATTAAGTAGAAACAGCTCTTGTCCTATATCTCTGGAACATCCCTATGGCAGTTCCCTAAGGTTTCAGAAAGGGAGAAGGACCTAGAGTGAATGGAAAAGTAGAGGCTCAGGGGGGGATTCCAGAGCCCGAATTTGGAACTGTTCAGTGTTCAAACTATTCAAAACCTGATTTTAGTAGCAGATTTGTCCATGTCTATTTTCCAGTTGCAAAGATAATCAGTACTTTCACATGACTTTAATCAAAATGCTACGGTTACTGTTCCAGTCCTTCAATTTCAATGTGTTACAAACAGGCCTAAAAGTGCAAAATCAAAGAACTTTTCCCTCTATTTTGGTTGATACCTTTCCTTTTGAAGAAGAGAGACTGGACTTTAGCATATATTGAAGTCTGCAGTTCAGAAGTGAATTCATGCAAACCAGGTATGAATTTTTTGTTTTGTTTAAAGTACCTGCTATCTAACTGTATTATATCCCCTTTTAAAGTAATGCTAATACGGAAGCATTTTGCCATCCCCTGAGGATAAGCCAAACCACTTAATCTTTATTGACCAGAAATATTGATCTTTTCTTTGGGGCCATTTTCCCCTTGTAGTTGAAACCTGTGCATTACAAAACCTTAGATTTAGTGCACTTGAGCTTATTCTGAAAGTCTGATTGTAGAACAGGTTCCTTGTGAAACAAACAAGCAAAACCCCAAGACACAGCCTTGTTCAAACGTAATACATTAGATGTTGTATCTGCTGCTCTTTGTTCCCAAAATAGTTCAGTGAAAAAGAACCCCAAGAACTATATAGCGGCTGTGAGCACTACTATAAAAAAATGTTCAATTTCTATGTTGCTATTTAATTACAAATTATCACCCTGTTAAATTTTCCTAAGAAATATAGCTTATAAAAATGTCCTGAGTATATCTAATATATCCTTATTTAAATCAGCCAAGTGTTGGTCAAAAAGAATATCAGTACTGTATTTAATTTACAAGCTCTGTCCATACTAAACACTTCATTATCAGGAACAGAAAATATTAGAAGACAGGATGTTCAAATGTGATTTGAATCACGGTACTAATCCCATGCTACCTTATCTGCCAGATGTGCTGGCAGTTCCAGATTGGTACACAATATTTTCATTTAAAGTACTGCTCCTGCACTCAGCATTGTTTAAATCAGTATTGCTAGTGAAGAGCTGGTAAAATGATTAATAAAATTTTATTTTTACTTGCTCAACCTGGATTCATCTCTCATGTCCCTACAGTACCATTACATACTGGGCTTTGAAGCACAAGAATTATACATAAGTTGGTCTTTCACCTGGCACTTAGATCCCTGTTTTAAAAGGAGATAACTCCTGTCTTCTCCAGATACCAAATTTTCTTTCTCTGTGCTCATCCATTCTTGACTGAGGCACTAGCAGCATCTCTATATAAGGGAATTTCCAGTGCTGAGCCTTAAATATTGAATATTAGAGAGTTAAAAACACAAACAAACATCCAACCACTCTACATTAAAAAATCCAGAAACAAACAAACCCAAACCAAATCCAAGTCTACAGCAAACACTTATTAGTATGTGTATTAGTATGTAAGAAAGGGCTTTCATGTAAAATATTTATTTTCTCACTGCATTTTTACTAGTTTACTTCCAAATGTCTCTGTTGGTCATGCATTAGCTAAGACACTCGAGGTCCAGTTCAGCCAGCCCACCTCAGCCCCATGTGTTTGATGAAAGAATTGCTCTAACTCATGTGACTAAGCCCCTATGGCAGATGGCTGTGTGCAGAGCTGAACATCCAGCACTGGGGGACTGTTCTCCCTAGCAAGAAAAAGCAACAGCGATGCCTTGGTTTCACACATGACACTCACTCTCACACAGACCTGGAAAGAAACCTCTGAATCTTCAGTTCACAAGATGATACACAGGTACCATAAAGGCATCAAGCATGGTTTTGCCAACATAAAAGAAAAAGATTTGTGTAATGCCTTGCCACCTGCTTGGTACAATCACCAGAGCTATTAATGGATTTCGCAATTTGAACGGGGTTTTTGCTTAAAGATGCAATAATTTCTCTGAAAAATTAAAAGGTACCCAAACTGCCATCTTTATAAACTAAAATAATGTGAAAAAAAAAAAAGAACTAGAGATTCTGGTTCTTTCATTTATCTTCTTCACAGGTAAAATTGAGTACTATCAAGTCACAGCCTATCAATAGTCCCCTGGCAGAGAAAAGAAGTCTCAGAAATTTGATTTTACAGATGGCTTCCCAGTCTCAGACACATTTGATGCTCTTTTAGCAAACCATAATCAATAGCTGTAACTAACTGAAGAAGGTTTCATTTATGTGATTAATTTTCTCCTGTAGCCAACTCAACACCTAACTTCTACAGTTCAAGAGGCTTACCTGGAGGGGCATGAAATAGTATTTGCTTTAAGCCATAATTTGAGAGGTTCCTGCATGCAGCTGCTTTTCACTCCTCTCCATTCTGCCCCACTGCTGCTCCTCATCCCCACTGCCTCCTATTCCAGGATCTGCTTTATGAGTCACATAATTAGCTTACTTTACTTAAAATTTAGCAATTGTGAGAGAAAAGTAAAAAAGTGGAAGCAGAAGAGCATGGACATCCTGGGGTTCTGCTGAAAAAAAATCTGAAAACAGAGCAAAGAATTCAGGTTCTTGTATCTGCAAGAATAAATGTAAGCAAGAATAAAAGGGGTGAGGATTATGTTATTTCTCTTGACTTGCAATAACCTTGTGCACTGTCCTGTCACACTACCAAGGATGAGAGCGCCAAGCCAAGCTGCTTCCAGGCCAGCAGTTTGTCAAAGCCCACATCATACCCTGGGCAGGTTCAGAGCAGAGGCAAACAGGCCTTGGAGAGAGTGTGTGTGCCCAAGGAGCCACAGACACAGCACTGCTATTACTCTATCCATGTGCATGGCTCCCATGTCACTGGAGAGAAGGGAATTGCACGTACACTACGCCTGGTACAAAGATGCAAACAAGGGTCACATCGAGTCATCCCAGATGCTGCTCTCCCAGCCACCACAAACCAATAGGAAAGCCTTTGCAGGGGGAGGAGACAGAGAGGCATTTGTCTGGTTTGAGAGTAATGAATAGGGACAGGTAGGAAATCAAATTATATCTCTTTACTTCCCAGGCATGAGGGGTGCATTTCCTCACATTACAATGAAAACAAGAGGCAATGTTTAAAGAAACATTTACTCCCTAACACAGCTGAATTCACCAGGGCATTCCAAGTCTCTCATCTTCTGAAGAGTAATGACCATCCTTCCAACAGTAAGATGATGTAATAGGCATTTGGGAAAAAAACCTCCCAAACCAAACCTAAACAAGAGAATCACCACACCACTGGTCTGTTAAAACATAAGAATACTAAGAAAAAAATATTTGAAACTAACCACACAGAAAAATAAATTAAACCCCCCTCAACAACCCACAACAAATAATTAAAGTTAACATTTAAATTACTATTGCAGTCTATAAGAGACATGCTGCAAATTTTAATAATATTGTTTGGAACATCAGTCATTTTGCTCTTGCTGAAATTCATTTTTGATAATGCAATAGTAACATCTCAGGAATGATATTAAATTTCTACTTTGTATTAAAGTAGAATTGTATTAGCATGGTACAGTGTGTGTATCTCTGCTGGAATTACTTTCCTGCTGAAAAAAACAATGCTATTTTTCTATCACTGATATAAGTTATCTATTCTGACACTGGAAAATATATAAACTATAAACTAACAAAATCTCTCATCTAAGAGGATATCACTAAAGTTTCCCTCCTGATGTATTTTCAATTCCTAGCCAGCAGACATTCTGCTAATTTTTTTTTGCACAAACTCATTTGATTTGCAGCATGCCTGTGAGCCCATATACTAAAGTTAGCATGTCCAGTTCAATTATTCTTGCTCAAGATTTGACCAAACTATTGGGAAATCTGCCTGCAGAAAGAACAAAAGATTGCAGCTGACAGATCTATGTCTTTCTGAACAAAACTCAAGCAGCCTCCTTCCAGGATCTCTCTCCATTCAGTCTTTCAATTTGGCTAGCAGCACCCCGAGAGTGAGTCCCACGGCAGCTTGCAGAAAGAAAGAAATGGGGAATGAGAGTTACATTTGTATTCAAACATATCTGTACTTTACTGACATGATTTTCCAAAGCGCTCAACCTCATCTTAACATTTATTTGTCATTTTAAGAAGTGGCATCACTGGTTCCTATTCATCTTTCACATTGATGAGTCACCTTGAACATCCTCCAGCTGGCCCTAACCCTCCAATTTCTTCTCAGGGTATGGAAGAAATGAGCTCTAACAGGGATTTAAAAGAGGAAGAGAGAGGACTCACTTTATCTGATTAAATCTGCCTTCTGCTAGAAGCTGCAAACAGCTGCAGATATGAATTAGGGAGGTTATCAAAGACTGGCCAGGAATCATGCCCCTCACTAATGGATCAATCTATCCACTAATGGATCAAGACTGTGGTTAGCAAATACTGGTATTTCAGCAAAATCCAGGTTTTAGCCACATAATTATTTCACTCCAAAGGGTACATTTCCAACCACACACTGTAATTTGCTGTTGGAGAATGATGTATAATTTACAGTGCATTTTGTACTGGTTCTGAAGCCCACCAACACACTTCCACGTGCTGAAGCAACACATCCCACCACAACTGCAGAGAAGGGGAGATTCCATAAAAAGATGTTAAATTCTCTAACAGCTGGCGCAAAAAGCAGCCATAAACATTAAGTTTTGGACTGGTACATGAAGACCATGTGGGTCCAACTGCTGCCCTCAGGAGCATTTTTTCTTTTGCAATAACACCAGATTCGGGAAGAAGATAGGGAACTTAAATATATTCTAGAAAAGCTACTGCAATCACCTGGGGAGCAGCAAATTACACCTTTGAACCAAGACGTAGCTGTGAGGCCTGCCCTTGGTGTCGCTGCAAGGCAAAGGTACAGCAATTAGTATATTATTGGAACACAGACCACAACTAAAGCAGGCAAAGATGCTTCTTGGTACACAGGAAGAACATGCACATTCCTGACAGCTGGTAACTGTGCACTCCTCTTGTGCTAAGTGTATTGGCTGCAAACATGATCAAACAGTAAATTGCTAGTATACACCTGCCTAAAAAACGCATGGAAACTCTTAGTATTAAGGTAACAGCTTGCATAGCAGCATCCTTTATGTTTAGTTTTCCACTTACTGAGTGCTCAGTCCTCTTGACACATTAAAGAGTTTACTGCTATTCAGTACAAACGGAACTCCATGCAGCACCTAGTTGTTTAATCCTCCCAGGACAGCTGCAAACTAGCCAAATTGTGCATTTAAGTTCTTGAGTGAGCCTTTTAAAGAAGAATTAATGCATAAATTCCTGTCACTCTAGTGTCCAGCCATCCCAGGTAATGGATATTTCATCTTCTAGGGAGCACTGTCAGCTGAGTAACACCCAGCACAGAACATGAGATAGACATTGCAGCTCTTATGTGTAATTTCAGCCACAGGCTGATATTAGGGATCACAATTTTTGACCCTCTTCAAGTCCTTTAGGATTCTGTAATGTGTTTCTCTTCACACTACAGTGAAATTGCAGAGGCTGATGTCTCTGTGAGAGGAGAAGGCTTTTTCCAGAAGAGTATTCAGCCTGCTGTCAAGTAGTCTCTCCCTTCCACTCTTTCATGACTGAAATATTAGCCTTCAGTTGCCACTGACACAAAAAAGCCATTTTCTGCTAGAGCATTGAGCCATTTTACAAAGAAACTGCCTGCTAAATTAAGAAGTAGTCTTTTACTACAAGTCTAACAAGGCAAGAGAAGTATTCAAATAATGACAAGGCAAGAAATATACTAACTCATAGTCCAGAGATTCTTAGAACTACAGTGCCATGATTTACTTTGAAAAGAGGGCTGTTGCTGCTAAGAACAGCCGACAAGGTCTTGACTTTTCCAAATGGCTTTAAGCTAGAGATGTAAAAGTCAGTGCTCCTATCACCTCTACCAAAATCTACTACTAGAGGTGCTGACTTAATTTTAAAAGAACACATAGAAAGCAGATATAGACTATAGTAAACAAAGGTTGTGAAGGGACCTGAAATGGGCACTGGAGCAAACCCTGAATGTGCTGAATACCTGCACTGTCAGCCTGGCAGAAGGTGCAGATCATCAGAACAAACTGAGCAAGTAAGGGTTTCCAGCCATTGCCTGGAAGAAGCCAATAAAATAGCTTTTCATCAAGGAATGCCCTTAAAGCTGAATGTAGAGAATACAGGTATTTTTGTTTTGTTACTTTAAGGAACAGAAACCACTTCTACAGCAGAGTTTTATGCTGCCCTCTCTGAAGCACACTCACAGTTTTCCTGCAGGGAGAAGTATAAGAACTTGGAGCGGGAAAAGAGTTACTCCTCCTCCAATGAGGCACTGAGGTACTATTTCACACTGCCACCAGAGCTGACACAATCACACCATGGTGGTAGTTAGTGACACTAAAACAAACCAGACTGCAGGGCACCTGGCAAGCAAAGTACCATGCTACATCTTTTACTCTTCTCTCTCTTCCACCGCCACCCCACCAATTTAATATGAACAGGAGCTTGGCCTAAGACTTTTTGTGCTTACAGTGACTGGCACATCAACCGTCCCCAGGCACTACCTTAATAAAGACAAGACAGACAAAGCAGAGAGAAAATGGATAATATCTACAAAACACACAGTACCCACTGGAAGCAACCTGTAGGTTGCTAATGCCAATCCCTAATGCAGCAGTACTCTCTTACTTATGTCTGTACAATATCTAATAAAATAAAACCTCTGGGAAAGAAACTCATCATCTCCTTCTGTTCCCCTTGTTTACCAGTTCAGCAAAGATCCTGAGCTGTGACCAGAAGAAAAGGTGACAAAAATTATTTGCTGTGCTGCGCAGTGTGTCCAGTGAGGCAAGAGGTGATAGGCTCATTGCTCTACCCCCGCAACAGTTTTCACCAGCAGTACTTGGTCTGTGACCCAATAAAGGTGTGCAGCTACAGCAGGGGTGGGTGCAGGCAAAGCAGGTACAGCAGAGCCCTGCAGACAGTGCTCAGGTGTGGGGAATGGGACACTTGACTGCTATATCCATCTTAGGAGGCAGAAGTCAACCCTGAACTCTAAAATATGACCTGAACCAGGGGAGACACAACAGCAGTTTATATATACCAGCACTGTGAAGCAGCTTTAGAAGGGGAAAGAAAACCCTGTAGACTGCAGTCAGGGAAGAATAGGTTGTAAAAGGTTTTACTTCCCATAAAGTGTAACATCAAGTTAGTGATTATAGTCCAAACAGGCACCAATTTTATTTAAAAATTGAATTTTGACTGGGTTTTTGTTTTTGTGGTGTTGTTGTTGGCTTTTTAAATTTATTTTTTAAGATGAAAGAACTACATGGCCTGTTAAAATCTGATTTTCCTTGGGCTTAAGAAATGGTCATCTGTATACATAACAGGCACATTATTGCTTGCAATATGCCTCTGACAAGTTTCAGGGAAATCTGTTTCAAAAACATTTTTAGTAGTAGAATCAAAAAGCATTTTCAAATTGAATGCTTCTGTTTTAAAAGGCATGACTTTTAGAGAAGAGTTTATGGTAATGTATGGAAATGTAATCAAAAGGTAAGAAAAAAAAAAGGAGAGTGTAATGTGTGCAATGAGAAGGAAAGGATCACTTCTTAAAATGTTCAATGTCCTCAGTACACTGTTGCTTGAAGTATTAAAGAATATTAAATTTCCACCTGGGTTTTTATTTACTATTTCATGGCAACGTTAAACCAGTTTTTTTAGTAGTTTTGTCATTTAAAAATATTTTTCTTCTTCCCCTTTGTCTAGTAGCCTGGACTGTTTTAGAAACAGTTTTACATGATCAAAGAGCAAAGCATACCCAAAAGCGAAACTAGACTTTGGTACTGTAATTGCTATGTCAGAAATGTGCCTTGTGGGTGGCCAAGGGACCTTTAATCTTCTTGTGACGTGGTCCATAGCTTGGTCCATGTCCTGATCTAACTAGAACTCTGTAATAAAGCAATCAGTGCTGTGCTAAGTGTAATTCTTCCACAAGTTTGTTGTGTGAAGTTTCCAAGGTGTCTCACTGCTAGAATAGAGATGTTTCAGCTTCAGCTCATGTAAATCCACACAGCTACAGCTATGTAAAATCCCACTGCTGAGAGGCACATACATGTGCACTGCTTGTTCATACTGCACATCTTCAGCTCTCATTTTTAAGCCATGTCATTGCACCAAACTCCAGATGATTTTTAACAAAGACAGAATGTTCAAACCAGCAGTGAAAAGAGCTGAAGAGTCCATAAATATGTATATCCAAGATATCTGCCTAGCCTGAAACGACATGTTAATAAAATTCAGAAGGACAAGTAAGGAACAAGAGGCTACAGAAAGATACAGTAATTTCACACTCATAAGCTGCACCTGGTTATAAGCCGCACTTCCAGGTAGCTGGGAAGACCACGGAATTTGTCCATAAACAAGCTGCACTGGGTGATAAGCCGCACTTTTTTTTCTAAAAAAAGTGAGGATCCATGTGCAACAAAGTAACGAGTTAGTAACAGAATCATGTGATCGCGGGGTTTGGTGTCAGGTGCTCAATTTGCAAACAGTTTTCACAGACCGGTGAATCCTTTAAGCACAGCTCCAGGCCCCAGGAGCCCTCCCCGTGCCAAGGACCCCAGCACTCCTGTCCCCGGCGCTGGCTGCTGCGGCTCCCCACCTGCTGGGCAGCAATGGTGGCTCCCTGTGCCGCTCAAAAGTGGCTGCTCGGCAGGCTTGGCTTCGTGCAAAAGCCGGCAAAATGGCTGCTTGGCGGGCTCAGCTTCACGCAAAAGCCAGAAGCGGCTTGGCTTTGCATGAAAGCCGGCAGCAGCTCCATGGCAGCTACCTCCCCAGCCAGCTTGTACTTTCAGGTTGACATTTCGCCAGAATTTGTCCATAAATAAGACACATCTGGTGATTAGCCACACTTCCGGGATCAGCTCGATTCTTCAGTGAAATAGGTGTGGCTTATCAGTGTGAAATTACTGTAATTCCCCCCCAAATCATCTTAAAATATCCATTAAAAAAATGTTTGTGTCAACTCTATTTATGGTATACATCATCTGTATCAAAAAGTTGCTATGCCCTTCATGATATGAACATGATTGTGTGTGGTCTTTAGTATCATCCATGGTATCTTTCTTTAGCGAGCTTTTTATGCTATTTATGTTCACTTGAGATCAGTTACATCAGCTACGCCTTCTGCACACATTCACTAGTCTTCCTAGAAAGCATATACTCCTTTTACTCAATATTAACACTAATCAAATGCTTTTTTCACATAAGTGTTAAATTTGGTGCCATAACTTAGCTACATAAATGCCAGAAGTCAAGAAGCACCAGAAATCACTGCTTCAGAACAAGCATTTTTCTTGTTATATTTGAGATACTACAAACTGAGCAATTTCCTTTCAGTCTTTAAACTGCATTATAATGATACTGCACGTCAGGTTCAGGAGAGTTGGATGAGTAAAATACTTTAAAAACAAGCAAATTATTACAAAATTGAAAGTGATTGGGAAATAAAATTGTATGTGCTATAAATTTTCGTACAGGAAGTCTCTTTTGCTTTTCAACTTAAAACTGAGCAATAAAAAACAGACTGAAGGATACACTCCTTATTTTTTGAGTGCAAAACTAAACAGTAATTGCTGGGAAAGAGCCAGAATCAAACTTTAACCAAAATTCTCACTTTCTTCTGATAAACTAAGCTATGGAATTATTTGGATAAAGTGTTGTGATGTGATTCGATAAAGGAGGAAAGGAATTAATCCAATTCCACCTACTCTCCATTCAACACAAATACGTTGCAAGCCTCAAATTACCCACATCTGAACCACATAGCACTCATCCCTGTTTTTACAGGGATGCTCCTGAATCTCTCTTTCTACTCTATAATCAGCTTACCTTGAAGACAAGAGAGCTTGTCAAACTACTATTAACACAGAAAGAAAATAAATATTTAAATCTCACTCCTACTCTTCAGATATGAATAAATAAAAAGGCACCATTTAATCATTAGCCTGAAACAAGAATGACAGGAATACAGACACACAGAAAGTCTCAGCAAATAATTTTATTTTTTGTATAGGTTTTTTTACCCATCTCCAGCTTATGAGGGATGATTAAAACCCACTTTCATCTACCATTTGAGAGTTATGTGGTAATCCCAAACACATGAAAATAAATTCTTTATTCCATCTCTTCTTCCTCTATGCTCTTTGCTTTTATGGTGGTTGTAACTTTGCTACTCATAAAGAACGACAGAGAATGCAGTCCAAATGCAGCAAAGTCAGCATTAACTAATAAAAGGAAATCTCATCTCACAGGGGAAAGTTATCAGCAAGCTTAAAACTCATCTAAAATTAACACACAAATCCACTTCCCAGCAATCCTGCAGTACACTCAAAGCCAATTCCCTCAAGGACTGCTCAACTTAGAAAAGGGGATAAGGGAAAAAGTGAGGAGAAATAAGTAAGGTGAGAGTCTCTGTGTGTATATTTATGTACATAATTTATTATTAGCATAGTCACTGAGCCAGCAAATTCCCATGGCTTTAAATATACAGCTTTACCATATTACTTCTTATTTTAAATGTAAAATTTTCACCACAGCTTCCAAGTCATTAATATAAGCATCTCAGGAAGAAAATAAAAAGTACATATATTAAGAAGTAGATCAATGAGAACTTTACTAAAGACTCATTCCAAAAGAAACAGGATAATTCAGATAAGTTAAGCAGTCAAAAATTAATTTTCAATTGAAAAAAACCATGGGAATTATTCTTTCATAGCTCATGTAGATTTAGCAGCATGTCCTCTCTACTGGAAACTTCTACTATAATTCTGATATCCCCTTCTTTGGGAGGGTCTTTTGACTCAACTGGAATCTTTAGGGAGTATGCTAAATAAACCAACAAAAACAAACAGAAAAAACACCAAGTTCTGCACTTTTTATTTATACATGTACATACAAATTGATTCCATGCATATTAACATTGTATATACATATACACTACTAGGTTAAAATAATTTTAGCATTCTTTCTCACAAGAGGAAAACCTTTCTGTATTTACAATAATTTCACAATTATAAGCTGCACCTGATTTTAAGCCGCACATCCGGGTAGCCAGGTAGATCATGAGATTTGTCCATATATAACCCGCACCCGAATATAAGCCACATTTTTTTTTTTTTAAAGCGAGGATCCATGTGCGACAAAGTAAAGAATTAGTAACAGAATCGCGCCAGCGTGGGGTTTGGTGTCAGGTGCTCAAGTTGCAAACAGTTTTCACAGACCAGCAAAGCCTTTAAATGCAGCCCCAGGTGCCCTTCCCGGCTGGCTCTCACTTCCAGGTTGACATTTCACTGGGATTTGTCCATAAATAAGCCGCACCTGATGATTAGCCGCACTACTGGGATAGGCTGGATTCTTCAATGAAAAAGGTGCGGCTTATAATCGTGAAATTACTGTATGTTAGCTTCTTGTGGAAGCAGAGATAGATATTTATGGTGAATACCGCATCTTTTTTCAACAGTAAATGTTCTTTCAGACATATTTTGATTAATTTTTTAGATACATGGATCTTGATATTAACTGTAGTAAAATTTAAGGTAATTGATTATGCTAAACTATTTGAAGAACATTAGTACAGCAGTATTTATTCATGACGTAGCAAAACAAGGAAAAAAGCTCTCAAGTGAAAGATCTGTTTTTTCAACAGTGTTCCTGACAGTTATTTTTGAATCATATATATTCAGTTAGGTGGTTAAACTCAACAATCACAAGAAGGGCTGGAAGAAGGATCTAGGAAACTACCATCCTGTCAGCCTGACCTTGGTGCTAGGGGAGGTTATGGAACAACTTATCTTGAGCGTGAGCACATGGCACTACAGGGTCAAACACAGGGGATCAGACCCAGCAGCACAGGTTTAGGAAAGACACCTCTTGCCTGAGCAGCCTGATTTCTTCCTATGACCAGGTGAGCTGCCTGGTGGATGAGGGGAAGGCAATGGATGTTGTCTAACTAGACATCAGGAAACTTTTGATGCTGTTTCCCATGACATTCTCCTGGGGAATCTGGCCCCCACCACAGCTTGGATTGGTGCACTCTTTGCCAGATTAAGAACTGTCTGGATGGTTCAGCCCAGAAAGTCACAGCAAATAGTGCTGCATCTATTGGTGGCCAGTCACAGTAGTGCCCCCCCAGGGATCTGTGCTGGTCATGTTTAATAACTTTATCAGTGATCTGGATGAGGAGATCGAGTATAAATTAATGGATGACACCAAGTCAATCTGCTGGAGGGTAGGAAGCCTCTGCAGCAGGATTTGTACAGGCTGGATTGATAGGCCAAGACCAATAGTATGAGGTTCAACATAGCCAAGTGCCAGGACCTACACTTTGGCCACAACAACCCCAGGCAGTGCTGAAAGGCTACTGCCCACAGTGAGCTGGCTGCCTGCCAGGGAAGGACTGGGGGGTGCTGGTCAACAGCAGCTGAACATGAGCCAGCATGTGCCAAGGTGGCCAAGCAGGCCAATGACATCCTGGCCTTCACCAGCAATAGCGGGGCCAGCAGGACCAGGGCAGTGGCTATTCCCCTGTACTTGGCACTGGGGAGGCTCACTACAAGAAAGACAATGAGGTGCTGGAGGATGTTCAGAGAAAGGCAACAAAGCTGGTGAAGGGTCTGGGGGGTAAGTGTTATATAGAAGCAGTTGAGGGAGCTGAGGTGGTTTAGCCTGGAGAAGAGAAGGCGCAGGGGAGACCTCATCACTCTCTAATGCTACCTGAAAGCAGGTTGTGGCCAGGAGACAGTCTCTTCTCCCAGGTAACAGGTGACAGGATGAGAGGACATAATTCTCAAGTTGTGCCAGCGAAAGTTCAGGCTGGACATCAGGAGCAACTTCTACATGGAAAGGGCTGCTAAACATGGGAATGGACTGCTCAGGCAGGTGGTGAGTACCATCTGAAGCTGTTCAAGAAATGACTGGAAGCAACGCTTCCTGCCATGGTCTAATTGATGAAATGAGCATTTGTGGAAGGTTAGACTCAATGATCTTAGAGGTCTTTTCCAAACTAAATGATTCTGTGATTCTGTTTATTAAAAGTTATCAAAAATACTTCAAGCCATCAGTACAAAGAACATCCCACATGGAGCACTCACAATCAGGGAGTTGTGATTTCCCTACAACAGACATTTCCTCATGATGCAAGAGAGCAGAACTGGCTTAAAGGTCCACAGCTCCAAAGGGATCATTTTGCAGTAAAGCATTAACAAACTGCCACAACCATGAAGTCAAATTCAGGTCAGATCTTGAAAATCATTCACATCAGTACCACTTGCACATGTGCAGAGCCTCACGGAATCCTCCTTGGGACGATGTAGGTGGAGAACTCTGCTGTGTTCTGCAACTAACACATTGCCCAGAGCACACCGGCACAGAGGCCAAGTACCCAACACAGGCTCCTGGATGAGGGCCCAAAATCCTCTACAGCAACCGCAAGTCATTTCACATTTCGCCATACACATCCAACAAATGCCATCTTTAATTAAGGTCATGCTGGAGAAGCAACACCAAGTCATTTTCATGCTCTCTAGCAAGCTTAGATGAACTATGCTCTCCATCTGTGATTTGGAAGCAAGGGACAAGAACAAAAAAAAGATCATCTATTATTAAGTTCAATAAAAACACATGAATGAACATAGCTTTGAGAGCCCCTTGCTGACTTAAAAGCAAATTTTTTTATGAGCTATCATGCCTGTTTAAGAAACTTAGAGTTTGTTGTCGTTGTTAGAAAAAATAAGTATATATAACCATAAGTCCAAAACAAACCCTAGTAAGCTGAAACTTTTTCCATCCTGCCCAACAGGATATTCTTACTGGGTGCTAGGGGCAAGACAGGCACAGCTAAGTCCCAAATATCACCCACTCTTTCCCAGATCTGCTGCCCCAACCACACAGTTAATATTTGCTGCTGATACTGTCTGATGGAGATGTGGTCTTGCATCTTTTCCATTCTTTTCCTTACTTTCCCTCCTCCCCCATCACATTATTCAATTCTGTGTCATGAACGTTTTGTTTGTTTGTATGAGCACAGAACAAGTGAACTGAACCCACGTCGTCAATTAAACCAAAGTCAATTTGGAGAGAAATACAGAAGGTTAATTAACTGCTAATGATTTTGGCATTTATTTAGGTTAGTCCCTAAACTTAATTTATTGATGTGACAGTATATTAATGTGCCACGATTTATAAAAGACACTTGAAAAGCAAAAAGGTTGGTCATGCAACATTCAGGGCTGCACTCTATAAAAACATACAGGTGTAATAAAAGCTGTTTTAAAGGAACACTGTCAGATTACAAACATTGAATTTCACACCTGAAACAACACATCAAAGGAGACTTGCTCAGAGAACCAGCTAAGCCTAACACAGTCACAGGATGTTCTTCTCTGCTAGCAAAGTTTAAGTAGTTGAATTCTTAAATACAGCTTTAGAAACTTAGTGTCAGGCTGCCACTTCCAAAGACCAAAGCCCTCTCAGAGGTCATTTCATGGCATACCCTGATGCATTGTTTTTCCATAGCTGCTGGTAGCACTGAAAATTGGGGACATGAAAAATCGATAGATTTGAATGAAAACTGCTCTTTCTATGAGTACAACATAGGCTATGGCACAGACAGCATAACCCTGAAAATTTATTTCAAGTTAACTTTCATGTAAGAAATTAAGCTGACCGTGACAACGGCATGAGAGGATAAATAAATACATGATTCTCAACCACTTTCAGTCACAGGTCAATCTTTTAGTCTGAAGTACTCCAGCACAGTCAGGTCAGGCTTCTCAGAAGCGCAAGTACAGATCACAGCATGAGTCAAGGGAAGCACTTCTTGCTGCTGAGGTGGGAAGGGAAAACAGCAAGACTTGGATGAAAACCTGGAAGCTGGCTTTGCATAGCATGTAGAACTTAACAAAAGAGCAAAATTAAGACCTAAAACTAAGTAAAACTAAGTTTATTCCACAAAGGAATACAGGTACTTTCTTACCAGTTTTACACTTAATACATTCACCTTCTATCCACAGAGGTCAAAGCTGAGCTAAAGAGGTAACATGCTGGTGCTCAACACAACATGGGGAAAAAGAATTTCACTTCCATTCATTTATGCACTAAAATGTTAAGCTTCTAAATAAGACCCTTTTGAGATTCTAGCTTAAAATGCAGGAGGGCACATGTGAATGCTTCCTGTAATAAAGGTCATGCAGAAACAGTACACGAGATATGCAACCCACGTAGAAACATGTGTCTGACTGCAGCCCTTTTCTCACTCTAAGACCAATATTGCAACTCCACATTGTAAATTCTAAAGGATTGACTCAATCATGAATGCTATAAGTCAGGATATTCAGAGCAAACAAAAAAAAATTGGCCCATTTTAGCAGACAATCTGCAGTGCAAATGCAGAAAGACTAAGAAAGAGACTGAGATAGCAATCAGCATTTGTTAATGTAATCCAGTGAACTGAATAAAAGATAATTGTTAGTACTGAACTTTCACCCAATCTGTTTGTCACTAACTGTAACCAAAACAAAGATAAATGGAAGATGATGATAGGAAATAATTCAGTGAAGTGCTTCAAAAATAGCCTTACTGGTACAGAACATATTCAAACAAGTATGGTTGCTTATCATATGCCTTGAATTAAAGGGTACAATAAATATATAATTAATAAAATTTGTTGCTATCAGGAAAAAAGATGTCAGAGAGGACGAGTTTTGCCTTGTGGAAAATAAATAAGTTTGTAGCCAGGCCAAGAACCACTGCAGAAAACCCACAAATGAGCAGAGTGACATTGGGAGAATTGGTGCATATGAGCTTGGAACACTGATCATGTGACTAACACATGGATAGCAGGAATATACACATTTCTATCAAAGCCCTGTTAAACAGACCATACCTGTTTAAATAATACCTGAACAAAAAGAATAACAATCTTGCTTTCGTAGCATGAGGAAGAGCAGGAGTACTGATCTACAGCTGAAATTACTTCCCTGGAGTCACTTCACATCTTGACCTTTTAGTGTTCTTCCAATTCAGAGTACTTAAGTGGCTATCCTTAATAGCAGTAATAACAATTGTTATTTAATATGCGTTGTTACGTAGCAATAATTATCCCTGAAATGACACATACACAAAAAACCGCCATAAACAAGATTTTATTGGCTGGAAACTTGTGAAGGACTACTGCTGCACCAAATACAGATTCCAGTTCTCATTTCATTTTGTGGTATACTAAGGCAACTGTCAGGTAGAGATTCAGATGCTTCTTTCACACTTGAGGTTTCTACCTGTCAGCCACTGCAGCTTCAGTGTTGCTCCTGTGTTAGAGTGATAACATGCTACACCTAACACCAGCTGTGCTGCCACAGTCACACATTCTCCTAGCTGCTAAGAAAGCAGTGGCTGCTTAAAACCAAAATGTTAGGTCATCCTAAAAGTAAGCTTCACACCTGCTTACTCCTGTCTTCATTGTGAGAAGCAGAGTCACTGAGGAATCACTGCAGTATTCAGTCTCATCATCCCTCAACTCCCTCAGACACAGAAGGATGATGCATCTTGTGGTGCTCTGCATAGAGAATTTGTGGGTTTGCTGATCAGGTGAATGCAGGATTTTGTCTGAGACAATCAGGAATAGATGCCACACGTTACCATTCCCACATCACCTGAATGACAAATGGCTGCAAATCTTTACTTCTCATCCTCTTCAGTGTCCCTGAACGCATAGCTACCCAAACCAAACCAACTTCTGGCTGTTCCGTGATACTTTTCTTCACATCTAATACAGGACACAGATGTGAGTGAAACAGAGCTACAAACCCAGAGGACAGCAACTGCTGTCTTGCTCCCTTCTGGAAATGAAGGGATGAGGAAAAACAGACAAAGAAAAAAAAGAGAAAAGTTGCTTTTATGATTCCCATCCCCTCCTCTGCCAGCTGTCTCTGGTAAATTCTCTCCCTACAAGAAATCCCTGAGGTTTTCACACAAGGCTTTTACATGATGTTTCAACGTGGTCTAACTTAGCCTCCCAATGCATCCCTGAGTACTCCCAAGTAGTACTGTAGTAGTTGACAATAACACATCTGAAAAGAAACCATGGTACAGAAAAGGTGAAAGTGCTTTGCTTTCAGCTTTCAGACATTATTGGATATGTTTTATTGACCCAGCCATGCAGAGCTCTGAGCTGCTATCAGAGAGCAGCAACCACTCACGGCCAACACCATAGAAATGGAAAATAAAGAACCTTGAAGATCATTTTGCCATTTTGAAAATCCTTCAGTTCAAAACTCCAACCTCCTGTTTGCTACAAACTTATTTTGAAAACCAAAAGCCATTTTTCACTTGCTGCTCCTGCCTCTCTTTTGCTTTTGATAACTGCACAACAATAGTTTTCCAGATCCACTGTTCTCAAATGAGTAAAGGTAGACTTCTGATTCCAATACCTTCAACAGATTCGTAACAGAAACGGAGAGCAGGAATCAGGACTCATCAGACTCCTGGTCAGCATTGCAGAATGGAGATGAAGGAAAAGGAGGAGCCTACAAAGAGATGTGTGAGACTACAGGTCAAGAAAGTTTATTAATTGCAAAACTACGGTGGCTCTGCAAGAGAGCATCAAAAGGCTTGATTGATCAACAGTGAGCTCTGCCAGTTTAAAAAAACAGTAAACATTTAAATACTCTGCCAGTATTCAAAAAATAGTATGAGCATACAGTCACCACAACTACCTTCTGATTTATTAGCAATTGCTATTGATTAGGATTTATCAGGATTTCTGTAAGTCCTTGAGAAGTAGCTTGAAATAGCACAGAAAGTTTTAAAAGTGTGTATCTCTTTTCTTATACATGATAATAGCAAAAAGACCATGCTCAAAAAGTTTCAGAGGGGCTTAGACTGGTAAAGGAGCAGAAGTGTGGAACAAGAAAACAAACGTAGGCTGATTATAGAGGAGGCTGAGACACCAGTCTTCAATGAAGCTCTTTTCTCAAAACTGCCTGCTTACAATAATCTCTTATTACTAATGAAACCTTCCCTCTTGACACTATATTAATTTTTTTTAAAAAATTAAACTCAACCAAAGTTTGCTACTAA
Source organism: Sialia sialis (assembly GCA_009812075.1). NCBI lineage: Eukaryota > Metazoa > Chordata > Aves > Passeriformes > Turdidae > Sialia > Sialia sialis. The sequence goes on from VRYO01000406.1 coordinate 693,742, forward strand.
CAATTTCTTGCTAAGTACTAATCTTCCCTAATCAGTACTAGCAGACATCTCTAGTTTCCTAAGTGAAAGTATATACTTGGAGGTTAAAGCTGGGGCTTTTCTGTCTCAATTCTCAGAGCACTTAGTATCCTCTGATCCTCTTGAAGGTATCATCCACCTAAACTATTGATTGAAACACTGGCTTTTTTTTCATTCTCCTACTCTTCATATATCAAGTAAGGCACCCTAATGGTATGTAGCAGATTTTGTTTTCCTACTTTTTATGAAATATGGGGTAGCTTTTTTTGGTAGGAGGTATTAACCTGAGGTGCTGAATAAATCATAGAATGATTTGGGTTGACAGGGATCTTTAAAGATCTTCTAGCTCCAACCTCCGTGCCATGCGCAAGTACATCATTCACTAGATCAAGTTGCCCAAAGTTGTATCCAACCTGGCCTTGTGCACTTCCACAGAAGAGACACCTACAACTTCTCTGGACAAACTGGTCCAGTGTTACACCACCCTCCAAGTAGAACATTTCTTCCTAACATCTAATCTAAACCTGCCCTCTTTCATTTAAAATCATTGCCCCTTGTCCAGTCACTATCTACCCTTATAAAAAGTCCCTCTCTCTCCTTTTTATATGCCCCTGTAACATACTGGAAAGCTGAACTGAGGTCTCCCTGAAGCCTTCTCTTCTCCATGATGAATTTTGTGCCAGGGGAAAGGAGGAAGAAGAAAAAGCAGGCATCTAGACCTGAAAAAGCTCTTGCAAAGAAAGAGGATAGTCAATCCTCTTATTGCTCAAAATTGGAAGAACAAGATAGTGTAGTATCACTTTTTATACCATGTCCAGACAGAAAAATGGGGTCACACGGTATCAGACATATATAAAAGCATGAAGAAAATATTCTCCATGGGACTTGCACCTTTGGCATATGCTTTACTACCTTTAGTTCTTTCAGCTGCAGAAATTCAGGGACAGATACAAAAGATGAAAAAGAGCAAGCACTCAAACTTTCATAGCAGATACCATCATTCAAAGATTCTCAGTAGCAGGGAAAGAAAATAAATAAATTTAATAAAAAGCTGCCAACAGCTTTTACATGCAATGGCAGTGATCATGCTTGAAGTGTGTCCTGACCCACCATGACAAGTGAGCATGTCTGCTCCCCAAATAAATTTTCATCTTCAATAGAACCACATGATAGCCAGTGCGCCAACTAACGCAGAAGCTGACAACTTAGGAACAACAAGTATGTGAACTGGATAAAACAAGACAAGATGCCAAATAGAGTTTCAGCTGTTACACTTAACTACTGATATCTACAAACATTAATTATACACATATTCAAGCTCATACTAAACACTACAGCATTTTAAGCTCTCAGGGCAGCCTTGTGGTGGAAGGTCTGCGGATGCTTAACAAGACAAATGCAGCCTGTTTGCTCCGGCTGCTCTACACTCAGTGAATTTCCCCAGGTCCCCTTTTTAATCTCAGACCCATTTTTTTTTTTTCCTGCAGACAGCCATCTGCTCCTATCATTAGCATGTTTCTCTGCATCTAAGGACAGGAAATCTTTAAGATAAATGTTTTTCCAGACGAGTGTTTCTTCCATGTTTGCCCCTGTTGTTTTCCTCAAGGATAGAAAGTGCTGATGAGAAGAGTTTGAGGTGCTGTGTGTACTAGCAGGAACATTCAAGTTCTGCTTTTGACCTGAGCACTGCAAGAAAAACACCCAAATCCTCAAAGACAGGCATTATTTGTGCATTGCACATGCCTTAGAGACAGTTTTCATAGCTTTCCTGATTTTACTGCGCATGTTTTTTATCCTTTACCCCATTTCTTTTTCTCTGATCCTTTATACACCTATTTTGATAGTCTCTCAAAAGTTATTAAGAAGAAACCAAGTTTGAGGTTCCCTCCATATCATACACCTTTTGAGCTCAGAAATAATCAGGGATTTTACACCATGTTACACACCCAATGCCAACATCTGTAACCACTGAGTCCCTCTTCTTGTCACCCAGCCTCCACATGTTGGCAACACTTCTACCCAAAAGACAAATGGCAAAGTCAACTCCAAAACCTGAGTATCTCCTTGTGTATCCCTAGCATTAGGCCAAAGGGCAATTATTGCAATATCTCCCACATTTAACACTTACATACATTTTCAAGTAAGAAATTGCCAGTCATCTTCACTCTTACAGAACTCCGGGTTCCATTGGAATCCACTCTTCATTGAAAGCACTTGATGGATTGGTTATTGTGCATGTGAAAAACATAAAACTTCTCTGAAATATATCTCAGCTAAAGCACAATCCCTCCCACCAAAGCCAAACACTTTGTTCTTTGTGTGTTCTGAAAAGTCTTCTCAGCACTGCCAAATGTGAACTCTCCTTGTATCAGAAATTCCTAGAATGCTGCCAGTTGGAGACAAGGAGGAATATGCCTTTTTGTTGCTCACTCTGCATATATTTCTGATACCATTGAAGGCTTATGAGCAAATCTTGTTTAATGTTATCATGCAAACAAAACAGACCCTTGAAATTCTTCTGACAGAATTATGGAAAATACAAGCAAATGCAACTCAGTTTACAATTAAAGTGTTTAAGCAATCAGAACGACAGAATCTAGATCTAGTACTTGAAATAAACATTAACAAAGAAATGCACTTAGTCTCATAAAAAAATGTTTGCTTTAATTGTGCCATACTATTTGTACCACTAATATTTATATATTATAATTAAAATGTAGTGCTTGGGATAAACTAGGAGGTTTGAATTGATTTGATTATTCCTTATACCACCTCACATATTTTGTTACTTAACTGGCTAAGACTTACTTCCTTATGTAGTGTCTAGCTAAAAACCTGGGCATTCCCTCTAGAAGAGAAATGTTATAATTTTTGTTTGCTGTTGTCAGGTATACTACATGGTATTCCCATGGGTGCTCATGTTTCCTATATGATATGACTATTTTTATGCCATTAATTAAC
>VRYO01000406.1:705932-727548 GCA_009812075.1 Sialia sialis
CACAGGACCCATTTTGATAGAACAGAGCAGATTTCAGTCTGGTTTAAGCCATACTTCCCAGGTTTACTTGTCTCAATAAAACCACAAGTTCTAGTACTGTCTCTGTTCTCCTTCTTTCAAGGGAGATGATGTTTCCCTACTGTTTAAAATTCTTCATCCAGCTACCCTTTCATTACTACTTTTGGACTATGTTCTGTAATTAGGCTAGGTGCTTGTTTATTCAAAACACCCACCATCTCTCTAAGCCTCCCTTTGTAACAAGCTGCCAGCTTGTCTCTCTGTTCAGCTGATTCCCTTTATCTGGCCTACCCGCCATCTGAATATATTTAGTCTCACCCAAGTAGTTTTGATTATCAAGATTTTACTATGGTCTAATTAGTGACATTTTTATTACTAATTTGTCACTCAGACACTTTCAGTCACATTAAAAATTCCTGCCAGCTTCTCTGAAATTGCTGTGTGCCTGCAGTCTTTTTCTTTTCACACAAGATCAGCTAAGCATTTTTATTTTGCTGGATCTTTGGAGGACTTTTAAAGAAACACTTAGGAAAATAATTTTAGGTCGAAGGAGACTTTTGAGCACTAGAAAGAGATGCACAGCCCAAGGAAGTAGGTATGAGATATTCCACCTCTCAGATAAAGGTTTTGAGCATCACAAAGAATTGACACTTTTAGGTCCTTCTCATTTTATTTCTAAAGGTTTGGAAGTGGTTGAATCATGACAGGTTGTGTGTGAGGAAGTGGCACTCTTATCAGTCAGAAGCAACTCTGTGGTAGTTCCTAAGAGTTTTCCACATATGTGGCTGGCTATGCCATGTGAGTCCCTGAGGAGCTGCAACAGTATGCCAAAACAAGCCGGACAGTTGAGGCTGGACTTGGTGAAAGGCTGCCAAACTATCTGAAACTCAGCCTTACACATCAATAGAGATAACAGAACAAAACACTGCATTTTGTATCTCTATCTTGAGCTCTCCATAGTGTGTCTGTCCTTTCAAATGAATGGAAGATAAGGTTTACACCCATGCATTCTACAACCCATTGCTCAGGCTGACAAAATTCAGGCCTTATCACTGCATCTGCCTTCATCAAGTTCTGTTTTCAACCACTAGATTTAAATTCAAGGTGTAAGCCCCCCAGAACAGCACACACTGGTGAAAGGAGGCAATTTCTGGTGACATGATAAAGCTATAAATGGTATTTCAAATTACTAACTCAATATTACACTTGTTTTAAACAAAATCTGTCCTGGAATTTAGAATGCAGCCACACATTGCTTGCAAGGATTAATAAACAATGGCAATATGCATCTTATAAAACAAACTGCTTGTGCCTTTAACTGTTAATTACACAGCTAGATCCTGTTATAAATAGTTCTGAAGCAATCCATTAACCAGATGGCTTTTAGCAAATCAGAATTTATTACCCTTTTATGAGCTACTTATAAAAATGTAACTTTCAGATAAAGAATGGGAAACAGCTGAAGCAGTTGACCATATCTGTTTTCCATTATAGCATCTGTGAAGGTAGGGCGAGGGAGGGAAGAAATAAAGTGTCTTATTAATACTGTATAGAGAACTCATCCTATTGGAAACTTCTCCCTTCTCCTAAGAAAGGATAACTCACAAAGACTTCACTGCACTGGAGAGGGATGAGGTCTATCAGCAAGGGCAGTGAAGGCAGCTGAAATATTCACTTCTTTCTGAAACTGTGAATGAAGTCAAGGAAACAACTACTTTTGACATGAGAAGAATAGGACTTCTGTCTCAAGGGCCTATGGCTGCACATAAAAGCAAATGCTGTAAAATATCTGAATAAATAGCTTGCTATCAAACATTAATTTATTAATTACTTCCTGAAGAATCTACTGAAAAGAATTAAAATTCTCAGTGACACAAATGTAATTTATTTTCAGCCCAAGCTATCGGTATTTGTTTAAATTTCTAAAGTTTTTACATTAGAGATTTTGACAAGGTTGCAGCCTGTACAGTCAGATGCTATCCATGGCACAGGAGCATAGGAGAGGGTTAACTTTAATGTGTCAATAAAATCCATTTCACAAGACTTATGGCCTAAATAATATCAGTGGGCAATGAACTGGAATTCACACTCATTTGGAACTTTAATAGATTAAACTCCAACAGAAAGTTGGCAGATAAAAAAGTTCAGATTGAAAAATGTCTCCTAACATTCAGGATTCATTATACTGCATTCCTCCAAAGAATTCTTATCCAAGGGAAGTGTTATTTAGGAAGGTGTTGCTGTTTGGGGTTTGTCTGGATGAACGTTTTTGTGAAAACCTGAGATTCTACCATCATGCAAATTCGTGATTTATGCTCCTACACAAGCTGTCATTCAGAATGGTATGCCAGCTCATCTTCCACAGCCCACCATACTTTAAGGAGATAGACACAAAGCCAACATTTAATGATAACCAATGCTTACAAGACTTGCAGTCTTTTGCCAACAAAAGCTCAAAGAAGATTTATCCACCTCTATTTTCTAAACATAAATAACTCATACAAAAAAAGAAGACTACCACATAGCTATACACAATCTTCACAACTGATGAGGGCTTTTGGCCTCTTGCCTTATCCCACTCAAACACTCTACATAAGTCTTGAAACCATAAACTTTGATAATCGTCACTACTTGAACAAATCTCAACAACCACCATGCAAAAAAAGAAGGCTCATGATATATGGATACTCATGACAGGATCTTTTCCCAACTTTCATTTGTAAATCAGGAAAAGAAATTGTGGGGACGTCAATTAGATAAAAAAAGGTACTTTTTCACATTATTTGAGTAGGATTTTTCAAAGAATTAAAGGCGATGGAACCTGCCAATTTTAAATGCCATAACTTCTCCAGGCTACTTTGAAAAAGTTTCCTTGTGCTTATTTATGCTTGGGCATATTGCAACTTCAACATTTCTCTTGGAATGCCCAAATGTATATTCTCTATGAAAATACAGCATGTCAAACTTCACATTCAGCTTCTCCCTCAGCTGCTTCTAGCATGGATTCAGAATGTCTTTTCTAAACAAAATCATCCTGTGATACAGCATTACCAACAGATGGAAACAACATCCTGAACAAATATTGCTTTAATACAAGTAAATGAATAGTTGGTTTTCAGTCGCTAGTGGACATGGGGACAATTTATTTATTTTAGCACTTTATTTCAAATGCTCAGTGAACAGGAAGATACCCAAGAAACACATCATCACAGTATGAGTTGCTCAGAACATGTATGTTTCAGACCTTATTGTGGTGCCAGATGCTCCTTTCCACTGCTTCTGTCAGTATCTGGAAACATTTGGCATTTCAGAAATAATACAGGCAGAGTGTGTACTCGCAGTACGATTTGAAACACAATTATGATTCTGGTAATGAATCCCAAACAGAAAATGAGATATGACACGAGAACCAGAAACACCTCTAGACTTAGAAAAATCTCTGAAGTGACCTATAGAAACATGCAGCTAAGCAATCACTCCTCCATGTTCAGAGAAGTGTTCTTCCACAGAGAAGACAGGATTCAGTGCTCTCATGCAAATCTGTGTCTCATTTTCACATCCTACTTTTTCTAGATTCCCCAGGGCAAGACCAGTAGCTCTTAACTGACTGTAGAAAAACAACTACTGTAGTCCCAAGGGAGCAGACTTAAATGACTTTTGACCTCTTCACATGGAATGGTTTCCTAAACCAAACTTCAAAATTCTTCAGTCTATATCAGAGTGGTTTTGGCTCAAATGAGAGCCTTATTTCTTACCACTCTCTAATCCTAAAGGCTTCAGCATGAAATTATCAAATCCACTTATATCCAGTATCTACTAGGGTTTAAAACCGACTTCTACCTCCTATCTGAATGTCTACAGTGGATTTGACCGCTCAGTAAGAAAAATACAACACCCGCAAAAAATCCACTTTTCCAAGCTTAACAACTGTGTCCATGAATGAAGGAAAAGACATCATTAGGTCCCTCTTCAGACCACTAAATTAATTTATGTGAAACAGTGATAGTCTTCGTTTATAATAGAATGCCAGGAAAAGTACCACAAAAAAACTAGGAATAAGAGGGTTAATAGGCTTTAAACACCCCTAAACCATTCTAAGTAAAATCATTCATAGTTTCTTTTCAGCAGTTTATTCAGTTTGTAGGCATTGATTGTGCCATTCTTCTGGACCTGGGAAGGAGCTGGATACTTCTTTACTGCAAACATAACATATAAAATGCAAATTTTTTGCCCTGAAGTGTCTTCAAGATCCTTCTCCCCAACCTTTTATGGCTAGTAATATGGATTACCAACTACAGCATCCTGCACAACCTTCATAAAGGAGTGGCCTAGACAGTTTGATGCTACTGCACCAGCAAGGACAAATGTTCAGTGTGCAGTTATTCATACTATTATAAGCAGTACCAGTGGGATTAAGATAGCACACTCACAAAAGAAAAAAGGCCACACACACAAAAAAATGCCAAACAAAAAACCCCAAAGCTGCCATAACCCCCCACAACCCTGCTAAGACTTGCAGCAGACTTCAACACATTTTTCACACCTCTAAAAAATATCTAAATGAGCACAGCAGCAGCATGCCCTTGCAATAGAAAGGAAAACTGTTTTAGTAAAGATTTGTTATGCTAATAACACTAGAGCCTCCCTATTGTCCCACACATTTTTAAAAAGGACACTGCATATGTATATTCAAATTGCCAGAGATGAACAGTGGGTCACAAACAAAACTTAAGTGTTTAACTGTGTCAGCCAAATTGATAGTGCATTTATTACTTCTACCCTTTCTTATGCATTTTGGCATAGTCAGTTCTGCTGCCAAAGCATTTCTAGAAGGTGAGTATAGAGAATGTGAAGCACTATAATCACAGAATGAAATATGAGTGATGCATTAACACTCACACAAATCAATAGATCTAAAGAAAAAGCAATAAAATTAAATGCATGATTTAGAAGTGATTTTAAACACTAAACTGATCCTAAATTCACCAAGGAAAGCAGACTTCACAAATCACTGCTAAGAGCATTAGCAATCTCCCTCCCAGACAAAAGGGGAGCTCTGGATGCCTTGTTAATATGTATCTGGGTTTTACAAAGTCCTGATGAGAATGTTGCTCTCTGACAAAGGTGCATAGGCCTACAGAAAAAGAGGTGATCAAGGAAAATGACAACACAGCATGTTCAGAATTAGATTATAGCTTTGCAGTCTTCAGAGCCTTACCCTTATTGTCCCTCTCCTGTTGCTAAATAGAGAAAGAAAGTTTGACATGGTTATTCAATGTTTTCATTGATGGCATGGATGAGGATATTGAGTCCTTCATTAGTAAATTTGCAGGCAACACTAAGCTGGGAGCGTGTGCTGATTTGTTGGAAGGCAGGAGGGCTCTGCAGAGAGACTTGGAACAGTTGGATGGATGAGCAGAGTTAAATAGGATGAAGTTTAATAAGTCCAAGTGCTGAGGCCTGCATTTTGGCCACAATAACCCCCTGCAACATTACAGGCTGAGGACGATGTGGCTGGACAGTGCCCAGGCAGAAGGGGACCTGAGGGTACTGGTCCACAGCTGGCTGAACATGAGCCAGCAGTGTGCCCTGGTGGCCAAGAAGGCATCCTGTCCTGTATCAGGAATAGTGTGGCCAGCAGGAGCAGGGAGGTCATTCTTCCCCTGTACTCAGCACTGGTGAGGTGCCACACCTTGAGTATTGGTACAGTTCTGGCCCCTCAGTTTAAGAAGGACATTGAGGTGCTTGAGTGCATCCAGAGAAGGGCAACAAGGCTGGTGAGGGGCTTGGAACACAAGCCCTGTGAGGAACAGCTGAGGGAGCTGGGGTTGTTTAGCCTGGAGAAAAGGAGACTCAGAGGTGACCTTACCACTCTCTACAACTCCCTGAAAGGTGTTTGTAGTCAGGTAGGGTTTGGTCTCTTTCTTCAGGCAGCGACTGACAGAACAGAGGATACAGTCTCAAGCTGTGATGAGGGAGATATAGGTTGGACATTAGGAAAAAGTTTTTTACAGAAAGGGTGATAAAGTATTGGAATGGTTTGCCCCTGGAGGTGTTGGTGTCACCATCCCTGGATGTATTTAGAAAAAGACTGGATGTGGCACTCAGTGCCATGGTCTAGTTGAGGTGTTAGAGCATGGGTTGGACTCTATGATCTTGAAGGTCTCTTCCAACCTGGTGGTTCTGTGATTCTGTGATGGGAAAGACTTGAGAGTAAAATATAACACTGAGATTAAAAAGAGCAGACAAACTATAGACTCCCACATAATTTACTTGCCTCTTTTTTTTTTTGCAGTTCATTGGCCAAGGAAACAGAAGAGAAAATAACCTGACATCTGGGCTCCTATTCAGGCCTCCACACTCCTCAGTTATAGATACCTAGCAGATATATCTAAATTTCTAAAATCTCAGGTCCTTGTCCATTGACTGAGGAAAATATTGGCATCAACCTAAGAAACTAATAAACTTCAGCTAAATATCCCAAGTTAAGAGCGATGTAACTGGAGGACCCAGTGCACTACTGCTTAAGCAACTTGAAACCTTGTCAGTGTGACATTTAGTGGACATTTACTATGCCTCATGCACCCTCTTACGCTTTCTCATCTCCTTCAGGAAGCAAAGGGAAAGACAGATTCACAAAAATGAATTTAAAAAAAAAAAAAGAGAAACGGTGACTTTTGCCAAACAGTTGATAAGATCACAATTTTTAATATTATAACACCACCATGGACAATGTATAGACAAATTGGAAGAACCAGTCTACTTCCTTAATATGTTAATATTCTCAGGAATTAAAATTAGCTACAATCCTTCTTCTTCTGACCTTTTTTCCCCTACAAATGAAGGATTATACAGTAATTCTCTATGTACCCGGGCACATTGCTCCCCTTTCTCTCTCTGTCCATGTCTTTTCTCACTTTCTGTTCCCACCACAACTTCTAAAACAGTTATTCAACTTTGTAAAACAAATCAAAAAGCTGAATTTCTGAACAAGTATGGAAGTGAACCAAAACAGACAGTTCTGTGAGATATTCAGAGGGTTCAACCTACTCTAAGTTCTTTGTAAGACTACTACTGCCAACAGAAGCTTCTTCTGATGGTTTAAAGCCTTTCCTGCAATGTAAATACACCTTTTGATATCTTAGGACAGCCTCACATATATTTGCCAAAATGATTACACAGCTCAGTTAAACAGAGTTGACACATGGTCTGTATCACACTAAGGGCAATTCATTTGACAATGACCAAATGTTGTGACTTCTTGAGCACATTTTGCAGGTATTAATCACTTTCTCTAGAAATCTCATCAGCAATCATGTTCCCGATCTGCAATTACTGCATATCTTTTTAACAATAAAAAGATTTAAGTCAGAATGACCAGAGAAGTTCCTTCAAATGCAGCATCCATCACAGAGGACATGATTTTTCACATTTACTTAAAACTGGGATAGGAAGAAAATAACTACAAAAGTTAGAGAGAAATAATTGCCACACTACTTTTGTGATACAGGCTTATCTGCAAAATTATTCTGACTGCTAAAATTCTTCAAGTTTGAAATTTTATAGAGAATGAGAAACTATCCTGCACTGCTTATAAACCATACAACTGCTTTGTAAAGGTTTATTCATAGTCAAGCTCTGTGCAAGGAATAAGGGACTTAATATTTATCCTCCTAGGAACAGAAGGTATAATTCTCATTCCCTTTATCTTGGATTAGCTGTCAAGACAGTAAGTGGACTGTTCAAACATTCACTGTTTTCAGTGGTTTTAAATCATGATGAAACATAGCCAAGTTGTTAAGATGTGCTGCATGACTGCATGTCTCAGCTGCTCAGTGCTCAGCTTCTCTCCCAGTTCTGGATGGGTAAAAGGGAAGGTTAGGAAACCAGAGTCCATTTAAGATGGCAATTTAGGCATTCCAAACTAAGATGTAATCAAAGTATTGTACTTCTTTACTATGACTTGGGCCAGAGACTGCACTTACATTGCTTTTGCCTTGTACCTCAAAGGACTTCAAAATCCAATGGACCCACCTTAATCCTGTATGAAAACATGAGCTGTGTTGTTTTGTTAAATCATGTATTTTCACAGGCTAAATAACTTATTCATAATTCTTTGTAAAAATCTGAAGTTTATTAGTAATGTGCAGAATTAGCATATCTCCAAGTTAATTTGAAGTCATTGTGACAGCATGTTATGAATTTGTTTTCTTAGGACACTTATGTTGCCAAATAGGTCAGTCTAAATGCATTCTGAGCCTTTCCAATTCTTGCACTTAAAATGTTTGCGGCCTCTTCAAAGACTTGCAGTGTCAAATTAGCCCCTCTTTCTCTTTTCCCCCTCAAAAGAAACACATTTCAAGTGCTGTTCTGTTATTATCCCGTTTAACCTGATAATCATTTACTCACAGCTTATTATGTCTCACAAACACAAAGCTAATAATATGGACAACTATGGCCTACTGGAAGCTAGGGCCTAAAGGTAAGGGATTGTTGTAGGTAACATCAATAAACTTGAAAGACAAGTGCATGTTCAGACAAGGAAAAGCTTAGCTGGTTAATGACTTACCTTGCCAGAAACAGAGCTCCCAATGAGCCAGACCTTGAGCTCTGAACATAAGCAGCAAGGGTTTGAAGGAGCTGGGCTTTTCAAAAGAAAATCCAACAGAATGATACTCTTACTCTAAAGTACCAAATTATTTCAGTGCTAATGAAGCTGACATTGAACTGATTCTTGTGGTTACACCTTATCCAGGACATCCAACACTAAACTTTATTTCAGTGAAAGTAGAGGGAGGCCCTCTCATTAAAGAAATAACTTTATGGGGGTCTGAATCAAATTAATTCAAAGTAACTGAGGGAATATTGATATCAATAGCTTTCACATCAGGCTGTGCTAGTCATAAAGCTTCCAACAATAGATGATAATAAAAAACCCCTAAAAATTATAAGTCGTCCCCGCTATTTCTGAGGTCAGTGGAATTTTGTCCAATGGAAAACCTATGACAGTGTTTGGATTCTGTTCCAATGTGATTCACTGTTGATGAAACAAAAGACAGGCTGATATACATCACCACTGTCTCCTCAGAGTATTAACGAATTGTTAAATTGCAAAGAAAAAATTGTTAATAGTCACAGTAATTGTTCCACTTCTATGTGCTACATTTTTGGCTAACATCTAACCAATTACGCATTAAGAAAATAATTCCACTGTGCTGTTTTCTAAATATAAATGCACAGACTATTTTAGTAACACATTTATTTAATGCTGAAATTTAACAAAACAGCCTACTGTATGAGAGAAAAGATACAAGTAGAGCAGAAAAGTTAGCTATTTTCTGACTTACATGAATTTACAGTTCAATTTTAATACTTGATAATATGGGTGAGCACAAGACAGAATGTAAACCTTTCATATGACAAAACCAGCAATCCAACATCCATATTCTTAAACTACTGCTGTCCCTTCAGGCACTGAACACACTGAAGGATGCACATTCCATCAGTCAAGTAGCTAATAAATCCTAGCATAGTCTCAACATATTAAAGAAGAGTTAAACAGCTCACTGGCTGAGTTACTCATAACTGAAATCATGGTAATAAAGTAATAAAAACATTTAAAATTCAAAATCTGGAAATACAACAAGACTCACGCAAACTAAAAGGACAAAATCCACTTTTAAAAAGCAATCACCATTTGAAATCACCACTGGATCAAGGTGAGCCACTTGCATCACTGTGGGTTTAATGGGACTTTTTTTTCCTTTTCTTTGTCTTTTTTTTTTTTTAATTTCCTTATTATTAAAAAAAAAGGTTTGTCTGCCCTTAGGCAACCCTGGAGTAAGAGAAAAAGGAAGACTATGATACAGTGGTTTGATCCAAAGGCCATCACAGCCAGTGAGAAGACCCTGACACTGGCAACCCTAGATAACATCCTTATTTTACAAGACCTTACACTTCACCCTAGTAATGGATTCATGATAAGCTCTAGCTATGAAAATAATACTTTTGTCCTGTAGTAACTCCCAGAGAAACAATGGTTTTAAATGCTTTTCACTGTGTAGCTTGAGGCAATGAAAATCTAAGAGTTCCTTTTATGGGATTAAAAGGCTGCTCTTTTCTGTCTTATGGTAACCTCATGCCTTCACCTCTGCTCCTCGAGCTCATTCCCAGGACCACTGCTTTTCTTGAATCACTAATGAAATGAGCCATGAATTATCCTTTTTGTCTACTCTCTTATGCTTCTCTTTCTGCTTGGGGTGCTCCGAAGCACTCTCCGGACAATATTTTCCAAAGCTCCTTCTTTCAACAGTCCTCTGGGAAACATCATGGTAACCAGATATATAGCATGATGCTATCAAAGCCTTCTATACAGCAAATCCTGTGACAATAGAACTTCCCTAATGGGATTTGCATCCTGGCTTCATAGAAAAAGCACTGTAATAACCTCCCATTTTTTCCTTGTGCTGTAATCATCTGTTATGCTTCTCACTAGTACTTCAAAGTAATCCTCTATTGTTCTGTTACTCTGAACTTCAGCCTAGCAGGATTTAGCTTTTCAAAGCATCACAGAGGGGAATCTTAATTACTCTTTTTTTCCCCATTTTTCAAACAAAATCTCAAATCCATAAAAGAAACAAAAAAATATTTTAGATCTCAGAATTTCCTGCTGTTGGATTTGCAGAGAACTAAAATCAATAATAAAATATATTCAGCCTACTGTCTCAGAATTTATCTTGAAACCTCATTGTGTCACAGCATCTACTATGGTGAGGGAACTTGAACCACGCAAAAAGGCCTAGAAGATCACCTCTGTCCTCAGCTTTGTCAATAACTATGTAAAAATTCACAAAAATCACCAAGACCTACCTTTTAAATTGTCCACACACGTAGGCCAGGTCTCTCAAGAGCCCAAATTCCCAACCAGAAAGACACTAATAACATATATGTCACAAATAAAATAATTTTATCATATTTCTGGATCTTTAAGCTTGATTTTCTAAAGATAAATTTAAGCTTCCGGTTCACTACTGAGAATCTGGTTGATATCAAGCTTAGAAGCAAAGCTCAAAAAGCTCTCTTCCCAAAATCTCTTCTTCTAGTGCAAACTACTGCATGTCCTAAAATCCAGATCCTACTTTGCATCTTGAGTCTTGTGTACAGTTCTCTCTTGTCTCATTTCAAAAAATATATTGTGATGCTGCAGCAGGTCCAGAGAAGGGCTACAAGACTGGTGAAGGGTCTGGAACACAAGCCCTATGAGGAACAGCTAAGGGACCTGGGGTTGTTTAGCCTGGAGAAAAGGAGGCTCAATTGAGAGACTTTATCACTCTCTACAACTGCTTGGAAGCAGGTTGTAGACAGGTGGAAGTCAGCCTCTTCTCTCAGGTAACAATTCACAAGATAAGAGGATGTAACCTCAAACTTCACCAGGGAAGGTTTAGGCTGGACATCAGAAGGAATTTCTTCCCAGAAAGGGTTGTGAAATACTGGAATGGGCTTCCCAGGGAAATGGTAAAGTCCCAGTCCCCTGAGATGTTCAAGAAATGACTGGATGTGGCATGTAGTGCTATGTGCCAGGTGGTGATCAATCAAAGGTTAGACTCAATGATCTTGGAGGTCTTTTCCAAATGATTCATCTGGAAATGGTCCATTTCTAAGCTTAAAGCATGGTGCTAGCTAGGCCTAGAGAGGGCCAGATTTTCTTGTTCCTAAAGTATATCACAGATTCCCTACCCTTTAGAACACTTGAAATAACTTCTCTCAGACTCCTGTAGTTGAAGGACCCAACTTGCATGCAATCCAACAACAGCACATCATCACAACAAAATGTTGTTTAAATTAAGTGTAACAGAACATGAAATTTAAGTTAATAAATACAAAATAGAAATTATATTCCTGTTTTGATTCAAATGTGTAAAAATAAACTTCATATTGACATTTTAGGAGTCTAATAGAACAGAGTCCCTCTGTTCTCACTGGAGAACAGAGTAGTTTAGCTGAGGCCAGCAGTGAGAGTTACTGCTAGTCTGCATGCCTGCTGGAAATTGCAATAAAGCATATATGTCCATGTGACGTCCCAATCACCATTTTTGTGAACATTTTCCTATTTATTAATAGTAGCTGCTCTGAATTCCCTCAAGTTTTATGCCAACTGCCAATTCTGGGTCCAGTACAAATCTGAGATATATAACAAGCAAGTTCAGCTAGAAATGAAAATAAAAAGTAAGAAAAAAAAGCTCATCATAAGCCAACAAGGCAAGCTCATTGATGATGGTAAAAGGGCAAGTGAATGGCTGCACATACTAATAATTCTGGATGTGTAGGTGAGTTCAACCCCTAAAGGAAAAGGTATCAATCATAGAGAAGAAAAAAATAGCACCAGGGAAAGTCAGGTTATTTCCCCTCCTCTCATTAAACTATAATAATCTTTCTTCTGCTCTGAAACATTAAAACTGTTCCAACTGATGTTATCTTCTCCTCTGCACATCTGAACTGATACTTGAATTTTGTATTGCTGAAGACATGGAAAATCTCAATCGCCAATTACATTGCAGTCACCTCTAGGTGCTAACCAACCATTCATTATCAGCATTTTCACCAAAGAGTAGGCTGGCCTTGAGAGGAAAGTTGCCTGATGTTCAAGATGAGATTCATAATGGAACAACTGCTTTGATTGTTACAAATGGTATTGATAGAGATGGAAAATTGCAAAAAACTCAGTTTAGGGAAAAGCCATCACAATATAAATAGTCTAAAAAAATACTGTTTACATGAAGACAATTTAACAGTTTGGATTTTACATACTACACAGCTACTGTAGAAGAATGATTTCTGTTACCTCAGTATATAGACCCTCCACACAATATAGAGCTGAAGTCTCCAGGGTAAGCAACATTCCTCTTTCTGGAGCTACTCCATTTCCATGATTCACAAGGTGTCATAAAATGCCCATATTCTATGCACATGAAGTGGCTGGTCATGTTGTCTGTAGAGCAGCATAAGACAGAGCTAGACACCAAGTTCCTTCACTGGAAAGAATGGTCCATGGAAGAGACTATTTAGGGATGTGCACATGAAGGACAGACATTTTTGCAGCCTGCTTTCATAGATGTCTCCTTTTTTATCGACTGGTCCAACATTAAATACACCTCCCACAAGTCAGGATTCAGTCAGCCTGCTCCAAATGGATGTTGGTAGCTTATTCTTAAAAAAATAGCCAAGAACATTTTGTAGTATGAATGGCTAATATTTAAAGTTGTTCAATCAATGAGTTTTGTTTGATTAAAAGTTGTCATAGAAAGTGTTTATTTGTGCAAAGAAATCACAATCCTTTTGAGGAAGGCACAGTGGCCAATGTATCACAGCCATTGTGAGAACTGAAAAATACCCAAGAACACATTTTCCCACTATAAAGTACAACGTCATCAGATTGCTGTAGAACATTGTCCTTTCACTCTGACTTTTTAAATAATAATCTTACTTTCCAGAGCATAACTCCTTATTCTTTATAGCTGCCATTGTCAACATTTAAGAGCGGAAAGTACTCTGCAATGTACAGCCATTTAACATCCTATCATAAAACAGGGACATAAGAAAATTCTGGATCATATGAGTAGCTCGTAGGGGTAATGTTTTCAAAATTAAGAAACAATTTTCAGATCCTGAACTTAAGGCAATTTTCACTGAGGTGATTTCTCAGCCCTGCAATACTTCTGCCTCTTCCCGGGGGAAATATCAAAAAATCAGAGCACTTGCAATCACTAGACATAGCTGAAACTCTTGGCATAAGTCATTGCATTTCTGATTAAAGAGATTTTAAAAAGCAGAATCAAAGTCTCAGGAACTTTCATTTACTCCCCAGAAAGCCCATTCTGTTTTCAGCCACTAAAACCTGGACTTCTGTACTTTTCAAACTTAACATAAAGACAGCTTCAGACTTTCAACTCACAGTCAATTCTGTGAAAGATATATTTACATTTGAAATCACTTGAGAAGTAGCCCGAGAGACTAATTCAAACTGGATTTTTTCACAACTTTTTTTTTTTTTTTTTTTGTTAAAAGGATTGAAACCAGGAGCTAGAAACTTTGCATAAGCAAAAATTTAGGATGCATTACAGAGTTCTTAAGGTAAAGCCTACTGAATCCAGTCTTCCTTATAGAAAACTTATAGAAAACTTTACAGACAGTAAAATGTGCAGCTCAGAAAAGCAGGGCCCTGACTCTTCGACATGAACTCCTATTCCCCTTCACTGACCTATTCTTTTAAATTTCTTTTGTCATTTGTATTTTTCCTCTTCTCACTATATGCAACTCAAGAAATCCTTCAGGAGACAACCAGTGTTTTCTGCCATATTTGTCCTCATCCTGCTTTTGCAAACTATCCTTTCTTCAGCATTTCATCCATCTTGCTTTTAGAACAGCACTAATATCATATGACTATACCAAACACCAAACAAGTGAACATATTCTAGACTGATTAGTTACAATAATAATATATAATAGATTAAAATGATATAGTAATTAGCCTGTGCTGCTATTGTCACTTATCCAGCTTGTATGGCAAGAATGGTAAAAGATGTCTCTTGGAAGTGATGAAATCTGATTTCAGTGTCCTTCACAAAGCACAAGGAAGGAAGTTCATGCAAATTTGTACTCACTGAAATAGTTCTTTTGAAAGTATGTCAGTAAAAATAGATTTCATAAATGTGCATAATAAGACAAAGGTTAATTATCTGCAACCACTTTTTCTTGAGGTCAAGAAGAGTTACACCTGGGATGATATTAGCCTAGTATAGCCACTTATTGATGTGATATTTTTTTAAACTTAGGACATTTCACATCACACCACTTTTTACTTGGCACTAAACTGACAGGGCTAATGAAAGAAGTTATTTTGATAGGACCCAAACTACTTGAAAATAACACATCTCAGCATTCTGTACTGAGTATAAAAACCCTAGATTCCTGTAACCCCAAGAGAAGTGATACACTATCTTATTTTCCCTTTGTATTTTTCTCTCCCTTTCCCCCTGTGTTTGTGTAGCTTGCAATATTCTGTGGATTAACAGCCTCACTATTTCCTTCTCAATTTTCCTTTATGCTATCTCAAGCATATACAGCTGGTCATCAAGCACTGTTTTTATGGATAACTCTTTCAGAACTTCTTTCAGTTCACATACCAAACCCCCCAGGTTCTCCTAGTCCTGCTACAGTCCCTGTGCTCCTCCAGAAGCAGAATCCAGAAAACTGCTGACACCTAAAGTAGTCCACTAGCAATGTAAGCCAGGCATTACCAAAACCTTGTCCTGGATTCACTAAGGTTTGCTGATGCTGAGATGCTTTGAAGAAAATCATTTCAGGTTTACCATGTAACCACCTCCATCTGTCATTTTATTTACACTGAAAATACCCACCTATTTCTTAAAGTAATCTATCAGCAAAAGTCTTAGTAGCTTAATTAGGACTTCTGCTCCTCCCACAAACTCTTTGGAAAACTATTTACAGCACCAGTGATTACTTTCAACACAGTCATGCTCAGAGAAGAGGAGTCCATAGAGGTAGCTTCGAATAAGACAATCTTTGGCCTACTTGATTTTATTCAGCTTCTTATTTCAATCCTTTACAGAAGTGCTACAGTTTAAAGGCTCATTAGCGTAACAGTATGAAGCACTCTATGCTCCAAGGTTTGCTCAAAAGAGGAAGATCTAAAATTCCAAAAGAAAGACACAAAAAAAGTCTGATAACAAAATACAGCACAAAAGCAACATAGTAGGTACTACAGGACACTAAATATCACTATTAAGAAATTGTGAATGTCTGGTTTACCGTCTCTTCTTTTAACCTCAACCCTGAAAGCAGGAAAGGCGGGACAAAGAAATAAGATAAATGTGTCACCTTGTTTTCTTCTCTATTTAATACAAAGCAGGTGTTTCAGTGTATCATTTTAAATGAAAAAAATAGGTAGATCCACATTTATAGAGTAACTGGACAGCATTCCACTGAGCACTTGTTACTTTCTTGCTGATTATGCAAGTGAAAGTGAGTTGGTTTGGGGTACAGCACTTGTTCAGCTGCTTTGAATCATCTTGTACAAATCTCTTCCTTTTTTTATCACTCCTCTGGCGATATGAATACCTAATTTGGGTTTACTGGAATTATGTGCTATGAATATATCCTGCTCACTTCATCCCTTATTTCAATTCCTTTTAACTGTACAGCTACCCCCTGCCAGTCCTTATGCCTGTGGTGCAACCAAATAGCTCTATCTGCTCCAGTCAGTTAAGAAGAATCTCTCTGCAAGGTTCCAATTCTAGGAATAAGTTTGAGATAGTTCCTATGGCTTTTCAGAAAGCTTCTGAAGGACGACGTTCCTGCACAGAGGAATTAATAGCTCCAAGCTTGTAAAGATTTACGTATCTCCACAAAATGTCAGTAAATCTGAAGATATCATACCAGAGATGATGATTAGCACTGTGAATATTTAGCAAAGGGGTAGTGAAATCTGATTTGCATATTTCTGACAAGCATGCAAATTCCCCACTGCTTTCACAACTTAATACCTACACGGTTCATTATATTTTGATTAAATTTAACACATTTCACTGATGACCTTTAAAGAAATGCTCACTTCCAGACTCTTAAATGCACCATTGATCTGCTACACTTTGTCAGCAAAACAATGATCATTCCTAAAAAGCCTCTGAAATGCTAGTCTTACACAGATCAGTGCACAAAGTTCTCACTGACGTGTGCAATGCAGGGATGCAGAATTTGCATAATCAGCTCATTTGCTGCATTCAGCAACAAGGGACATACTCTGGCAATTCACACCCTCACCAGAAGGTTGCTCTAGTAAAGTGGAAATCTCCACACTGCAATTCAACAGACACGAAGTACATTAGCTGGGTAAGAGCTAAGAAAATAAGCAAATGAAGATGTATGTAAGTTATTATTACCTCTGCTCCACAGACAATGAAAATGACCTTTGTTGAAAGGCTGGTTCAGAATCAGAAGGCAAAACTTCAGGTTCCCTGCAAGATAAATGTTGGTTCTCATTAGCAAGAATATTGATTTTTTTGGTCCTTTTTATTTTATTTTAGCCAGACTAATTTCAGTCCAACCACATCAGAGTAATTCCACTAAATTCCTTGCTTATCAGGTTTTACCACTGTCAGATTGAGAAACTCTCAGAACTTCATAAGATACTTTTTCCTAAATGTTTTGCTAAATGTTTAATTTATAAGTGACTTTTACTTAGGAAGGCCATCTTTAACAGGACCCCACATCTATACAGCTCTCTCATTGAATCTCCCACTTGGTACTGCTGCCTGGATGCAGTAATTACTGATTTGAGCTTCACCCTAGTCTCTGCTAATGGGGAAGGCTGGAGGAGACTCCATATAAAGATGTCTCCTACCTACATCCAATATTCTACCCTCCTGGAGGATGCACAACTCTTGCTGCCACCAGTGGCGTCTGTGCCTGTATTTTGATATCATGTAGAAGCTCTAATTGTGGGAGATATCTTACAAAGAAAGAATAAAAGGCCATGACCCAGGAGCTTAAAATCAAAAGCTAGTAAAAGCAAAAGTGTACTTTAGCCTGTGTTATCTAGGTGATACTGCAGACTAAAAATCTCAGTGGATTTACCAGCCCAATTTGATTGAGCTCATAAAGTCTCCTGCCCCTGCAAAATGTGCATGGTGAAGGTCAATACTAAACCTACAGTTAGAAAAGCCTTAAAAGAAAAAAAAGAATGTATATATGACATACTTCGAATTCAAAGAGTAAATATTTAAATCGTTGATGGCTGCTTGTGGTGGGATTTGCATTATTTCACTTCCTAATTATCTTGCCAATCATATAGGAATACAAGCTTCCCCTGGAGCTTTATATCCTTAGGCAAGGAAGTTAATGAATATTATTTGGTCATGTGAAGCCACTGTAATTAAAAAAGAAAATCTCTGACACTAGAAAGTCTTTTGAGAAGATCCAGTATAGCAGGAGGCAGAAGGCTCCAGTAGAAGCCTGTGGCCTAAACCATACCATGTTATCAAGGAAAATAAAGCCGGTCAATGTGCTGAAGTTGAAAGAACATCAAGGGAGGGAAGCTGGGAGAGGCAGTCTTTAAAATAATTAATTAAATGTGTGATTAGGAGAATGAAGGTTAGCACACTGGGTTACCGCTATTCTGCATCTTCTGCACCTTTCCCTTTGAGTGATTTAGGGTTTCCCTCCCCACTGACCCATTCAATGCCTCCGTTTCCTAAAACAAAAGCAACAGTATTGTCCTCCTTCATAAGTATCAAGAGAAACATAAACTAAGACCTAGATGATTTTTACTCCAGTAAAAAGTCTACATTATTTTCATAGCTATCTTCTGCTTCATTCTTTCAAATACCTTCCCTCAAGTCTTCTGCTTCCATCTTTTCTGACATTGTCCCCACTTTAATGTATATATAGGGGAATAAATTTTCATAAGGAATAAATGGAGAGGTGAAAAGACCAAGTAAACAAAGAAAAGTGAGAAATTTTTTTTTCTTTGTGTAGTCTGAGCAGTTTTGCCTTGTCCTTGAACTTTAGGAGAAAGGTAGAAAACAATACATTCAAACTAAGTACCAATTTCCAGCTGCCTCACAAAATGGGACCTCAGCAGCAGATCTCCTAATGATTGTTAAGTGAGAAAGCCTGCCAACTCCTTGTATTAAACAAAATCATCTAGTGATGCCCTCCATAGAAAAGAGACAGCAAATATCACAGGTTCTGTTGCTGGTACAATAATACAAGCAGACATGGGTGCTGCAAGCCTATTCCTGCTGGTGAATCACAAAAAGCATTTCTGTTCCTGTTTTAAACCCTTACGCCATTTTAGCATATGGTAACAGCCATAGATTTCAGCTTTTTTTGCACATCAGGAGTATTCTTGTTATATATATTAGGGTACATTTTTGAAGGCAAGGCTGGGCTGTAGGCCTTCACACTGAGATTTCAGAGGCTGATTTTCAGAGATGACACTTCCAAGAGCTTCCAGTGAGGTCCGTAAGAGCTGCTGGGTCTTACACACTCCGTTGTTGCAAAGAAGCCAAGAACTGGACACCTACAGCACATCCATTAGGAGACTGGGGAGTGTGAGGGTATGTGTTTAGGGTTCTTTTGGTTTTTTAAAGTACAGTTACAGATTGAAAAGATAGAGAAATGGAAATTATTGTTTCACCTGCTTTTAGAGAAGTGAACACTCCAGTCATTTCAAACCAGTCATTTCATACAATTAAGGCATGATAAAGTGCTATGATTAATGCTATGATTAATGCTGCCAAAATGAGTCTAAATGTCAATATTTTAATGATGCCTGCTGAATTAATATAAAGCTTCACATGAGACTCTGTTCTCAGTAGATGTAAAACAGTAATAAAATTGGGCTGCAAAAATTTACAACCATTGCCCTAAAATCTATTAATAAGTTAGGACATCTGATGGCAAAGACCACGTCAACAGACAGAATATACAGTATTCATCACTCTGAGAAAAACTGATGAGAGCTTACTGTGCCACTGCTCCGAGCACTCTACTGGCCACTCATTTGAAAACAAATCTACTTCAAGGCCATTTATCTTTAAAAGCCCTTAACAAATTAGGATGCATCTATCTCCTGGACTGTCTGCCCATCTATTTTTCACAAAGGTAATTAGTACCCTGACCCAACCATTACTCTGTTTGGACTAATGGGAAAGAGGTTTCTGTAAGCAAGAAATCAGCAGCAATATCCCGATATGGATATCTCCACTGAAGAAACTTTTGTAAGCCCTTTGCAAAAGGCAGAACAAATTCCTCTCTTGCATAGTTTCTTCTATTTTTAGTATAATTTTCTCTTTCATTATGTACCTTTGCAGCTCTTGCAGCCTGAGCAGAATCAACCATCTGCAGCAAAAGCAAAAAATAATAAATTGCTCCCTACAAAATCTCCAGCTTATTCTTGATATTTACATCAACACAGAGAAATGGAGTCAAGTCCCATAGTCTAAGTCCTCCTGTAGAAGAATTAGCTACACATAAGGCCTGTGATGTACAGCCTACAGGAAAGGAGGATGACTGTAGGAAATTTTTACTTGCATTTAAGGAATCAAATTCTTCCCCTATCTTGTTTTTCTATTTGAAGCTTATAAACCTTGCAGTCTTACAGGCATAACTTACTGAGTAACTATGAACACGTGCAGAACTTTGTGAACAGGCGGTTCTCTGAAAAAATATAATTAAAAAATCTTCTAGCAGATTTGCAAAATTCCTGATCTTTGAAGAAACCTGGATCACTTTTATTCCTGTTGGAAACCTTCCCTAACTTACAAATCAATCCATCAATCAACGATACAATCAACAATGCCTACACGTTACTACACTCATGCCATCACCTCGTCCTTCCTGAAAATTTTTTTTCTTTTTCATCTTTCCAAAATTATTTAGCTGAACTTCTTTGATGAAACTTCTCATAGTTGCTTTGAAAAGGACTTTTATCAAAAGTGTTGTGAACATCCCTGATAGCCTATGCACTGCCAATGCAATGACTTTTTACCACATCGTAACTCAGAACATTTCCAATGTATTTTAGAGCACAGATTTGCTATTCTAAAAGCCTTCTTGGCTTCTCTTTGTCATATTATGTTCATCCAGCTATTTTATAAATATTTATAATCTCATTATGCATTTTTCATGATTTCCCTTTGCCATGCGCCAGTCTTCAGGCTGTATGTCTGTCACATAGCATATGTAAAACATATATATATATTTAAACACAACATTTTCTCTGGTAGCCAATAAAATAATATATGCTACTTAGCTTCCTTTCAGTGTTAGAATCATGTCACTAGGAGTTTTCCTGCATACTTTCTGTGAGGATTGTGATATTGAATTTTCTAAGGTGGGGAAAAAGCTTTCAGTGCTTGAAACAAAAGGGCCTTTGGGAAAGATCACTGCTATTCCTAGACTTTCTGGCATGATGCAAGTGGTAATACACAAGGGGGAGACATGCTGTGCTAAGATACAGGCATGCCTCAAGATGCTGACAAAGTATGGCTTCAAATTCAGAGTTTCAGCCAAAGAAAGTGGCTTCCAATAAACAACTAATGCTTTGGGATTGTTTTTTTGGTATTTGCATTTTATTGTTTGCCTGAAGAGAAGCTATTCCTTTCTTTTCCAGTGATCTATCAAACATCAACAAAGAAGCAGGTTCAGGTCAGGGGAAAAAGTAGGAAAGAGACAGGTAACATAGTGCTGAAAGTTGAAAGTTGGTTATAAATTTCCAGAAAATTTCTCTATGATAGAAATATATCTAAATACCCAAGGTAGAAACCAAAACCCATTGAAAAGACACTGCAGTTACACACATTCCCGATCATATAGGTGGACGTCCAAATATACAACAGCTTCTAAGAGAAAAAATTCTGAATGATCTCACTGAAAATTTCTTCCTGCTCACATTCCTGCTCTGACATCAGTTTGTAGATACACCATGATACATATAAATATACCATGATGGCAAAAACAAACAAAACCCCAACCAAAACAAACAAAAACCCCACAAAATATAAACAAACAAAAAACC